>CM040918.1:6009960-6609960 GCA_023029165.1 Gobiocypris rarus
TAAGATGTTATGAAGTCATAACCCAGTCTCTCAACAACAATTGCCTCGTGTGACTGCAGCAATGTGATGACGTCCTCCAGAGCAAGATTAATGAAAGAGGCCAGGAAAATGTCCACAGCTACAGGAAGGTCCACATCTACAAGCCTTTGAAACAGAATCATATTCCCATTTGCTCGTATTAATGTTAAATGTCACTGATGAGCTGCACGTTCCCTCGGTGCTCCCTTGTCTCTGGGGTAGATGGTGATGGCCATGTGATCCTGCACTGTTGAGCATTTCCCACTGTCTCCTCAACAGCCTCAAAGTCTCCAAAGATATAACACAAATGAGATCAAATCAGATTCTTATGCAAGTGGCTTTTTGGGAGTCACAGAGGATTTATGGGATGGCTGCACAGATAAAGCTCATTTTGTTGATAAATGCTTAGGGTTTATTTTGCGATAATGACCACCTGACTACATTATCTTTCTCACTGCACAGCTAAAAAAAAAGTACATGGGCTCATGGGCTGTGTCAGAAATCGCCCCCATTACCTTCAAATAAGGCACATTTTGAAGGGACAGCAATTTGTAGTGGTGTCCGAAACCAAAGTGGACATTATTCAGTGCTCTCATTCAATCCCACAATGCATCGCAATAACTTGTGTACAACGGATGTATGCTCAACGGCTGTAGTATACTCATAATGCTCTGTGAGAGTCGCACACAGAATCTATCATCCATACATTTTCCAAGCCGCTGTAATGTATAATTCCTTTTAAATGTATTATTAAATTAATAAAATAAACAGCATTCATTATTAAACAGGACAAACAAAAGCGGTGTGTCTGAATTAGTTTTCATTCACTCCTTCAAGTGGACTATATTAGTGGAGTAATGTAGGGAAAAGTGAATGAGGGTATGGGGGCGATTTCGAACACAGCAATGGACAATAAATATTGATTTGAGTTCAAATTAGATACATTTTACCTGTATATTGCCTTTATGCATCCGCTAAGAAAATATAGTCCATTATAATGTAAAAATATCTCTATATGTGTGTTGGTGTAATCTTTGATCAAAATAACTTCCCCCTCCCTCTTGCAATCTCTTCTCTGATGATGTGTTTACTGGCTTGAGGGCGGGGCAACCCGTCAAACCACAACCATCCAATCAAATCCCTTCTTTCTTCTTTGAGAAGCCATTTCACGAGGATATACGTCACAAAAGGTAAGAAAGATATGATTGCAACTTCCGTTTCATGCCGACTTTGACAGTTTATCAAGTGAAATAAATTGCATTAAGTCCAATTTGTGAATGTAATACATATTTTAAATGAATGTCATTTGTGTGCACTTAAGTTGGAGACCTGATATCAAGGGATGACTCAAATCCTCACACGCCAGTATTAGTCACTGGGATGCGTTCTGATACAGGGCGAATTTAATTGTAAGTGAGCATCGATTATAAACACAAAAGGACTTGTGTTTGAATAGACTAGTGCATGGATTTATGGCATCAACACCTGTCGACAACACCAATATTCAAAGCAGTGTGAAACGCTCTGACTCAGAAAATGTTTCGATCTTACTGCCATCTTAGTAAAAGTCTCAGAAGGATCAAACATGCTTAGGAGCTTGAGCTGTATGTTAATTACTTTCGAGTAGCTGGATATGTCTATTTCGATTACAATACCCAGACTGTCAGTCTAAACTGAGAGATCTGTTCCATCCATCCACTGAGTGACAGCTTAATTAAAGGACTGACATACTCTGTCAATCCCATTTAATGAAAATGATGAGGATGAGAGAGGAAACAACAGTGTTGTTAGTCTATGTTAACTAACTCAGAGTGAAATATGAATTAGTGAGCTGGTTGTGTCACTTTTTATTTCAAATCTTTGATTGTGTTTTCTCTAAGTTGTTGGAATAGTGTCAATAAAATGATGATGATGTCCAATGCTACAGCTACCTGGTTTTGGTAATCTGTTGATTGGATGATTAGATAGGCTTGCTCCTCCCTAAATTACGGTTAGGAACTTCACTTATTCAATTGTATTGGCTATAAGTAGGCTAAATAGTTTATTTCATTTATATATATATATATATTTCTATTGTATTGTATTTCAACTCACTGTTGTTTGTGACAGTGAAAATGCTCTGAAAGAACAGATTAATGGGTTGGGGGTCATTTTGTTTTTTTATGAATGCATTGACAGGGACCCCTTACAAAGTTTTGCCTAGGGCTCTCAGAAGTCTAGGATCGGCACTGCATATTATATTTACTACGGAAAATTAATTTTCTCATGCTAGCTGGCAACATTGGATTCCATTCATTATGCTAAGCTAAGCTAGCGGCGACCCTGCCAAACAAAAACAATGCATGCACTGAGACAAATGCATTTGCCCACATATCTGAATGTAGGAAAGAAGTTGAATAAGCCCTATTTCTAAAAACGTGGAGTGTTCCTTTTAAGTCAGAATGAAATGGAAATTCACCCTATATCTATTTTCTAAATGCATGTTTATGATCTTATTGTAAATTATTCATCCATGCATGTTTCCATTTCAAAATGGTAGTTTTGCTAGAGTAAGATCTGTTGCTAAGTCCATTACATCACAACTAAGCCTTCATGTAGTTTTTTAGGTCATGCATTCTAGGGTTAAGTAGATGGAATAGCTTTGATACAGTATACACCGTGTTCCGAGTGTCAAGTCAAATTGAGGACAGTGTCAAAAGTCTTTTCCTCTGAGAGAGGTCTTGGAATATGCACATTAGCCAGCTGGCCACGTTCTCTGTCCCTGGCCATCTGTGCTAAAGGCTAAAATGAACACCCTCATGGGAACAATGATAATAAGTGACGAAAATGATGAGGCAATGTATTCTGAGAATCCAAATCAAATCATCAGAAAGTTTTGGGATGCAAATGACCTGCTTAAATGGCACAAAAAGTCTGCAAACCTCAGACAAAAGCTCTGTGCACAGTGGATTGCCGTTAGGTATAGCATATTCAGGGATGTAGAGCAGTCAAAGGCACTGTTGCCAGAGGAACTGTCTAGTATATAAGGAGATGTTGTATACACACATGTGAACAACAAAGGGTTCTTCCTTAAGGCTTTTAAAGACACTGATCAAAGAGATTCCAATTTTAAATATGAGTTATATAAATTTCAGTCATTGCGATTAGCATGTGCAACCTAACCTATAGGCTGCTGTAAATTAATTGTCTATTTCAACCGTAAAACTTAAGTTCAGTTGCTGTATTAAAGTAGAATCAAATTGATGTGGACATTTCTTTTATAAAAACTGACTTAAACAACTAGTTGAATCTCTTAGAATAGAAGGGGTACTGTTATGCCCATTTTAACAAGATGTAAAATAATATCTGATGTCCCCAGAGTGTGTATGTGAAGTTTTAGAATTTTTATAGCATGTTAAAATGGTCTCTTTTTGAGGGTGACAAAACTTTTTTGCGAGTCCCTTTAAATGCAAATGAGCTTCTGCTCCGGCCCCCTTTCTAGAAGAGGGCGGAGCTTCAAGAGCTAGTGTTAGCACCCCCGATTACCTCACAGACACGCACTGAAAATGTCTAAAACTGTTCAGCCTTTTATGTATAAACGGACAATGATTGAGAGACTAACAAGATGTGACAACATGTAGAATGCAACAGGACGTTTCTGAATGGTCATTTGATGAATTTATGTAGCTGATGAGGAGTTAACTATCTTCAAGTCTTTTATTAGCATATTCTGTCTCCATGCTATTGCATTTGTGTTATGTACAGCCAACACATGGCCTCACCCCCTTTGATGTGTGTTCCCGGGTGATGTCACTGTAGTGATGTCACTAACCCGTGAATAAGCTCATTGTAGTCCCTACCAGCCGTTTGTTGTAGTCCTTAAAAAGCGATTTCTGTAAAAGAACATATCTCCCTTTGCATTGAACTTTGAGCGATGTAACTTTGCAGATGTTGTTTATGCTTAAACAGCAACATTACACACTAACTTAACTTAAAAACGTGTAATCATAATCAAGGACCCCTATAAATTATTTTTATGAGTTAAAGTAAAAAAATGCTGTCATGACCAAATTCTCAAAGACAAAAATGCAATAAAGATTAATTCGCTTTATCCCCACCAAGATGAAAGAGAAGTGATCTATAATTGAAAAACAAATTCTGAATATTAGAATATCAAAAATAAAATGGCTCTAGCATCGAGTGCGCTCAGCCCTAAGACACGTCACATGACAAATGAATTTCTTCAGTGAATTAGTTCTCTGTCTGTAGGACTGAGTGTCCCCTTCATGTCTCAGCTGTTTTGAACTGTGTAAATTCACACCGGGGAGAGGCGATGTGTGAGCGCTCAGAGTACGGTGAGCAGCTGTAAGGCAGCTCCGATTATTCTGCCAGTTACCACAGAGTGACGGGCGGCTCTGCACCTGTTTCAGGCAGCTGGGAGCAAAATGACCCCAAACCAAATGTCTGCACCGCTGGGATACAGCCTGGCTTAGGCCACAGGTTTGTTGCCATGGCAGTGCACCTAGTTTGCCTGAAGAGATGTTTTATCAAAAATTAGGTGGAACTTTAGAGGAAATTATTCTGAAGTTAAGGTGAAGCTCAGTGTAGGTTAAGTTGCACATGCTAGTATATGCAATGAGTCCAATTTATATCATTCAAACTGTACAACTCAGTTGTAACAGGTGTCTTTAAATTATGTTTTATAAACAAATTTCGATTGCCTACTCAATCAGTACGAGATTGAGGCCTATACATAGCCAACTCACCTGGGTTCCTCAACAGTTTCCTGCATCCCACCACCACCACACTTGCTTAACTATCCTAATCAGAAGATGCGGGGAGAGTACTCTGGGTTCGGGCCAAAATTCCTAGCTTAAAATTCCAGGGACAGCATGCCAAATACGCATACATTTTATTATATCTGATTATTTGTAAGGTGGTTTAAGTGACTTTGAACATGGCATGGTTGTTGGTGCCAGACGAGCTGGTCTGAGTATTTCAAAAACTGCTGATCTACTGGGATTTTCATGCAAACGTCTGGGGTCTAAAGAGAATGGTCAGAAAAGAGAGAAAATATCCAGTGAGCATCAGTTCTGTAGGCGAAAATGCCTTGTTGATGCCAGAGGCCAGAGGAGAACGGCCAGACTGGTTCAGCTGATAGAAAGGCAACGGTAACTCAAATAACTGAGGTCCACAGAAGAGCATTTCTGAATGAACAACACATCCACAGCAGCAGAAGACACACCGTGACACTCCTGTCAGCTGAGAACAGCAAACTAAGGCTACAATTCACACAGGGCCAGGCTCACCAAAATCAGACAGTAGAAGATTGAGAAAACATTGTTTGGTCTGATGGGACTTGATTTCTGCTATAACATTCAGATGGTGCGGCCAGAATTTGGCGTAAAACCCATGAAAGCACAGATTCATCCTGCCCTCTATCAACGGTTCAGGCTGCTGGGGGTGTAATGGTGTGCTGGATATTTTCTTTGCACACTTTGGGAAAATTGAGCATTGTTTAAACACCACAGCCTACCTGAGTTTTGTTAGTGACCATGTCCATCCCTTTATGACCACAGTGTACCATCTTCAGAAGGCTACTTCTTTTAGGCTAACACACCGTCACAAAGCTCAAATCATTTCAAATCACCCGATCTCAATCCATTGGATAAACCAGGACACCTGAATCAGGTGTGTTTGATTAAAGAGACATGCAAAACATGAAGTGTTGGGGGGCCTCCAGGAATAGGGTTGGGAAATCCCGCATTAGAGCACCTTTAGGATGTGGTGGAACGGGAGATTCGCATCATGGATGTGCAGCCGACAAATCTGCAGAAACTGTGATGCTATCATGACAATATAGACCAAAATCTCTTGTATATATATATACAAAAAGTCTTATTGATTCTAAAAATAGATTTTAAACTTTAAGCAAGATAAATATGATCTTAATAAAATAATAAAATTTAACTTTTTAAAAACATTAAATTATAAAGTATTATATTATTATAATATGAGTACTTCGCATGTAAATCCAACTAATTCTGTCATTTTAAAAGTGATCTAAATGTTCATTATGAAATGTACAACTTAAACAAATGAATAATTTATCAGCATAGCAGAAGTCAGTTTGAATCCGTCAATAAAGCCATGTATTGACTTTCCAAGAGGGTCTTATCACCACATCATTGTAATGTTTTCTTCACTCATTATTTTTCTTTATTAACAGGGCAGTTTGTATTGACCTGAAATGAATTGATTTGTGAGTGCAGCTTTTAGAACAGATGACTCCTGAAGGACTCAAATGAAAATAAAATGACAAAACATACAAAACGAGAAAAGCTTTTGTGAGAACACAGCCTTTATCAAGAAATAGGTAATTCATGAACACAGTACAGCACAGAAAAATATTTGTGCTGTTAAACATCTGTGATGCAGATAACATTAAAAATAATCAGTTAATTTTTAAGAAGTATCTAAATGTAATTCCATAAACTTAGAAGCTCCACAGTTAGACATTTCAAATTTCAAAGCAATACTGCCACCTAGAGTCTGAGCAGACAGTATTACAACAGTATTTCAACATGGAATGATATAGATATGATAGTAATTATATATATATATATATATATATATATATATATATATATATATATATATATATATATATATATATATATATATATATATATATAGACAACCTGGATACTGGATAGAAGAATGCTCCATTTTGAAAACGATTTATTTTTTACATTCATTCTAGACTGAAATAAGAACATGAAGTCACTTCTGACCATCATTTGGAATGTTTCGCTTAATCAAATCTTGGTTAAAATGCTTCGCTTCAACAGATTACTGACCAATATTTCTCCTGGCCCTCAGTTTTTTCAAGTGTACATGAAAATACAGCGCGCATTTATATTTAACTTCATATAAAAATACAAAATTATTTATTTATAAAATTATCAAATGAATCCTAAAAAAACATAAAAAGACTGAGAAATGGTTGAAAAAAGTTAAAAGGCTGTGCAAGATTGTTTTGAAAAAAGATGAAATAAGATATGATGATATCCAGATGATATATAAATGTATATAAAGCATAAATTTGGAATGGAAATAGAGTTTAAAAAGGTTCAGATATGTAAATACTCCCCATTAAAAATCAGAGGATCATCATCAATTACTCAGAAAAAAATAGGCCATTTTCAAGACCCCTTGCACTCAGTAGTAGTGATATTGGAATGATGTTTTCTGGAATTTAAAAGTGATTTATGTTGCTTAATATAATAAAAAGTACCATCAAAGTGCAAACGAGTCTAGTCAGCCGTGGTCTTAGTAAATATATCACAGACGCTGAGCTGAGTTTTAGAAACCGCCAGCGCCGGATACAAGGGCTCAGTGAACTTATGCTCAAAACTGTACAGCAAAGAAAGAGCTCCTTCCCTGGACACGCTATAAAAAGACAAGCGGCCCTCTTTAAAATCCAGCAACACCCCGACCTTACAAAGTTCAGCGGCACACACAGGTGAAGCCACCTTATCGTGCAGAGCTTCCACCTTTCCCTTCTCATAAATTAAACACCAAGAATTGGGGTAGAAGCCAATACGGCAGACGTCCTTTTGCCCCTTTCTCCCTATCTGTCCATCACAGACGCCCACCTTCCAGCGGCCCTCATCCAGAGAGACCTCCACCTCCCAGTAGCAGCAGCCCCCGTCTATGGCATCAGAGCCCAGCACCTGGGGGAAAATGTTGAAGCGCGTCTCCTGCTCGGCGCAGTCCTGCTGGATCTCGCTGTACTGCACAGAACGGTTTTCATCCGACAGCAGCAGCTTTGGATGGGCAGTATCAGGATCCAGAGTTGGGCTTATCCCATCTGCAGACAGAAACATCAGCTGTCAGACATCATATTTGTGTTTGCCAGTCTTCATTTAATAGTTTTATTTCACCAGGCAGCAAAACAACAAAGGTCACACTTTAGTGTAGGGTCCAATTCTCACTATTAATATTGACTTTTGCCTCAGTAAACTCCTAAGTACTGCTTATTAATAGTTAGTAAGGTAGTTGTAGCGTTTAGGTACTGGGTTGGATTAGATTAGGGATGTAGAATGTGGTCATGCAGAATAAGGCATTAATATGTGCTTTATAAGTAATTATAAACAAACTAGTGCAATGATGAAATATGCAAGTAGGGTGATAATTGAATTTTTTTTTAAATTTACATTTTCCTTTGTAACTCACCAACTACTACAAATCTACCAGTCATATTTGGATATGAAAAAAATCAAATATACTTAGTTTATCTGCCATTGCAGTACAATATATCACAATATCAAATGTAATCAAATTAATTTGAGTCCAATTGGCTTATTTATTGATATTGCTTATTTGATATTATTGATTTCACCTTTACATGGTACTTATTCATTTTAAAATGTGTAAGTGGTATCTACACAATTGTTCAAGAGTTTGGGGTCAGGAAGATTTTTTTAAACAAATTTATACTTTTATTAGCATTTATGGAATTTGATCAAGTGACAGTACAGAAGTTTATAATGTTACAAAACATTTCTATCTCAAATAAATGCTTTTCTTTTTAACCTTCTATTCATCAAAGAATCCTGAAAAAAATATTTAAGGCATAGTTTAGTTTAGTTTAAAGAACCAATGAGGTTCATTCTTGTGTTACACAGCACGTTTGAGCTTCCTCAAGAACCAATGAGGTTCATTCTTGTGTTACACAGCACGTTTGAGCTTCCTCAAGAACCAATGAGGTTTGTTCTTGCGCTTTAGCAGGTTCGGTTGAGCTTCTGTGTATGTTCACCTATCACTGTTAATATGTGAATAAAAGCCCAAATTCAATCTATTCAACATATAAAATGATCAAGTCTCTCCAGAAAATTTGGACTAAACCCCTCAATTCATATAAATTATTTTCACGATCTCTTCATGAAAAATCTTAATTTGTGTTCTGAAGATGAACGGAAGTCTTACGGGTTTGGAACGACATGAGGGTGAGAAATTAATGACATCATTTTTTTTTTCCTGTGTGTGAACTGTCCTTTTAAACAGCACAACTCACCATCCAAATGCATGAGTTTACAGATGCCCACATGAGAAATAATTACCATCCGAAAAGGGCTAAAGAAAAACTATCACACTTTCTAAGGGAGAGAGAGCTCTTTAATGGCCATATTCTGAGTCAGCAGCACTATAGCTTATTTTATATGTATATGCCCAGTATATCTAGTATAATTAGGAGTATAAATGACTCACACAGCAGTCTGAAAGGGTCTCGGTGAGGCAGTGATATGAGCACAGTCTCCAGTCTCCTCTCGGTCCAGTCATGAAGACAGTCCAGTCGGTCTTGGTTTATCTCCTGAGGAGGCTGGAGGTTTTGCACAGGGTCAGACAGTGCAGTCAGTCTGGATGAAGAGAGGACGGTTAATAAAAATAATCAAACACATTTAAAGGGATAGTTCACCCAAAAATGGTGATAAATATACTCATTATAGAGATAATTCACCCAAAAATAAAAATTCTGTCATCATTTACTCACCCTCAAATTGTTCCAAATCTGTATGAATCTCTTTGTTCGGCTGAACACAAAAGAAGATATTTTGAAGAATGTTTGTCACCAAACATTTGTGGGGCAACATTGACTTCCATAGTATGCGCCCCCCCCATACTATTCAAGTCAGTGTTGCCCCACAACCTTATGGTTACAAACATTCTTCAAAATATCTTCTTTTGTGTTCAGACGAACAAAGAGATTCATACAGATTTGGAACAATTTGAGGGTGAGTAAATGATGACAGAATTTTTATTTTTGGGTGAATTATCTCTATAATGAGTATATTTATCTAAATTACAAAATAATTGAACCATTTTACTTACTGTCCAGCTATTTTGCTGTATTCCTGAAATAAACAGTAAGAGTAGTATTATATATACAACTTTTCTAAAATAAAAGTACCAAATGATGAATAATAAACAAAACAAAAATGCATATGTGTTGAATTGATCTATAAATCCCTCAATAGCTATGTTTCCATCCAAAGTTGTGAATTTAACTTATGCACAAAATTAAAATATTGCATAAAACATCCGCAAATAAAGCACTGTTTACATCCAATTTGTTCAAGAGAACAAAATCGTTACTTCCAGGGAAATTTGACGCAAAACATCTGTAAGAAAATAAAGTTCCTTCAATCGGGGAAGCAACTGTGGCTATTTTTCGTACCATAAATGACTTGCATCTTAGAGCGTGCAGAAGCTTCTGGAGGGAATTAAACCAAATCATTCTGATGCTCTGGTTAGTCCAGTTATCCAATCACATCCTCAAGTTTTTTTGTAGCGCATTGAGGAATTTATTCAGTAAATCTAATAGTTTATGCGCATGTCTTCTTATCGGATATAAAAATGATCTGATCATTGAGCGCATATGTTTTTTATGTGCATTTTTAGAATTCATGCTCATCTTGCCATTCTTATCCTGCATTTTTTTAATGCAATATCCCAAAATGTGCATAAAAATAGATGGAAACATAGCTAATGATCACTGCAGCTTGTCGTACCATGATGAAGGCCTGGTCCTGGTACTGTGACACCCCTTCAGTATTGGTCATTCCCTGCAAGGTGTTTAATACAGTCTGGCTAGATATCAAGGCGCTCTGTAATGTGTCCAGCTGCTGTTCAATGCATCCCAGAACCCTGTGCTCTTCCTGGGCTACACAGCGTAATGCCTGCCCCTCCTCCTGTTCCAGAGCCTCCCGCATGACCTGATACTGCTGCAAAACAGCTGCCCGCACGTCCTCCAGTCCCGTCTACAAGAAACAGGAACAATGAGGGAAACAAGAGAGTTACCATCTTATTTTATGCTATTGTAAGCTGATTTATTGCTTTGCTTATTCCCATCTTTTGTTGTTTAAAAGGAATAGTTCACCCAAAAATGAAAATTACCCCATGATTTACTCCCTCTCAAGCCATCCTAGGTGTATATGACTCTTCTTTCAGAAGAAAACACTTTCTTGGGCTTCAGATTTTAGGCTGCCATTCACTGCCATTATAAAGCTTTGAAGAGCCAGGACTTTTTTTTATATAACTCTGACTGGATTCGTCTGAGAGAAGAATGTCATATACATCTAGGATTTTTATACAATATACATTTAGGCTTTGAACAGTAATATTGACTTGACTTACATAGGAGATCATGTGAAAGACCAGTGTTATTTTAGAATTATTTTATATACTATTATAGCACTTTTAGCTTTTATTTTTAGTTTAGTTTTAAGTTTTAGCAATTTTGCTATGTGCTTATTTCTTTGTTAATTGCTAATTCAATTTAAATTTCTATATAAATAACTATTTCAGTTTCAACTTATTTTAGCCCAGGCAACATTTAAAATGTTCTCGTTTTAAGCTTATGTTTTTCATCTTTATTTCAATTAAAGGGACAGTTCACCCAAAAATGAAAATTCTGTCATTAATTACTCACACTCATGTCGTTCCAAACCAGTAAGACCTTTGTTCATCTTCGGAACACAAATTCAAATATTTTTTGATGAAATCCAAGAGGTTTCTGAACACCATAGGCAGCAACGTCATTGCAACTTTTTAAGGCCCAGAAAGGCAGTAAAGACATTGTTAAAATAGTCAATGTGATATTCTCCTACGCTGTTGACATAGTAAATACAGTGCAGCTCTTCCCAGTTCTATGTCAGAATGCCGGCTTATGATTGGCCGACGCTGTTCACATGAGCACCACACCGCCGTTCTGCTGCAGAACTCGGAAGCGCTGCACTGTGTACACTACATCAGCAGCATAGGAGAATAACACAGACGAGAAGAAATTGTTGGATACAGTCGTTATTTTTTTACAGTCGAATATTTTTTGCACACAAAAAATATTCTCGACGCTTCATAAAATTAAGGTTGAACCGTTGGAGTCACATAAACTATTTTAACGATGTCTTTACTGCTTTTCTGGACCTTGAAAGTTGCACTGACATAGCTGCCAATGGTGTTCAAAGGGCTCTCAAATTTCATCAAAAATATCTTCATTTGTGTTCCGAAGATGAACAAAGGTCTTGAGTGTTTGAAACCACATGAAGGTGCAATTGTCACATCGGTTTGCAGCAACATCACAACAAGTCAACAGAACATTTTAACTATAAACTATATGTATATATAAAAAATCTTAACAGAGCAACATCAGCAACAAAAAAAAACTTTCTAAACTGCAACAATCCCAATCAACTAAATGCCACACTTACACTTACCTGGACACCATGTTTTTTCTCACTGAGCTCAGAGAGTTTTTCCTCAATGGACTTTTCAGTTTTTTGTATTTTTTGCATCTCATTCTTCAGTGAGCCCTGTGAAATGAATGAGCAGAAACACATTGAATTGATCAAAAGTGCAAGCAAAGACATGTATCATGTTATTTCAAATAAATGCTGTTCTTCTTTTAAACCTTCTATTCATCAAAGAATCCTGAAAAAATGTATCACTATTTCTAACTAAAATATTAAGCTTTGTTTTCAACACTGATATATTAATAAATGTTTCTTAAGCAGCAAATCATATTTAGAATGATTTCTGAAGGATCATGTGACACTGAAGACTGGATTAATGATGCTGAAAATTCAACATTAAATAACTTTTAAAGATAATATGCCTAATAACATACACTATTATTAACCTGAATGTTGACTCATATTAAATCACCAATTAAAAAAGAAGAAAAAGTGCCAAATAAAGCCTCACTCTGAGTTCCTGCTCTGCCTCGCGGATGCTGATGCACTCGTGCCCCTTGTGTGACCCGACCAGGGAACACACAGTACAAACACACACTGCACATGACCGACAGTAGATCCGGTTCATCTCCTGGTGCTCCTGGCACCTCCAGAGAGACACATCCTCCACAGCGTTCACAAGCGGGTGGTTCTGGAAGACCTGCTTTTCAAGGTGCGCCCGCAGGTGTTCGGGGCACATGGAGGCCCCGCAAACCAGGCAGGTCTTTACCGCCACCTTCTGTTCTGAACTGGGACAGTAATGGCAGGGCACAGAGCTGCTCCTGGAAAGTCTCTCTGAGGAGATCCTGAAGGCTTTTTCACTGTTAGAAGCACTGTCTCTTTCCCGTTTTCCAAGCGAATGAGTGGTGGCGTTGACTGCTGGTAAGTCACTGGCTTTGGAAGAGGTGGCTGATGGCTCTGCTGAGGGGGCGTTCTCTCCCTGAGGTGTGGCGCTTGTCCTGGGTGAGCCCGTGTCACCGTAGGAAGCCACAGTATGCTGGTCTTGCTGAGAGGATATTGCGTTCCTCTCAGGAGATGATTCTACATGAGGAAATGTGGTCTCCTCTGGTTCTGGAGGTGTGCGTTGTGTTGATGTGTCACTCGTAGACGTCGTCCCCAAAACCAATGGTGGAGACTGGCTTTCAGATGGGCGTTCATCTTCTGTGGCCCTTCTTTTCCGTGGTATTGATGTTTCTTCATCAGAGTCATTGATTCTGATTACATCAGGGTCACTAACATTGTCACTAAATGGTGCTGTGCCCAGTCTCCATCCGCCACCATGGAACGTCGAACTGAACTTCCTCTTCCCATGCCATTTCTTTGAGTGCCGGCCATGCAGCTTCTTTCCGAAGGCCCAATCTAGATAAAATTACATTACATTAATGTACGTACTATAAGTATTTTTCCTCAGCTTCTGCATTTCAATTTTTGTTTAGAGGTTGATTTTATCACATTTTTGATATATGAAAGTCTTGAAAGTCTTTTTACCAAGCTTTATTTTATTTATTTTTTCAACGGATTTTACATATTTTATTGTTCTATACGTTTGGCCTTCTTAATCTATGAAAATCTATTATATATTTTTTTAATTATTTATTTATTAAATAAAATAAAGATTCAAGTATGTATTAAAGATTCAAATATGTATCATATTTATCATTAATTTGATTGCACCCAATTTCTTTTTTTTTTGTTATTTCCATCATAACCAACAATTTTGCCCCAAATGGTGGTCGTTTTTTTCTTGTCTTTTTTTTTCCTTCTTGTTTACCAAAGAGATATTTTTTTAAATAATTTGAAGTGTGCAAAATAATAATAAACTAAATATGTTGGTTTAGGGCCCAATTCTCACTATTAACTGCCTATTAACTATGACTTTTCCCTCATTAAACTCCTTAATTATTAATAGTTAGGGTTAGGGTTAGTAAGGTAGTTGTAGCGTTTAGGTACTGGGTTGGATTAGATTAGGAATGTAGAATATGGTCATGCAGAATGAGGCATTAATATGTGCTTTATAAGTACTAATAAACAGCCAATATCCAAGTTATATGCATGATAATAAGCAACTAGTTAATAGTAAGAAAACTAAAGACCAAATACCACTTTTAGACCAAAAACTAAACATGTTACTAATATTTTTATTGTGTATCATTTCAAATCAATTTGTAATTGTAAAATTATGCACAAATTGTAAGAGACATATTATTCAACTATTAAAAATTATTAAAGTCTGCTTATATATATATATATATATATATATATATATATATATATATATATATATATATATATATATATATATATATAATGTAGCCTACTTTTAGTAATAGAATGCTTTTAAATGTACTACATTATATGCTATTGCCTTACTGATGATGATGTTGTGGTGGAAATTATCATGACTGAAAATGACAAAAAATAACGTTATAATAAATAAGCATAAAGCTTGAATCCTGAGACACGACAACTAATCAACTACAACAGATCAATAAACAGTAGTAGTTGTGGCCTACGTTACATGTACACTACACATACAACACAGGCTAGAAGTCATCAAGGTCAACAAAGTCAACGTTTATTTATTTTGTTCTATTAATGAACGTACGTGTGTTTGGTGTGGCTGTAGACGTCGAGGCTCCGTCCGTGTAGTCCGGCAGATGCTGGTACTCGTACCGACACTCGGGGCAGTAATACGGTCCGGTGTTTGATCCGCTCCACAACTCTCTGATACAAGACTGACAGAAGCTGTGGCTGCATCCCAGTGTCACCTGATCCCGACACTCCTCATGGCACAGTGGGCATTTCAGAGGTTTGCCATTAGATGCTCCCATCTTTAAAGGTTTATTTACAGCAGAATGTCTCACGATCGAAAAAACGAAACTGACCTAACACGGAGTGGGCGGAGCCTCACCTTTTGAATCGTGCAAACGCTGCTCTTAAAGCGACAGTGCACAATGTTTTATTTGCACGATGCTATCTATCTATCTATCTATCTATCTATCTATCTATCTATCTATCTATCTATCTATCTATCTATCTATCTATCTATCTATCTATCTATCTATCTATCTATCTATCTATCTATCTATCTATCTATCTATCCATCTATCTGTCGGTCATTCGATCCATCCATCGGTCCGTCAAATTCATCTATCTATCTATCTATCTATCTATCTATCTATCTATCTATCTATCTATCTATCTATCTATCTATCTATCTATCTATCTATCTATCTATCTATCTATCTATCTATCCATCCATCCATCCATCCATCCATCCATCCATCCATCATCTATCTATCTATCTATCTATCTATCTATCTATCTATCTATCTATCTATCTATCTATCTATCTATCTATCTATCTATCTATCTATCTATCCATCCATCATCTATCGATCTATCTATCTATCTATCTATCTATCTATCTATCTATCTATCTATCTATCCATCCATCTATCTATCTATCTGTCGGTCAGTCAGGCCATCCCTCCGTCCGTCGGTCATTCGATCCATCCATCGGTCCGTCGGTCAGTCGATCTATCTATCTATCTATCTATCTATCATTTCTACAGTCTTCACTTTGGAATAAATGTACAATAATGTGTTCGCTCTAAACATTTATGCAAATATCCCGAGAATTTGGACCGAGGGACACACACCCCCGCCTCCCCAACCTAAAGTGGACCCATTCTTATTCATTAGTAACACAAAATTCATGACACATTATTTGGACAATTTTTTTTGTTAAGATTTATTAGAAATAAATTGAATGTCCCCAAAATAAAAACAGTATGGGCTCATTGAGTGATTAATAATTTGATTTGTTCCGTGTGAGTTTAAATCATTAGATTATCATGCCATCATCATTAGGGACCAATGAAATCCAATGCATTGTTGCACAGAGATATGCAAGACACAAATTTACTTAACAGATTCATAAGTTATCTCTCTATAAACATTGCATTGATTTACTTCACAAAACAAGCGCACACACACACACACACACACACACACACACACACACACACACACACACACACACACACACACACACACACACACACACACACACTAAAATCTAAGTGCATTGAAACACTTTTATAACTAAAAGTTAAAAAAGACCATACGAGCAATGTAAGAGAAAATCTAATAAACTGATTAAATAAAAGTAAAACAATACAACATAAAAGCAATGTTATCCATATTATTGTCAATCACATTATTCCTCTTCCCTGATATCAGTTATTGGTTTATTTATTATAGCGTTCGGTGTGCATTCACACTAGAAGTCCTCTCTACAAACACAGGGATCAATGTTCAGTGTTCTGAACTTTGAAAAGAGAGGGAATGCAAAAGTCAAATGGCCTCCTGCCCATCACTTTGATCAGCCTGGTCTTCATCCAGAAACTCAGTACGCAGGAGTATTGCGGATCGCACAGCAGAGGACCATGGTGAAGATCATCTCAAAAACCTAGACCCGAAGCAGAGAGGAAATTATACACGGAGGGAAACTTTGGGAGGGGTGGTGATTTATTCTTAGTACAAGTCTGTAATTGTGCATGTGTGTACGTTCTCACCATAATGACAGCAATCACTAGGGCGGCCAATCCAATGACATGGAGTTTCTCAGAGAACAGGTCCCTCAGCTTCATGTGGCAACTCTGAAGTGCACAACATCAGTTATAGTTTTTTCAATCGTTTTAACATTCTCTAAACTGTAAGTGCAACTGTCACTTCTGTTTGCTGCAACATCACAACTCTATTGCATGTCTGCAAAATGTATAACTCACCCAAAACATTTCATTCATGCTTCAAAACATAGTTATTGTGTCAGTTATTGTGTTTTGTCATAGGTGAGCCACACTGGTCAAAATGCTTATATGTTGTATTACCATGTAATATACTTTTTTTATTTTTTTATTTCACTACACTGCTTTCTATTCTATACGGGAATGTTTTGTCTAGCTGGATGAGAAAAGTCAATACTGTAGTACACAAAAAGAAAATGAACATTTGTATTCATTCAGCATTTATTTTTGTAGAAATTGTTACATGTAAACATAAAAATTCACACTTGCGTGTTCATTTTTACATTATTATTATTGAACGGGAATTTCATAGGCCTAAATTTAGGATTTATGTATTTGAATTGCATATAAAATGTTGATAATTTTGGATTATACAGTTTTAACATAAACTGTAATAAACCTCATGTCATAAACCGACACGATTTCTGCACTCAAGATTAAACTTGCATCTGTTGGTTTTTACTTAAACAATCATATTTTTATCCTAACCTTTCATTTATTCAAACTGCGTAGAATTAGCATGAATCTGTTAATTGCGAAAACAATTGAAAAATAGAAAAGGTAAATAATTACCTATACAAACCAGAAATGAAAGTTCTTGTTTTAAAGTCTAAGGGCCCTGTTTTAACTATCTGAGTACATGGCCCAGGTGCACTTAGGGTGTGTCCGAATCCAATTTTTCTAGTTTAACGACAGAAATTATGTGTATACATTATTGCCTCCAGAACATGAGATCTCTATAATACCTGAGAGATGAGCAGGTCAACGGGGTTGGTTTTCTTGGGACACAGAGAGGCCTGGACAGCTGTGAAAAGTTCATTATCATCCCCTTTACCACAGCACTCAAGCTAGATACCGAGAGAGAGTGAAAAAAGGTGGCATAGGGATTATTAACTGGAAAAAACAGAGGAGCTTTGATAATTGGAGAACTGATTTAGGCAACTCACTGTGTCATGGAAGACCTGCAGAACTTTGGCAGCTGCCTGTTTGGATGTTGTCTCCACAGGATCCACCGCTTTAATGTATGCCGTATCATAGAAGTTAATGAGCTCAGTGGAGATCTGGATGGAGAGAAAGCGGAAGCGTGACACTCTCAAATTGAAGGTCTTAACTTACAGACTCTTTGGGTGTGTGTGTGTGTGTGTGTGTGTGTGTGTGTGGACATACTGTGTCCCTGTTAATAAAGCCCCATATTCCTGCTGCCACCTCACAAGCGAAGAGCATCACTAAACATGTGAAGAACTGAGGGAGAAGGAGATAAAAATGTGTGATGAAGTAAGAAGTACTGGAAAAGGAAGACATTAAATCATTTAAACATCATGACTTAACAGCACAACCCTTTATGGAAAGGACGTGTGCTTGTACTGAATGTGTACTTGTAGTGTACTTTAAATCTTAAAAGTATGTTTTAAAAAACTGAACTTGCAAATGGCCACTTAAGTTTAGTTTACATTTTCATGACTTTTAAATAGTGCACTTCATCATAATGTAAAATTAACAGTTTTACATTTTACATTTTTTACATTTTGAATTATTATCTTTTAATAACTGTGCTTTAAAGAAGTAGGCTCAATTTAATTTTTAATACCATAATGAAGCATATGTAAAATATGTACAATATATTGTTTGATGTTTCTTTTAAAGTTAATATACTTATATACTAAAATAAATGTACTAAATTGCAACATCATTATTACAAATGTGTAATTACCAAAACACTTAATTATATGATATATACATTTCTAGAGGAATTACATATATTTTAGTTTGGATGTCACTACCCTTTAAACATATTTAAGCACTACACTTTAAACATATTTCAAAAACAATAAGTAATTATGAAATTATATATATAAATATGTATTTAAGTGCATCAAAAAGTACTCTAACATTCAGCTAACTTCATTTAATACAATTGCAAATAATACACTTTACAATAAGGTCTCATTTGTTAATATTAGTATTGCATTAACTAACATGAACTAACAATGAGCAATAACATTTGCTAATGTTAGTTAATAAAAATGTTTATGTTCATGTTAGTTCACACACAGTGTACATTAACACTAGAATGCTGTAGAAGTATTGTTCATTGTTAGTTCATGTTAACTAATGTGCTTAACTATAATGTTAACAAATTAAGTCTTATTGTTTTGAAATCTACATTTTAATTTAACTTCAATGCAGTTATGTGTTTAAGTAAAAGTTTGCACTTAAGTATATTATTCCTAAGTAGATTGATTTCTGGTGAAATGAATGAACAATTTGTGCAAAATTAAATGGTTTTGAGTAAGTCAACCATAGTCCTCGTAAAGGTATTTTGAAGATGAATGGTAAATCTATTAGAGGCATGCAGAATGAACAGAATGAGTAGAGTAAAACCCACCGTTCCTAAGAGACATTGAGATTCCTGAATAGCTCCATAACAGCCGAGGAACCCCACGAACATCATTACAGCGCCAATCGCAATGAGAACATACACACCTGAAAGAGCAACACAATAATGTGTGCATGAGCCTGAGAGATTCACATTCATTGCACATGTTCACACAGTTTATAGGACTGCTCGTTTTTATGAACAGGTGTTGTGATTTTATAGAAAAGTAACCGGCTAATGCAATATGTTGCCACTAGATGGCACGTGTGCAACTGTGTTGAACATTACCTCAAATTTGAACCCTGTTAGTATATTTGTGAATGCATTTAAACCTACTGTACGTGGACTATATAGTCTTCATCCTAATGATAGCTAAATAAACTAATGATCAATAAAATAATGCACTGACTAACTGTTCTTTTTCTTCTTGCATTTTCTGAAACTCAAAGCTGAGCTGCAGTCAATTCCGTTCTTTTATGTCTCACTTTGAAGAGATTCATGTGAGATTCACATGAAATTCAGAGGCAAAAACTAAAAATCTACTGAGTATTTTCAGGTCTGACAGTAGCTTTAAAACACTGCAAAAATAGAGAGAGCGAAAGCATCTCAGGCTCAGACTTATAGGTAAAAGAGCATGTTTCATACAAACTATAAACAGCATGGGAAGATCTAGTCTAAACAGGAAACTTCCACATAGCAGAGCCAGATTTGCTTTCTGTGCCCCTCAGAAACGTACAACAGCATCTGAAAACAAGCCCGTCTCTAAACACATCTTAAACATCTGCTTTTCAGCTTCTCTATAAATGTATTATTACTGCTCATAAAGTTTAGGGAGTTTGTTCTAAACCCCTAAACCAAAGTATTAGACTCACAAAACCCCACTGTTTAATCCTCCATATTATTTTTATTTTTTTTAAATAAAAAAGGATTCTGGTTTCACTTTTGAAAATGTATGCTTTAGCATACACTGTAAACTTGAATAAGTTGGCAAAACTAAAACAAATTAGGAAATCGCTCATAACTTGAAATATTTGAGTAA
Organism: Gobiocypris rarus; assembly: GCA_023029165.1. Lineage (NCBI taxonomy): Eukaryota > Metazoa > Chordata > Actinopteri > Cypriniformes > Gobionidae > Gobiocypris > Gobiocypris rarus. The sequence goes on from CM040918.1 coordinate 6,030,478, forward strand.
GCTTAAAATTATCATGTAATATAGCTTTAACTAACCAATTCATTAAATGCTAACTTGCTAATTGGTAACACAATGATTTTGATAGCATTAGCATGGCAACTGCTGAAGGAGTATGGCATTATATAACATTTAACAGAAATCTGTTCTCAAAACAAACCCCACGTAACAGAAACTCTTCTAAATTAGCATAGCAAAACATTAAAATCTCACACACAATCTTGCAAAAAAAACATTATATAACACTTGATTTTAGCATTTACGCTCCCTTTCAAGTGTCATGGCAAAGCATGCTGGGAAATATAAATCCCAGCCCAGTTTCAGTTAAATATAAGTTAGCCTAAATTAAAAGAAGCATAAAACTCAAAACAAGGAAACAATTCAGATTACTTTAAATGTATCAGTTTTGTGAACTCAAAAGATAAGGAAAGTGCTAAATTCTCAAAAAAGTTAATTTGATTGAAGTCATTGAACTAATTTGTTTAATTTAAGTTTACCCTACTCAAAATAATTAATTATTTTAAGCGTTAGGGTTTACACAGCACAGTCCTAATATATAGCCTACGCATATACTAAAATACTTTAAAAGAATATGCCGAAGTACGAACCGAATGTAATGTTTTTAGACACTTAACTGTATGTTAATTGCAACTGAAAATGTATTGTAGTTTAAATTTATAGGATTTAAGTACATCTTATAAATTAATAATTACTTCTGTTGACTTTGAAATATGGTTAAAGTGTACAGCATTTAATCAAATATCTTTTTCACATGGGTTGGTTTTGACCCTTACTGATGCGACTATGGGGGTATATAATAAGAAAAAAAATTTGTATGATGCATATACTTATATCATATAGGCTATCCTCTTTTATATGAAACAAGTAGCCTATATGATGATGTATCCTCTTTTAGATCTTTTCATTGCACAAAACACACTGCCATCCCCGCTGCTCAAGCTACACTCTCTGTTTAAAACTTATATTTAGGGATTTGAAAGGATTCTCCAGCCAGATTCCTCTCTAAGCTGTAATGATTTGCTGGGCCGGCCGGGCTTGAACATATTTTTAGGGTTGTTTAACCGGCACTTGAGCAAACCCAAGCACTGCTCATTCTAATTTGTGGTGTAACGGGCACATGAGCAGGGCTTTTTCAATTACACGGATGTTCAGTAGCAGTGGGAGTAGAACTCTTCATCTCTCTTCTTCTCTGGGTGGGCCAGACCAACAGCCCTAACTTCTTTAATCAGAAAAGGTTGTTGCTGCTATAAAAAGGAACAGGCGGAGCTCTGGTTCCTACATGTACTTATACTGAGTGGAGGGAGACAACCCGATGGTTTCTACAAAAATTAATGGGCGCAGACTCTATCCGAGTGCCCACAACATGCTGACCTTGTGCCACCGAACTCTCTGTGTGCATCTGCTGTGGTTAAGTGTGTGTGTGTGAGCATATGTGTGTGCACAAATGGGTGGAGTATGAACACGCCCTGTGGTAACTTTTAGTCTTTCCCTGGTTCTTTTAAAACACCCTGTGGGTGTGTCTGCAGAATCACGGGCTGCATGTGAAAACAGCCAAATGAAGTGTTATTAAAGAAAATACAGGAACGACTACATGACTGACTACATGACAAACAGGATCAAAGCTCTTGTGCAGTGATACTCTGCTGCTGCCATCATATTTGTTTTGAACACGCACGTACACACAACGTGATTTAGTGGGCCTCTCTAAGTCCAGCTTAGACACTGTTTCCTGTTTGCATCTTTTGAGGAGACATGCACCTCTATTTCAGGAGTAATTGTTTCTCAAAGTTCATAGTGCAAAGGCTTCCTGATCATGCAAGGTCATCATGAAATCAATCATTTTTTTAAGGATTTATTATAAATGATTTATCTGTGCACATCATTTTAAAAATGAATGTGCCTTTATAATCTAGATTTGGGAAGAAAAGGACACAATCATGCCAATTTATTATTATACCATGCAAAATAGCTCATTATTATTATACCATGGTCTGTCTGAACACTCAATTCTGATTGGCTGGAAGGTGTGCATTAAAACTGATTAATGCACAAGTATTTCCAGTCAGTTTAATCACTGTTCTATATTAATGCACTGTTTTCACAAGCGCACACACACACACACACACACACACACACACACACACACACACACACACACACACACACACACACACACACACACACACACACACACACACACACTCAGAGACACGCAGAAACATTAAGGAGCGCAGAAACTTGTTATCAACACTGTCCCGTGACTTTCATTAATAAAGAAGTATTATAAAGTATTATATTTCTCAGCAACTGGGGGTAACATCACTGATTTTGAAGTATTTTAACTCACTGCATCATTGTTAATAGAGAGAGATGCTGAACAGACGCAGGTAATTTGCACATGCATCTCTCATCTCTCGCTCTCTCTCTCTTTCAAATAAATGCTATAATTCATGCATTCAAATAAATGTAATCTTACACCACTACTTGATCTCTGTGTCTGATTCATCCTCTCCTCGGGCCATTTTGACCCAAAATTCATTTTCTTTACATTTTTAAAAATGAAGTATTCATCGGAGTGGTCCAAGACCTCAGGACTTTTGTCACACTTGAACTTAGAATACACAAAAAAAGAGAGACTGTAATCAAGGAGTTTATGTGGTTGTAATAAAAATAGCAACCAATCCTTCCCTCATGGGTCAATTTGACCCCCTATAAGAATGAATGGGAAATGTGGAATTTAATTTGTCAAAAAATATATTTAAAAATCTGCCACAATGCAGACATGTACACATACACACACCTAGGAATTCCCATTAAAATGAATGGGGATCATATAAAGGGGGCAATGGTTTTTTTTTTTGGTCACACTGCAGACTGTACACAGGTATGAAGTGATTCAATTTGAACACATTTACAACGCAGAACATAAATGTGCCATATCATTTCATTTATATATTATATATGAGAAAAACATTTTAAAAATGAAACGATATAAGCTTTCTGGATAGTATAATTATAATTTTAGGGCTTGGATGACCTGTGAGAGAAGGATTTTTTACAGGTACGGGTGGAGAGGATGGTTAAAGAGGGCAGAATGCTCGATCTAATGAGCCCTAACTGAACGCCATTCAAAATAACCATCATTTTTATCCTTCCAGTCAAATATTGCATGGCAAACATCAATAACAGCCGTTCTTTCCCTCCATGTCATGCATTAAAATCGTTTAATGCACAGCTAGCCATGAATAATCCCTTGGCTCACATAAAGGACATGTGCAAGTTTATACATTTTCAATGCATTATCTGCAAAAAAAGCTCTATATATGTCCTTCAGTTGTTCTGCATCTCTTGTTTTGTCTGCATTTTTGTTGGGAGCAGACAGAAGTTGAGACATAAATAATGATTTATAATAATAATTTAAAATATTCTGCTCATTTTCAGAACATTGCACAGGATTATACATAATAATAAAACATACATAAGTAAATGAGTGTTACGTAAGACCAAAAATGATGATGAATAATACTGGGAAAGTCCAAGGAAATGTTTCTTATCTAAACCATACTTTAGGGGGATATAATTAATCAAGCAGGAGTGAGCAATTAAGTCGGTAATGAATGGGCAATATCATTTTCAGATGGTCATGATGCCAGGGTTTACGTGGCTAGTTTAAATAACAAGGTTGAATCATTGGAACAAAAATAGATCACATTTTAAATCTGAACCTATTTGTGGGATGAAAAGGCTATGGGTTCACTCTTACTGTACATGAGGCTGACAACTGTATAATTGAACTTAATAATTAGACCTTTGTCATCAATGGAGTAGTCGGCGGAAGTCACTTACTGATATAGAAGGTTCCTGGTGCTTGAGTCCCCTCAAACTGGAGCATTAGGAGGTTGCTGGTTTGACTGTCATGGCGAAGCCACAGAGCTACACCCAGAATCACACCACCAGCCAGCTAAAAATAAGACAAGACCAAAGAGAAAAACAGAGAAAAGTTTCACTACTTAAATGCATTTGATGACTGATTAAAACAGCTGGAATTTAAAATGATTCTACAGATCGTCAACGGCCAGAAATGTTTGTTTCAATTCTTTTTCCGGAGGTCATTCCGGGGGTCATTTCTTCCTGCATTTGGGGAAGAAACAGCTGACAGGTTTAGTGCTATTCACGCACAAAAAAGTCAAGTGGGTGGGGGTCCTCTTCAGTCCTCTGTGATACCCTTTGTTTATTTTTTGTCATTTGTGCAGCAGGAAGCCCAAGCTTCTCTCAGAGAATTGTGGAAGTCAGGCAGATATATTTTTGTGTTGGCAGCGTGTAAAGTACAATGACAGGAAACAATACGCATCTCGAGAGGGTTTGGGATTGGCGTTGTGGATGTTATATCACACAACATCATTTTCATGAAAGTTGAAGGTCTTGAATGAAAACATGAATTTAAATTTGTGGCGTTGTACTTTTATTAAGATGAGTCAGAAAAGTTACGTGATTTTTATTTTTATTTTTTAACTAACTCAGAACTGAGGTAAACATCATTTATTTCCAGTAATGAATGTTATTCCATAATGTGTAAAAATAACTCATAGTTAGTTTTACTCTATGATATCATTGTTTGAACATCATGTGGTGTTTTAATCAACAGAGACTCTGGGGACTGGATGTCAACATTGTATGTAAAGTTATTGCAGCATCTGTACAAATATACATTCTGCAATAACTTCATAAAATGGTGAGACGAAACAGAGGGAAAAGCACATCTAATCACTTCACAATTGCTGAAATCAGGACCTTTTATGAAAAAAAGTTTGTTCATATTTATTATTTTATACTATGATAGTAGTATTTTACACTATATCAGCAATAACAAATATCAGTATGGTATAAATGTAGCCTATAATACCATAAAAGGAAATTCCAACAGCTACAGGGGAAATGCTCATAACTTTGGATATAACGTTCAGGAATAGTCTCTTTTAAAATGTTAATTTTTTTTAGAATCTTCAGAGACCGTTCAAAAGTAACGTTCCAAAAATGTTTGCAGAATGATAAATGATTCCTTAGCGACAAAAATAAATAAATAAATAAAAATAAACTAGACAGAGAACGTTCAGAAAAAAACGTTTTCAGAACTGAATGGGAACATCAGCGAAGAGGTTTTACTAGAACGTGTTTTTGTTAACTATAGGATTGCTTTCAATTATTATAGTAGGCTACAGGGAACAATTACATCAATGATACTATTAAACAAACAAGCTTACCCAGAAAATGAAGTTTAAGAAGAAAAGCATATATTTGATGCACTGAGAGCAGCCGGTAACAGCCATGGCTTGATGTCGTCAAAGGCGCTGCAATGATGAAGGAAGGTGAGGAAGATGAGTGTCAGTCTCCGTTCCTCAGATGGATTTGAGAGTGGATGTGCAGGCAGACCGGATCTCTGAGACTACCCACGAGTTCATGTGTTTATATAAACGCACTCAGCCAGAGAAAAGAGAGGTGTCCCGTGCCAAGCTCTGCCCCATATTTACATATGTATAAAAACCTTGCTTTAATTGATTAAACGGCAATGCATAAGGCATCTAAATTCACATCAGTTGGTACAGAGACTGGCTCTTTTGTATATAATTTACATATAATTAAAATTCGGCTCTCTATGTTGTATTCAATAATTTTTGTTGATAATTATTTTATTCTCAAAGGCACAAATGTAAGATTTTTGGATTCAAATATCCAAAAACCACTGGAACAATGTAATACTGTTTTGTTGACTTACATAGGCTACATTATCCCAAATGTTTCCAAGAATGTTTAGAGAAAAATTCCAGAGAAATAAGTAATTTTAACCAGGACATAGACTCTTGTAGAAACAATGGAAACACCAAAGACGCTTAATATATTATGTGTTTTATTAGACAGGTTACATTCATCGACAGAAAACTAACCATTAGCTAAACACAGTAGGCTAAGTCTTATTGTTTGACTCTTGTTTTCTTGATTTACCGTGAGAACCGTGTTTTACCATGCCTAATATTGGTCTAGTCTAGCTTACTGCCATGTGCAGTGTCTCAAAGTAGTGGTGAACGCACAGAGTAGCATTATAACAACTTTCAACACACGCAATATGATAAAACAGCTCTGCATTACCCTACATAGCCTACTCATGAGTCATGACCAGAAAAAGGCATCCAGGCATCATCAAGCTACGCCTTTGTTTTAAATAACTGACCTCTAGCGCTGAAAAATTACATATTGAAGCTTTAAGTTGCCTAGCTGTAAGAACTAGGCTATGGAAGCTTGTTTTTGCCACAGAATAAAACATTTTAAAAAAGTTTAATTCTGACTTTGTATCTCGCAATTCTGACTTTATAACATGTAATTGCGACTTGATATTATGCATTTCTGACTTTATAACTCGCAATTGCAAGTTTAGGCCTATATCACGCAATTCAGAGAAAAATTCATAATTTTTAGATAAAAAGTCGCAATTAGCCTACCTTTTTTATTTTGTATTCAGTGGCGGAAACACACTTCTATACAGAACACAATAAATGTAAAAACAGAGACAAACGGGAAAAGACATACGTTGCATAAACATACTCGAATCACCTAAAAAGACCATTAAAATAGCCTACAGTACAAGTCCCATCGTAACACATTAGTAGGCTACTTTATCTCATATTTTGGAGACCAAAAACTATGCTCTATATAATGGATATGGTATATCGGTTGGTTGAAAACAAACAAACATTAGGTTAAAAAGTAGAGGAGAATCGATTTTGTTGTCGTTGAAACTACAACATCCAAGATGCACTGCGCGCAGGTCACGATAGCTGTTAGCTGCTGTGCTAGTTAAAAGGTGAAGCAGGCAGGCGCAAGCAATGCTGATCTGACCACTGTTGTTCGAAACCTTTGAAAATGAGTTCTTCAGACGAAAAATGTAAAGGCACAAAACGACCCGCATCTCCAGATGAAGTATGTGGTTTCCATCTTCATGAATTTTGGAATGAACTGCAGCTGATCTGACATTTTGGTGAACCAGAAATGTTAGCAGAATGTTAGCAGTGTATTGCAACTATTTTTAAATGCTAGTCGTGTGCCAAAGGAGATATAAATGCATCTTACTAGTGTATTATCTGCCTTTTTGGTACTTTATTCCGCTTTGGCTATAAATAATTTTGCATAACTGCTTTATCAGATAATTCAGTTCCAGGTGATATCTCTTAAGCGTTTTCTGCATTCATAGTTACACATTTTTATGTGTGTGTGTTTATATATATATACACACACACATACATACAAACATATATATATATACATACATACATACATATATATATATATATATACATATACACACATTATATATATATATATATATATATATATATATATATATGTGTGTATATATATATATATATATATATATATATATATATATATATATATATATATATATATATATAATGTGTGTGTATATATATATATATATATATATATATATATATATATATATATATATATATATATACATACATACATACATACATACATACATACATACATAAACACACAGATATAAAATATTATATTATTAAGAATAATTAAGTATGACCTGTTAATGCAGACAGGATCCACACAGTGGACAGCAGCAGATTTAGGGACAGACGAAAGGAAGCAGAAGTTTTTGAGGCTGATGGGAGCAGGAAAGGTATATTCTTTCTGTAATTAAATCATTTCAACTGTTTCAAGCATTTATGAAATTATAACATGAGCACCACATATTCTTGCTTCAAATGTTTCTGTGCATTGACAGAAAGAGCACACTGGACGCCTTGTTATTGGGGATCACAAGTCAACGTCCCATTTCCGCAGTGGTGAGTCTCTAGGGTGGAAGTGAAGGGTTGCTGGAAAGTGATTGCAGTCTCCTATTGTGTTAGATGAGACACTTCAAAATCCCCGGTTGTATGGGGACTGCATCAGATGACATCCTGTACGCCACATATCCTTTTCCCTACTGTGCAGCTTTAGAGAACATGCTCTGACCTTTAAACCAACCACCGGTAATGTTCTGTCCTTTACCGTGCTCACAGGACTACGTTACAATGCCGTGTACACTTGTAAAATATAAAACGACTACCTAATTAAGTTTATTAATGATATAAGCAGTGTGAAACAAACCATGAGGGAGACATTTTATTGTTATGGGAAAAGTTGTGTATTTCTATTTGATGCTATATCATCGGCATTAAAGCAAAAAAATACTCACACGCATACAAGATGTTTACATATAGTCCACAAGACAGCTGAATTTATAAAAATGACCCCGTTCAAAGGTTTATGTACCCTTGATTCTGCCCAACGTTCTTCAGAAGTCTTGCAAATCTTCTTGCTGGAATTCACTGATGCTCCAGAAAAAAACATGTTGCATTAAGAGCCAGGGGGTGAACATTTTTGAACAAGATGATGATTTATTTTGTTTAAAGATAATATTTTTTTGTTATTTCAGAAGCTACATATGATACTAACCCAGAAGACTAATACAATTTAATGTGATCTTCAAATTTAAAAAAGTTTTCACCCTTAATGTGTTGTTTCCTTCTGGCGCATCAGTGAATGTTCAAATCTTTTTTAATAGTTGTGTTTGAGTCCCTCAATCGTCCTCAGTGTGAAAAGATGGATCTCAAAATCATAGTCACTGCCGGAAAGGGTTCAAATATGCAAAAGATGCTGGAAAACTGAAGAATTTGCGGGACCTGGAGGATTTTTCTAAAGAACAGTGCTCAGTTTAACTGCTCAGCACAAACAAGGGACTCAAGAACAACCATCACAAAACACAAAAACAGCCGTGGATCATCCAGGGAATGACACACTTTATTAATAATCAAGGTTATGCAAACTTTTAAACAGAGTAATTTTGAAAAAAAAATTATAGTTCTTGTGAACTATAAACATCTTCTTTTTAAAATATCTTATTCAGGTCAGTACTAAATAATAAATAACATGCGTTTTGTATAATCCCTCTTATTTTGCTAAAAGTATTCACATCTTCTGCAAGGGGTGCGTTCTGAGCGTAGACTGTATAAAAATATGGATGAACCCTTGAGATTAAAAGACTTACTTTCAAAAACGTCAAATAACCTTAATGTTTCCAAACTTGCTTTTATGCTGATATAGCGATAAAAATTGTTATGGGAAAACATTGACAAGTATAATGGCCTTTTATTGTTTGTAATGTAATGTTGTATTTGATTGTGTGTCTGTAGGGTCCGAGGATCAGAAGATTAACGCAGAGCTTGAACACCAGTACCAGCAGGGTCTGGATGGGAAGATATCCGGGAGGAACCGGAGACACTGCGGCCTGGGCTTTAGTGAGGTCTGAACTCTCTTATAAGCTATGATGTGAAATAATGTTGATAAGTTGAGACTTACATATTGGGAATTACTCTTGGGTATACTATGTGAGTAATGTTTTGTTTTGTTGTGAACTACCTTGCGTCCTCTTCACAGCCCGATCCACCCGCTGAGAGTCCGAGCGCTGCTGTGCCTGAGAAGCCGGACAGTTCAGAAAAGGCCAGTGAACAACCATCAGAACCACACAAGGATGAGGAAATACCTTCATCTAACACAGAGCTCAAGAAACAGGAACAGCAAACGGACTCAGATGACAAGAAAAAAACTTTAAAAATGTCTTTTGTAAAAGCCAAATAAATGGCGATTTGTTGTTTTGATTGGTTTTTGTTTGTTTGTTTTTTGCAATTTCTTGATCTCTTAAAATGTCAGTGTAATTCATTGAGAGTGAGAGCACATTTTTATTTCCTTTGAAATTGGAAGAAAAAAAATGGTGGTTTTCAATTTTAAAATGTAATTACGTTTGTGCCATGTTATTTGGACTAGCTTGAACGTGTTTAGAACTGTTTCTTCTCTACAAATTAAAGAAATAGTTCCTGCAAGAAATGAAATCCTCTCTCAGTCTACTCGGCCCTTAAGAGCTCACATAAACACGAGGATGAGCAGAAACTGAGGTTATCAATAAAACAGATACATTAATTTGCAGACAAAAATGAAAATTGTGTGTATCAAGTCTATGTGAATATCAATAAAGAGTAAAAATTGTTCTATGATTGTGATTATAAAAGTAAAGCTTTCCATTTATAATGTATATATATATGTGTGTATGTGTATATACAGGTCCTTCTCAAAAAATTAGCATTGTGATAAAAGTTCATTATTTTCCATAATGTAATGATACAAATTAAACATTCATATATTTTAGATTCATTGCACACCAACTGAAATATTTCAGGTCTTTTATTGTTTTAATACTGATGATTTTGGCATACAGCTCATGAAAACCCAAAATCTCAAAAAATTCCTATCTAAAAAAAAATTGCATATTTCATCCGGCCAATAAAAGAAAAGTGTTTTAAATACAAAAAAAGTCAACCTTCAAATAATTATGTTCAGTTATGCACTCAATACTTGGTGGGGAATCCTTTTGCAGAAATGACGTGTGGCATGGAGGCAATCAGCCTGTGGCACTGCTGAGGTGTTATGGAGGCCCAGGATGCTTCGATAGCGGCCTTAAGCTCATCCAGAGTGTTGGGTCTTGCGTCTCTCAACTTTCTCTTCACAATATCCCACAGATTCTCTATGGGGTTCAGGTCAGGAGAGTTGGCAGGCCAATTGAGCACAGTAATACCATGGTCAGTAAACCATTTACCAGTGGTTTTGGCACTGTGAGCAGGTGCCAGGTCGTGCTGAAAAACGAAATCTTCATCTCCATAAAGCTTTTCAGCAGATGGAAGCATGAAGTGCTCCAAAATCTCCTGATAGCTAGCTGCATTGACCCTGCCCTTGATAAAACACAGTGGACCAACACCAGCAGCTGACATGGCACCCCAGACAATCACTGACTGTGGGTACTTGACACTGGACTTTTCGCATTTCCTTCTCCCCAGTCTTCCTCCAGACTCTGGCACCCTGATTTCCGAATGACATGCAAAATTTGCTTTCATCCGAAAAAGTACTTTGGACCACTGAGCAACAGTCCAGTGCTGCTTCTCTGTAGCCCAGGTCAGGAACTTCTGCCACTGTTTCTGGTTCAAAAGTGGCTTGACCTGGGAATGCGGCACCTGTAGCCCATTTCCTGCACACGCCTGTGCACGGTGGCTCTGGATGTTTCTACTCCAGGCTCAGTCCACTGCTTCCGCAGGTCCCCCGAGGTCTGGAATCGGTCCTTCTCCACAATCTTCCTCAGGGTCCGGTCACCTCTTCTCGTTGTGCAGTGTTTTTTGCCACACTTTTTCCTTCCCACAGACTTCCCACTGAGGTGCCTCGATACAGCACTCTGGGAACAGCCTATTCGTTCAGAAATGTCTTTCTGTGTCTGGACAGCAGTCAGGTCGGCAGTCTTACCCATGATTGCGGTTTTGAGTAATGAACCAGGCTGGGAGTTTTTAAAAGCCTCAGGAATCTTTTGCAGGTGTTTAGAGTTAATTAGTTGATTCAGATGATCAGGTTAATGGCTCGTTTAGAGAACCTTTTCATGATATGCTAATTTTTTGAGATTTTGGGTTTTCATGAGCTGTATGCCAAAATCATCAGTATTAAAACAATAAAAGACCTGAAATATTTCAGTTGGTGTGCAATGAATCTAAAATATATAAAAGTTAAATTTTTATCATTACATTATGGAAAATAATTAACTTTTATCACAATATGCTAATTTTTTAAGAAGGACCTGTATATTATATATGTGTTGTGTGTATATATATACACACTATATTTCCAAAAGTCACCTGCCTTTAACTTCACATGAACTTTAATGACATCCCATTCTTAATCAGTAGGGTTTAATATGGAGTTGGCCCACCCTTTGCAGCTTCAACTCTTCTAGCTTTCCACAAGGATTAGGAGTGTGTTTATGGGAATTTTTGAGCATTCTTCTAGAAGTGCATTTGTGAGGTCAGACACTGATGTTGGACGAGAAAGCCTGGCTTGCAGTCTCCGCTCTAATTCACCCCAAAGGTGTTCTATCAGGTTGAGGTCAGGACTCTGTGCAGGTCAGTCAAGTTCCTCCACACCAAACTCAATCATCCATGTCTTTATGGACCTTGCTTTGTGCTCTGGTGCGCAGTCATGTAGGAACAGGAAGGGGCCATCCCCAAACTGTAACTGCAATTGTTCAAAATGTCTTGGTATTCCTTTCACTGGAACTAAGGGGCCAAGCCCAACCCCTAAAAACAACCCCACACCATAATCCCCCTCCACCAAACTTTACACTTGGCACAATGCAGTCAGGAAAGAACCGTTCTCCTAGCAATTACCAAACCCAGACTCTTCCATCAGATTGCCAGACAGAGAGGCGTGATTCGTTACTCTAGAGTCCAGTGGAGGCGTGCTTTACACCATTCCATCCGACGCTTTGTATTGTTCTTGGTGATATAAGGCTTGGATGAGCTGCTCGGCCATGGAAACCCATTGTTATAATACCACTAACAGTTGACCGTGGAATATTTAGTAGTGAGGAAATTTCCCAAATGGTCTTATTGCACAGGTGGCAACCTATCACGGTACCACTCTTGAATTCACTGAGCTCCTGAGAGCGACCCATTCTTTCACAAATGTTAGTAGAAGCGTCTGCATGCCTAGTGCTTGATTTGGTACACCTTTGGCCATGGAAGTGATTGAACACCTGAATTCATATATATACATATTTAAAAATGTGAAAAGGGACATGAAAACTAATAAGCTTGTGACTAAAAAAACTTTTAATTCAGTATGAAAACTATGATTTTTAATTAATCAAATAACAGTTTTTGAGTTTTGCAGAATGAAAACATGTATTTGTCAATTTTAACAGTATTTTTTAAAATACATAACACTGCAAACGATTAAGCACCTTAAGTCACAATTACATCATTTTTAACCAAAAATAACAGCATGCAAAATGAACCACTTTGATGTTAGAACAGTAAAGCAAATTGAAGCTAGCAAAGCACTCACCAGTAAAATGTATAAAAACATATAAAACGTTCTGAACATCTGAGAAGCTGAATGATTGAATGTGAATTATAAATATATGGTACAAAAAATTGGATTCCCAAGAAATCTTCTCAACACAATTTAGCACTCAGACATGGCTTTGGCTGCAAAACAAAACATTAAAATGACTTTAAAATGTCAGGATGACACTGCATGATAAAATGTTTAATATTCCCAGCGATGCCAGATGTCTCACCTGTGACCTGCCTCCTCTTGATGGAGGCCTCTGTGGCGAGAGCGCGAGGAACGCTCATGATCCTCTCCTGCTGCTGCAGCGCATGTTCCAGCTCAGTGAAATCTACCTGCTCCGCATCCACGGACTTCACACTGAAATGTCACAACAGAAGACTCAACATCTAAGCACATTGTCCATTTACATGTTTGCGTCTTATTATCCCTCCGTACCTTGACTTAGACAGTAGGCTTTTTATCTTTGCTACGGTGCGAGAACGGACCTCCATCTCTTCTGGAGTCAGGTCTTCATCTGACTCCACATCCATGAGTCGCTTTGGGATGGGCACCTTCTGTGGCCTAGACAGCTGAGGTGGGACAGGGGGCAAGTTTAGCCCGTAACCAGTGTTGAGGTAACGCATTACAAGTAAAGCAAGTTACATAATCAGATTACTTTCTTTCAAGTAACTAGTAAAGTAACATTACTTTTAAATTGACAACAATAAGTTACTTTTTCAAATAAGTGGAGCAAGTTTGTTTTCCCATTTATTGCCTGGCACCTCTCCTGCCCCAATGTTGAGAGAAATCAGGAGTAAGTGCAGAGGCGTTGTGTGTGAACATGATGGTTAATGTAGATCTAGACTAAATGTGAACATGCATTTACTCATACTGGGGAACTAAACAGTTGATAGACCCCATTGACTTCAATGTAGGCTGAAAAAATACTATAGAAGTCAATCTGATATACTGTCATAAAGATCTCAATGAGAATCTCAAAATCCAGTTGGGAAGGATTGAACTGCTCGAATCAGATTTTGCTCTTAAACATGCGTCACAAAATTTGACTGTACCTCTCGGGTAAGATCGTACTCAAAGTCCACAGACTCCAGCTCGTCTTCGCTCATTGGGCGGGCCTCAACCGTCAGCCATTCATCTGATGTCGGCCGCTGTGATTTGGCGTGTGAGGTCTTTTTCGGTCGCTGCAAATCAATGACTTTTTCCCATCCCTACTAGGGCAAAGACAACAATATACAATGTTTAGGAAACACACACTACACAATTCTACTGGAAATGAGCCTTGATCCTGGATTAAAAACCTAATGGTCCAGAAACACATTATCTTTGCAATATCACAAGGTGACTAAGGGAGACATAAATTGTGAAATTATAAATGGTTGGCATGTCTTTAGTTAACAGTTTGTGGATCAATCAAATGAGAGTAACTAAACATCTGTCTGGCAGCCATTTTTATGCTTCTGTAGTTTCTCCTGCACTTAAATATAAGCCTGAAGAGACAGGAAAATAAGAGGGGAAAAACAGTTATTATACAGGCATTAGACAATTGTGTCATTGTTACAAATCAAACCCATCACCAAATTACAACATGCTGTAGAAGTTTGTAGTTGAACACATCAAGCCATGCATAATGGCTTACAATCAACATGAACAATTACACAATCATGCAAAAGCATCCATTCATTCTTACTTAACATCTACATCTACAAGTCAGCTGTCAGTTAACTGCAATGAAAAACAAGGTATTTAGACAACTTCTCGTTTTATTTGTGCCTTTAGTGCAAACCTCAAAATTCAGACGTTGGTGGATTGATGTACATTATATTTTCCTTAATGGTTCCTTTTGCTTTCTGACACAAACAGTTTAACAGTGATGAAGGTGCTGGTTAAAGACTCCATGAAATGCCATGATCAGTGCAGTTTTCTGTCCTGTAGATTGCACATTGGGGCTGAAAGTCACGTTTAGGAGCACACTGATATACAGATGGCCTTAAAGCTAACAGACAAACTTTTGATTTCATGGAGTCTTCAAAGAAGAAAATTCAGCCAAATATCTACAGAGATACAGAGGCATATAGGGGATTTTAATGGTTTAGAGGAAAGTTGTATCAATTATTAATGACGTCATGTTGGTCAGTTTGAAACTGGGGTTAGTAACTTAAAGGTTAGGGTTAGTACCCCTCTCTTAAATGGGATAGTTCACTCAGTCATCATTTTCTCAGCATTAAGTTGTTCCAAAACTGTATGAATCTCTTTCTTCTGCTGAACACAAAATATTTTGAAAAATGTAAGTAACCAAACAGTTAATGGACCCCATTGACTTCCATAGTAAGGGGAAAAAACACTATGGAAGTCAATGGGGTCCATTAACTGTTTGGTTAACTGCATTTTCATTTTTGGGTGAACTATCCCTTTAACAGCTGTTAGTGGAACAACATCAAACATTACCATGATTAACAGAGAAATGAGTGAGCTTTGTCAATTTTCATTGAGTGAGCCAAACAGAAATTGGTGTTAGTACTGTTGTTTGAAATTATATTTTCCTTAAGATAACTCAAACTAAACTGTGAGTAATTGAATGTATGTATAAGTGCTGTAGTATGAAAAACATCAGCCATTTATAACTGTTTCCATCCAAAGTAGGGAATTTAATTTATGCAGAAAATGGAAATATCGCATAAAACATTTGCGAATAAAGCAGCGTTTCCATCCAGTGAGTCGAAGAGAACAAAATCGTCCCTTCCTGATAAAGTGGCGTTAAATATCTCTAAGAAAAGTAGAAGAAGTCATTGTATATAATAATGTTTCGTATAAATGTGTTATCTTGCGTTCAGAGGCAGACTCCTGGAACGACATGTGGCTGATATCAGTTATAACTGATAAAAATGTGAATAAATAACGTCTGAATGGTGTCATGAATCAAAACAAAAGGGCAGAGGGTAGCACGACTCACGGAAATATGTGAGCTAAATATTGCATTGGTTTTAAATTGAATCAAGTGCTTGATTGGAAATGTATTTCCCAAATGCAATTTGCGATTGAATGCAAAAATGCGATTGAAGTGATCAGTAATCAGGCATAGTTTAAAGCAATAGAGCAACACAAATACCTTTGAATGCAGCATGATTTCAAAAAGACAAAGGTGATTTGGAGCAAAGAAAACCCAAATATCAGTCACCAGGAGCTGATTACTCTGATTCCAGTAAATTGAAATGTTAAAGGGAAAGTTCCCCCGGAAATCTTCATTCTGTCATCATTTAATCACCCTCAGGTTGTTCCAAACCTGTATGAGTTTCTTTCTTCTGTTGGTAATTGTTGGTAATCAAACAGTTAGCCATTGACTTCCATAGTGGGAGAATATTACTACGGAAGTCAATAGTGTCAACTGTCTGGTTACCAACATTCTTCAAAATATCTTCTTTTGTGCTCAACAGAAGAAAGAAACTCATACAGGTTTTGAACAACATGAGGGTGAGTAAATGACAGAATTTTCATTTTTGGGTGAACTATCCCTTTAAATGTGTTTCATTGGGCCAAACACTTTTCTTGCTAATCAAGACACAATAGTCCTACTCAAATGGTTGCTATGCCCTACCATTAGCAATTAGCAAACAAAGCAATTGACTAAATGAGTGCAAGCCCTCATGGCCAATCAGAAATGTTTTACCACACTATATGGGCAATAGAGTTCAACAGTCAGGTTCCAGAAGTAAAAATCCCATTCACTTTCTCCATAGGGGAATTGATTTTTAACAATAACTAATAAACTGTTGAAGACAGTGATCTACAGGGTTATTAATCAATTGTATATGCTTTTGTTGAAGCCATCAGCCTGGGGTTTTCAATGAATTTCAATGTATTTTTGAACTAAATGTGTTTAACAGTAGAATTCATATATATATATTTATATATATATATATATATATATTGTAAAGCAATTTAAAATGTGTTTTTTCTATGTATAGAATCAGCATCTTTAAATCAATAGTTTTATATATATCCATAATTTTTTATTTGATTATTTCATTCGCAATGCCTCATGGGATTGTAGTTCTTTCCCTCATTAAAGCCTTATTAAAGTATCTTTGTCTTTTTGTCTATTCACTTATAACTTTATATGCTGATGTTTTAAAAATCCCTACAGCAAAAATTGAATGGGAAAAATACTTCCGGAACCATCGCCGCTTAAAAAGTGGGCAGGCACTGGTTGCACTCCATCGTTTAGCTTGAAATCCTTCTCAGAGCGTTTCAGCTGAATCTGGATGTTCTGACACTGATGTTCAGGTTAGAATGAAGAGGCACTTCACTGATTTATTCTTCTATAGGAGATAATTGCACACAGAAATACCTTCATACCCAGTTAATTACCAACAATAATTAATTTGTTGTTAATATGAGGCAGCCGGGTCAGTAATTCCCACCGTTATTATGTCCATACAAAATATAGCTTTACAAATTATTTCAGAAAATATATTTAGATTATTTAATAAATAATTTAGTGAATTAACATATGAGAAAACAGGCATAAAAATGTTCTAAAATCCATTGTGAGAGATCAGAAAGGCAGTCAGGGAAAGTGTTATCCTTTTCTCTTCACGTTCGAATATTCACAAGTCTGTGCAGGAGAAGCCAGGTGTCCACTGCAGGACTGTAATCACTCCATGTGTCTGTCCACATCTCTAAACACACCCACAGCACGGCCCCGTCCCACCCACGGCCTGTTAATGTACAGCTGTGCTTTGTTCATGGGGTAAAACGTGTGTTAGCATGTTAGCTTCGTGTTTTGTGGCCTTATGGGGGAGGGCCATAGCGAGGGTCCCTGTGTTTATTGGGTAGGGAGTAACGTACGGATCCTGGGTCAGAGTTGACAGGTCGAGTGGAGGCGCGGGAGCCGACGGGCTGTCGCTCACCCTGACTCAAGTTACGTTTGCGCTCGCGCACTAAAGCTCTCTGGTGCCTTTTCATTCTCTCCAGCTGCTCCTCCACACTCATCCTCCCTCTCTGCGGCAGGTGATCCGGCTGAGACTCTCCCGAGCACAGCCGCTCCAAGGCACTCTTTGGTCTCTCCTACATGAGCCGGGAAAAAAAAAAAGAGTGAACGTATTCTGATGCCTGAAGAATTCTAGCTCCGATCTTTGCAAATATTTTTTAAATGTGCTACAATGCACAAAAATAACTGTTACAATGTAACAGGACCACAAAAAAGAAATAACATATATGATCTATATACTTTGAGTTTTGTAATATGTTTTAAATAAAAATAAAATAAAAATTACATAATTTATGATTATATATATATATATATATATATATTTATTTATGTATTAATGGATTTATTTCATATATGTAAATATTCTATATATAAATATAACACATTTTCTTAAATATATACATGCATGCGTGTGTATTTATATATAATTACACATAGTACAAACACATTATATAAACACAAACTTTTATTTTGAAAGCGATTAATCAATTTGACAGCACTAATATATATATATATATATATATATATATATATATATATATATATATATATATATATATATATATATATATATATATTAGTGCTGTCAAAGTAATTAAATCACACATTTTTTCTGTAATTAATCGCGATTAAAAACCTTGACGTTTTTAATATTTTTATATTGTAATAATTTCTCAGTCACTCTCCAAATTCATGTAGAAACAACTTGAAGACAGTATATATTAAATATTTGTTGTAACGGCATCTTTTTATGAATGAAGGCCAGTATCAAAAATACTAATACTGCTATTGATGTCTATATGAAATTGAAGTAATATAAATAATTATAGACATTCAACATTACAGTATAATTGAAAGCTATATCAATTTCAACATGTATTAGGCTTTAAAAAACTACTTTTACTTTAAGCGAATTTGAAACAATCTTCACATAAACCCATTATAATAAATAATTTACCTGTGGCCTTCCTGTCTAACCTGGGCATTTTGGCATAATTCTGCGTGTTATTGTTTGTTCAAGCGCAGAAAGAGAACTTGATTTTATATATATATATATAGGTTTTACAGAAATCTGTTGCTCACCATAGTGGATAACACTGAATCTCCTCTCCTCTGTGAGCAGAAGGCCACACCGTACTGGTTTATTCTGGACGAGGAGCCTGACAGACCTAAGTGAGTACACTGGCATTAAAATCGCTTAAATGGCGTTTTATCCCCATAAACACAATGCGTATTTAAGAGATAACCTGTATGATCTAAAGCTATAATAATATTTCACCTCTTCTTTGGAGAGTCAGGTAGCCTGGGTCCACCTGGTCTGTTCCTTGTCCACTTCCAGGAAGCTCTGGTTCACTCAGGTAGGACCGCAGTTCCACCTATAGCCCAAACATTTTATTTCATCCTAAATGGCGAGCAATCAATCACAATACAAAGACTAAAGTGTCATGGTCACATGGATGTTAGGTGTATAATGTAAGTTTAAGGATATTATTTTAAAACTACTTGAAGGGCATTCTAGTTCAGTCATGAGACTCTAGAGGGCACAGGCTGACAGGTCCTTTACATTTAATCTACACGATAACACTGATGACAATAAACTTCACAATAACAATGAGCTTCACACGAGTGAGTTCAAATTACCCTGTAATCTCCGTTACCGTAGCTGCTTTCTCGGTCACGTTTCCTCTCATCAGACTGTCTCTTCAGGCCACGCACAGAAGTGTGTCGGATGACTGATGTTTCTTTAGGTAGGGGCGGGACAACAGGTGGTGTGTCCTCATCATAGTGGAGAGGCAAAGGTGGTCTGGGTGGAGCGTCATCATCTTCCTGAAAATCAATATTATGCACTTTAGCAAGGGCTATTTGTCTAAAATAAAGTTTTCAGGAACAGTACCAGTGCAGTCTCACAAACCCATTTTGGCACAGGGTGAGGATGCTGAAGAATCTCATTGTCCAGGGGCAGTGATAACGGACTGGAGGTAAGACTGTGTTGGGGTGACCGCACCTCAAATGCAGATGGGGTAATGCACCGAGAAGGCACTGTTGACTCTATCACTGAAGGCACAAGTTTTCTCTCTGGATACGAACACACACAAGCATGAGTTAAAAAGAAGTTCTGTGGTATGTTTATTAACCCTGTCTAACTGGTCCGTTCTTACCTGGGTTCTTCACTGAGTCTATGGTGATTTTGAAGGTTTCTTTGGCGGAGCTGAGTCCAGTCATAACGTCCTCTATCCTCCAGAGCTCCCGCCTCAACTGATTTTTCTCCTGAGAATACACACACACACACACACACACACACACACGTTGTGTTTCCATGTTTTATGGGGACATTCCATAGGCGTAATGCATTTTATACTGTACAAACCGTATTTTCTATCCCCGTACACTGCCCCTGCCCCTAAACCTACCCATCACAGGAGACATGCTGCATTTTTACATTGTCAAAAAACATCACTTAGTGTGATTTATAAGATGTTTTCCTCATGGGGACCAAAAAATGTCCCCACAAGGACAAGGATTTTGGATATTGCCATCTTTGTGGGGACATTTTGTCCCCATACCGTAGGGATTACCAGTCCACACACACGCACGCACGCACGCACGCACGCACGCACGCACGCACACGCACACACACACACACACACACACACACACACACACAATCTTATTTCTTCATATCTTATTTCCATTGTAGCCAGGGTTATCATTGTTAACTAAAAGCATAAAAAAAGTTGCATTACTTAAAATGAAATAAATATTAGGGGTATAACGGTACACTCGTGTCATGATTCGATATAAATCGTGATACTGAACTCACGATATGATATCGCAATATTTTGAGCCAAAATAAATATATATTTTTTAACTTTTTTATTATCATTAAAATAATAGGACCCACAAATATTCCCCCATTGCATTATTACACATTGTATCCAACATTATATATAGTCGTTTAATGTAGTAATGTCACTGAATCTCAATAAACGTGAATTTTTTCACGCTTTCAATGCAGGCAGCATTCTCTCCCGGTGCTCGATATGTCCCACCTCTCCCGCTATTAATGCACTATACATACAAGAATAAACCATCTAAAATACATTGAATAATCATACTATTAAAACTAAATGTGATCTGGTGATTTAAATGATGTTTGCACTTTGACTTTGAGGATCAAATGATCAATCTCAGTTCTAATCGCAAGAAAGCGAATCAAAGTGACTATTCTATAAAACTGTGAATGTTTAGCTCATACAAACATTTTAATTCTGCATTTACTCACTCTCATGTTGTTTTCGCGCGTCCGTGTTTACTACAGTATGCGCATTGTGGTAAATCTGTTCATCATATAAAGCCATCGTGTCTCTTCAGAAGACTTGGATTTGGATTAGACATTCGATTAGTTATTTTTTATAATGCCTTTATGACATTTTGTGTATTTTTTTAAGTTTGAGATGTGTGGACTTTAAATAGAGGGACAGAAATATCTCAGGTTTAATAAAGAATATCTTCATTTGTGTTTAGAAGTTAAACAAAACCACATGAGGGTGAGTACATGATGACAGAATTTACATTTTTCGGTCAATTATACCTTATAATACAGTTGAGCCTTGGATAAATCAGCTCTATATCGCGAATCATATCGTTTAAATCAACGGTACACATTGTTGCATTTTTATATCGCGCTATATGGGATTAACGATACACCCCTAATAAATATATTAATTTAAATAATAATTTAATATAATATAATATATATATATATATATATATATATATATATATATATATATATATATATATATATATATATATATATATATATATATATATATATATATATATATATATATAAATATATGGACTATGCTATGGACAGCTAATCAAATATTTTATATTTTAACATGATAGCAAAATATGTCAGGAAAATAAAAAAGGATTAAGAAATGGATATAAAGACAAAAAAGACCTGAGGTGATGTGCAGAGATTCATCTGGGTCTGCAGGACGTCCCTTAGCTGTTCCACTGACTGCTCCAGTCTGCTGTAGTCGTCCCATGCTCTCTCCATCTCCTGAAAAATACAAATATATATTAAATCAAAGCTTTTTCTATATCTAACTAACAAATCTTCATGTCCTGTAATCACTAATGCATTAATTTCAGGTATTGATTAATGGAGAATGGAAGCACTGTAGGTCTGTACATCACATTTTGTTGACACTCTAGAAACATACCGTTGACACTCTAGAAATGTCTGCTCGAATATGCACCAGGTCCTCTTGAAGGAGTCGCTGCTGGTAGGCGATCTTCTCAGCGTGAGCTGGCTGATCCTTGTACTGCTCCATCTGCTGGTGAGACACATCCAGAACGGACTCAAGCTTGTCCTAGAAAGAAAAGAGCAAATATATTAATGCTGACATATCTATAATAACAACTCCAAAGTAAATGCTGTACTTTTCTTTAGAAAATGTGCCTCACCTTATCATCCTTAAGACCACTGATTCTGAACTCAAGCTCTTGCAGTATTTTGTCTTGTTCACACAGTCGACTCAGTGTCACCTGCAGTAGGAAACAGAGCTTTATTGATCAATTCACACCAGGAAAAATAGCAAAATAATGCGAAACAATGCTTTTTGTGTGCATAGCAACACAGGATAGTAGATAATTAACTATTTCCCCGCCATTGATGGAATTTTCCAGGTATGGGTAACTGCAAGTCAGAGTTATGGGCGTATCGAAAGTATTTTTTACAAATTCTTAAACAACCAACACGGTTTCAATTGTAGCACTGGCTACTTTATTTTGATGGTGCTGAGAATGGCGGTCTCACTGCTTATAATACATTATTAGATCGAATTATTATACAAAGAAAGTAGACAGGATATGAAAAAGCCTTAGCGTTTGATGCCCAATGTCATTAGCTTAGCAGAAATACATAACCATGTTTCACTTGGTCCGTGAATTTTCTCCTTAGCGTAAAGGTTGAGAGGTCCATCTATCACTGTTTTCCATGTTCATAGAGTTAGTTTGTGGAGTAAATATATAGGCTGTAATCTGTGTGTATACACCACTTTTTTTTAAATGGCAAGAGCTGGTGTTTTGCATGTGTTCGGCCAGTCAGCGTACTCTTACATCACTGGTAGTTCCTATTGTCCTGGGTTAGACCCTACTCTAAAGTAGGAGCTAAATTAGTTTTCCCAAAAAGGAGTTCCTAGAACTAAAATCGTCCCCAGTTCCTGTGGTGCAAACACGGCAAAAAACGGGTACTTCCTCCATTAGTTCTAGGAATTATGAAAAGGTTCCTCCAGTGCAAAAGCCCTTATTGTTACCCAATCAAATGTCAAACCCACAAAGAGAAACAAGAATGTGAAGCTTTGAGGTGTTGAAGGACATCATCTACTTGGTCTACTTACTACGTTTTGATCATCGTTCTGAATCCGATACATTTTTATGAAACGTACGTGGTTTGAATGGTTGATTTAAAAAAATATATATTAAGCTAGAATTGTATTTTCAGATATTCATACAACAAAATATTCTGGGTGTCATGAAAGTTTTGCGAAAATTATCAAAAATACTGGCGGGAAAGAGTTAATGAGTAAGACATTGAATTGTCCTCTATACTCACATCTATGTCACTTTCCGCCACCTTCACTGGCTTTGCCGGCCGCCCTTTCAGAGTCTCTGTCCCACTCACCTATTAGACAATTCACAGAAAAGCCTCCTTGTGTTAGTGCTCCACAGACAGAAACACAGCCATTCAACACAAGCAAAGCAAGACCAACACTGTACAATGAACACTGTTGAAAGTCACAGTGAGAAGCTTTGAGACAGTATTCTTCATTTCTAATGCACACATGTACGTGTAGGAGCTGAAGCTTTCTGGAAGCACAATGGCAGGATGGTGTCTCACGATCTTCATGCCAACAGAATACAGCTGTGGGACATTAATGCAATGTCTAAAATAAAGCCTCCACAGAAAATGCTGCATGGTGAACTCATAAAAAAAACCAAGCTCTGGACAACGATGAACTGGACAGTGTTGGGGAGTAACTAACTAAAAACAGAAACACTACAACTTTTTGTCAGCAGTGCGAAAATAGCTAGCAGTTTTCAAAACAGTGCTATTTTTTTTATTTATTTTCATATTATTTTGGACAGTCTTACAAACAAGTGAGTCAAACTTGAGTATATCTCTCGTTCAAATAAGGCTGGGAAGTCAAATAATGTGGATGTTGTTTAGTTGAGTTTAATATATATACAGTATAGTTAATACCAATGGTTGTCACTGTTTTTGTAGATTCAGTTACACCACAGTTTACAAGTTTGTGGTCAGTAAGATTTTTTGATGTTTTAGAACAAGGCTGCTTTTATTTGATCACAAATAAATGTAAAAACATTAACATTGTGACATTTGTATTTGAATACATTTTAAAATGTAATTTATTCCTGATACGCTGAAAAAAATCTTACTGACCCCCAAACTGTTT
Source organism: Gobiocypris rarus (assembly GCA_023029165.1). NCBI lineage: Eukaryota > Metazoa > Chordata > Actinopteri > Cypriniformes > Gobionidae > Gobiocypris > Gobiocypris rarus. The sequence continues at coordinate 6,054,988 of CM040918.1, forward strand.
GAACAGTAGTGTATAGAAATGACATTGTTTATATAAATTGATGTTGTTAAACTAATTGATATTCTTACTGATTTTTTTTTCTCAGATAAATCGTGCTCTTTTGAACTAAATAATGCTATCTGATAATGTTGCCCTGAAAATTTCCCCTTCAATGTAGTTATCTACTTTATAAGTAGTAGCTTGTATTGAAGGTATTAAGTCTTCTAAAGAAAAGTTTCAAGGAAAATAAAGACTAAAAAAACTAAAAAGGGCAATAAGGGTCGTTTGAGAGGAATGATCTACTACTACAACCAACCCAGATTCATTGTAAAAATGTGAGGAGGAGTAAAAAACTGTAGTTTCCAGCGGAAATGAACACTATTGTGGCAGTAAAACACCAACAACTCTGATTTCTTTACACACAAAATATTGATTAATAATGACTTATTTTCACACGGTTCCTTTGCACAATACTATGTTGTGAGATCAAAACACTTCTACCATAATGGATGATTTGTAAAATAGCAGATGAGCACATAACCAGCTTCTGACGTAGTAAACTTGCTCTGAAGCTCACCTGGTATAGCACTGCACTCGTGTCACGATAAAAACTTGTAGAAGCGGCTGCAATGGCATGGTTACCTTAGCAAATGCATTTTTTATATCACGTATGCTTTTGTTAACATTATCGTTTAGCTTTAGGGTTTGGTTTAGTGTAAGTGGTAGGATATTTTCAAATGTTTTAGTGCCTCAATGTGACCATCACTGAACTGCGGCGATACATACATCCACAAGCATAATACAACATTGTCAGATTGTTTCGGATAAAACTGAACAAGCTTTTAGCAGCACATTTCACTTTGAAATTGTCATGAAACTTGCAAGCGGCGACATAATATGATTTTGCAGAAATGCCGCCACAAGTACGTTTTTCCACTGAGCCTGGGTTGGCTACAAGATACGGGATATCTAGAAAGCTACACATAATATCGATGGATCCTATGAGATAGGAACAGAATGAATTGGAGAATCAGCTGGCTAAATGTGGGTCATTCCCTGCACATGCGCTGAGCTTGCCCGTCCCATCCAGACCTGCCATCTCATTAACCCAATCACTCACACATACCCACAGCACAACACTCACAAAAGGCAGGGAGGATAGGCGTGCAGGTGCCAGGCTTGTGCCAACACAAAGCTATGCGCACCGTGTAAAGCAATGGGAATGCAGACACTCTGGATGCTGGCAGTTCTTACGTTCCAGAGTGGTCTCAAACCCCCCGCAGTGCAGGTTTGTAACACACTGTGAACCATGAGGATCAACGGCTCTAAACTTTTCATCTGTGGCAAACGGAGATAGACAGTTACAGTCAAAGCCTTTTATATCCTTCGACTGGATCACTACTATTATCATTAATATTCTGAGTCTGTGTAATTCCTGATTATGCCACAAAGTTAACCATTACATACTAAACACAAAGAATTTCTGAAATAAAACATATTCTCGGTTCCTCGCCCAAAGTGAGGTTTCTGTGCAGTGTTAGTGTTTTAGTACAGAAGGTTTCAGATGAAGGTAAGACAGAAAAGGAGAGGTCCCACCTTCAGATCTAAATATTCCAGGTCCTTCTTCAAGTGCATGTATGTGTCATCAACCTGTAAGTAGTAGGAGAAACATTTCAAATGAGACTCTTCAATAAACACAAATCAATAATCTAACACTGCACTACAGTTAAAGGCTATGCACCTGATCCGCAAGCTTTGGGACATTCTACTCACAACTGTCTTGATACAGCAGACCCCCGTTTGCATTTCCAAGCAAATGATAGTTACAGAATATACAATCCCGTTCAAATGTTTGGGGTTGGTAAAATTGTAATTGATTCATAAAAATACCCCAACCCATACTTTTGAACAGTAGTGTAAATTTACTTAAGAAGCAACATTTGGCAAGATAAGAGAATAAACTGTATATTTATATTTCATAGAACATATCTTGAATTTCTTCCCCCTTTGGCAGTAAACCTAAAATAAATCTAGAAAAATAAGTCTTAATATATTATGCAATTTTGCTTCTTGAGTAATTGTGTTGTTTTAGGGAAAGCAAGACAAAAGTACAGAATCAGATTGAGAAAATGATTTTGGTACACTGACATTAGGTTGAAAACACAAGAATAGTCCTTTAACTTTATCTCAGTCCTTGATGCAAAAGCATTCAGCCAACAACCAAAGTAATGAAATATAGTGCAGTGGTTCCCAAACTGGAGTATGCGAACCCGTGGGGGTATGTGAGGCGACAGGGGGCACGCAAACACAATGCTGGGTTTTGCCAATCATTTAACTCTACCCCAAAACCAAGCATGTATGTAAAACAGGCAAAATTCCACCTCTAGCGTAAAAATAGGAAAATGGTAATATTGTCAAAAAGGTCAGATACATGACATCCATTCAAATGATCTCTTCATTTGTGGTCAAAACTGACTGCATCCACACAAAAAGGCATAGCGCTACATTACTGCCATTCTTGACGATGTACCCTTGTAAAAGTGGGGAGCAAGAATGCAATTTTTCCAGAATATCCACACAATTGCAAATGTAACTGATTTTATGCAACAGTTAAAAAAAAAGGTGATGTACTAAATTTGTAACAGTATTGTCTGTATTGTTTCGCAACAAAATAATAGTTCCAACTAAACTCACAGCAGAACTGTTGTGCGTCTCCAAACGATGAATCGGGAGAATGATCGGGAGTCATTGATTCAATGACTCATTCATAAATACAGCGGCTGCATCGTATACTTCCCTACTATATGTATATAACATACTTTTTTAGTGGTCGTGAAGTAATTACTTCAAAATAAGTACAATTTCAGACACAGCCAGACACTTTCTTCCATACTGAATGAATGACAGTACACCCTGTACACCTCAGTACACCCTACAGTACACCCTGTACACCTCAGTACACCCTACAGTACACCCTGTACACCTCAGAACACCCAACAGTACACCCTGTACACCTCAGTACACCCTACAGTACACCCTGTACACCTCAGTACACCCTACAGTACACCCTGTACACCTCAGTACACCCTACAGTACACCCTGTACACCTCAGTACACCCTACAGTACACCTTGTACACCTCAGTACACCCTACAGTACACCCTGTACACCTCAATACACCCTACAGTACACCCTGTACACCTCAGTACACCCTACAGTACACCCTGTACACCCTACAGTACACCCTGTACACCTCAGAACACCCTACAGTACACCCTGTTCACCTCAGTACACCCTACAGTACACCCTGTACACCCTACAGTACACCCTGTACACCTCAGTACACCCTATAGTACACCCTGTACACCCTACAGTACACCCTGTACACCTCAGTACACCCTACAGTACACCCTGTATACCTCAGAACACCCTACAGTACACCCTGTTCACCTCAGTACACCCTACAGTACACCCTGTACACCTCAGTACACCCTACAGTACAACATGTACACCTCAGTACACCCTACAGTACACCTTGTACACCTCAGTACACCCTACAGTACACCCTGTACACCTCAGTACACCCTACAGTACACCCTGTACACCCTACAGTACACCTCAGAACACCCTACAGTACACCTTGTACACCTCAGTACACCCTACAGTACACCCTGTACACCTCAGTACACCCTACAGTACACCTTGTACACCTCAGTACACCCTACAGTACACCCTGTACACCTCAATACACCCTACAGTACACCCTGTACACCTCAGTACACCCTACAGTACACCCTGTACACCCTACAGTACACCCTGTACACCTCAGTACACCCTACAGTACACCCTGTACACCTCAGAACACCCTACAGTACACCCTGTTCACCTCAGTACACCCTACAGTACACCCTGTACACCCTACAGTACACCCTGTACACCTCAGTACACCCTACAGTACACCCTGTACACCTCAGTACACCCTACAGTACACCCTGTACACCTCAGAACACCCTACAGTACACCCTGTTCACCTCAGTACACCCTACAGTACACCCTGTACACCTCAGTACACCCTACAGTACACCCTGTACACCTCAGTACACCCTACAGTACACCCTGTACACCTCAGAACACCCTACAGTACACCCTGTTCACCTCAGTACACCCTACAGTACACCCTGTACACCTCAGTACACCCTACAGTACACCCTGTACACCTCAGTACACCCTACAGTACACCCTGTACACCTCAGTACACCCTACAGCACACCTTGTACACCTCAGTACACCCTACAGTACACCCTGTACACCTCAATACACCCTACAGTACACCCTGTACACCTCAGTACACCCTGTACACCCTACAGTACACCCTGTACACCTCAGTACACCCTACAGTACACCCTGTACCCCTCAGTACACCCTACAGTACACCTCAGTACACCCTACAGTACACCCTGAACACCTCAGTACACCCTACAGTACACCCTGTACACCTCAGTACACCCTACAGTACACCCTGTACACCTCAGTACACCTTACAGTACACCCTGTACACCTCAGTACACCCTACAGTACACCCTGTACACCTCAGTACACCCTACAGTACACCCTACAGTACACCCTGTACACCTCAGTACACCCTACAGTACACCCTGTACACCTCAGTACACCCTACAGTACACCCTACAGTACACCCTGTACACCTCAATACACCCTACAGTACACCCTGTACACCTCAGTACACCCTACAGTACACCCTGTACACCCTACAGTACACCCTGTACACCTCAGTACACCCTACAGTACACCCTGTACCCCTCAGTACACCCTACAGTACACCCTGTATACCTCAGTACACCCTACAGTACACCCTGTACACCTCAGTACACCCTACAGTACACCCTGTACACCTCAGTACACCCTACAGTACACCCTACAGTACACCCTGTACACCTCAGTACACCCTACAATACACCCTGTACACCTCAGTACACCCTACAGTACACCCTGTACACCTCAGTACACCCTACAGTACAACATGTACACCTCAGTACACCCTACAGTACACCTTGTACACCTCAGTACACCCTACAGTACACCCTGTACACCTCAGTACACCCTACAGTACACCCTGTACACCTCAGTACACCCTGTACACCTCAGTACACCCTACAGTACACCCTACAGTACACCCTGTACACCTCAGTACACCCTACAATACACCCTGTACACCTCAGTACACCCTACAGTACACCCTGTACACCTCAGTACACCCTACAGTACAACATGTACACCTCAGTACACCCTACAGTACACCCTGTACACCTCAGTACACCCTACAGTACACCCTGTACACCTCAGTACACCCTACAGTACACCCTGTACACCTCAGTACACTCTACAGTACACCCTACAGTACACCCTGTACACCTCAGTACACCCTACAGTACACCCTGTACACCTCAGTACACCCTACAGTACACCCTGTACACCTCAGTACACTCTACAGTACACCCTACAGTACACCCTGTACACCTCAGTACACCCTACAGTACACCCTGTACACCTCAGTACACCCTACAGTACACCCTGTACCCTGTACACCTCAGTACACCCTACAGTACACCCTGTACACCTCAGTACACCCTACAGTACACCCTGTTTAATCCTGCTCAAAGGTGGCATGAATTCAATTACAATAGCACAAATAGGCTGATGTTATGAGATAAAATCAGCCTATTTGTGCCATTTTAATTGAATTCATGCCATCTATGAGCAGGATTGAACAGGGTGTGCTGTAAATATATCCAGATGCAACTGCAGTGCAAAGATGACTTTTGTTGATACTGAATTCATTTGACTGAAATTATTTAGTTTAATGTATTCCTTTATTTATTATATTAAGAATTTGACATAAAACATGACATACATTTAATAGGGTTAGAAAACTAAAGTAGGGCCCTACTTTAACAATCTAAGCGCATGGCACAGTTTCACTTGGCGTGTCCGAACCTTCTTTTGAAAAAATGGTCGTGCACCAGGTGTATGGTCCAAAAGGGTTGTTCCTAGTCTCTTAATAAGTCATGGGTGTGTTTTGGGCGTAACGTGCAATAAACCAATTAGAGTCTCATCTCCCATTCCCTTTAAAAAACAGTTGCGCTTGCACCATGGCGGATTGCTAATTACATGGCGGAATATAGACAACCTCAACCTGACGAGTCAGTTCAAATACATGTGTGTATTGCCACGATTGGTCAAATAATTAGCCAATTTCATTAGTCATTACTGCAAATAAGTAATTCTGATACATAAAATGACTATCCATTATGACATGTAGGCATTATTATATTTATGTACACACAATAATAATCTTTTACATTGTAATCCTTTTATTTTGAATATTTGCCATGTTTGTGTGCTGCGCATCCCTGTATGTGAATTAAACAGAGTGTACACCTGTTGTGCATCTGCCTATAGGTTCATATTACTAACGCGCCCTTTAAATAACACAAAAAATACTGAACCATTGACTTTTTGTTGGGTAGTCATTTTCAATTGGCTCAAAATAGCAACACACCAACAATGCGCCTGAACACACCTTGATTTTTTTAGACCAGCACGCCCATGGGCGAACAGATGGGTTCAGATGGGATCAGGTTAAGGGTGCAAATATTGTCCCTTAATAGAAATGATGTGACTGCAGACTAAGTTGAAGAGAGGGGGTACGCAGAAAGATGTTAAATGCCTCAGGGGGGTAGGCCACTCTAAAATGTTTGGGAACCACTGATATATAGAGAATATATATATAGGTAAAGATATATAGATGTTTGTTATTGCGTTACTGTTGAAATAATTTAAAGATTATCCTGCAACCAGGTCAAACCAGAACATCAGACAAGGTTCTATGGGGACACCAGACTCGCACGCACACCTAATTCATGCAAGCATTTTTGATCTTTGCATTTTCAGACTTTGGAGCAATAGCAGAGCATACTCATATAGTATGCATAATACCTCAGAACAGATACATATACAGTTCATGCCAATGGTGGGACAGCCGGATACAGCCCCTAGCATGACATGCCATGCTACAATACAGAGAAGCATCATGTAATAAAGCCACAGGAGCTACAGAGAGCCAGGCGGGGTAAATAACAGCATCAGAGGCAGACTACAGGCCGCAGGCTAGTAATGAAAGGTGCTGACTGGGCAGGCCGAGCCCTGACCTTCACCCGAGACAACTGCTGGAGGTGGGCCAGCGCATCGTTGCGCACACCTGCCATCATGGCCTGGTGTCTCCGTAACTGGATGAGGAGAAGGGTGAGCTCCTCCGGCTGGACCAAAGGTTGTGAGGGAATGATTAGGGCAGAAAGAGAGTTACGTTGAGATTATTTACACAAATGCCCATTACAGCCACGCAAAACAAGAGGACGGCTTATCCGGGAAGGTCTTTCTTGTTTTGATTGCTAAAATCTGTTTTTAGCAGCACAAAATAGGCAAACTAAACAGTGAAATCAAATGTAATGGCTATACATATTCCCCAGAAAAGAAACATATGTTGAAAAAAAAAAGTCTTACTGTTTTTCCGTGCAGGCTGGGAGCACTGACTGTATGTGTGATGTAACCAGATGGAGGCATTGAGCGTCTCTCTATTGTGGCTGACTGCAGAATGATAAAAAAGAGAGATGAAGGATTTAAAATACAGTACCGTTCAAAATCTGGGGTCAGTACAATTTGTTACTTATACTTATATTCAGCAAGGATGTATTAAATTGATCAAAAGTGATAGTAAAGACATTCATGATTTTACACAATAATTATTTTTAAGAATTATGTTCTTTTAACTTTTTATTCATCAAAGAATCCTGAAAAAATATATATTACCATTTCCACAAAAATATTAAGCAACTGAAATTATTTGCATCAAATCATCATATTAGAATGAATTCTGAAGGACCATGTGACACTGATGACTGGAGTGATGATGCTGAAAATTCAGCTTTAATAATGATAATAATTTGTTACATTTATATAGCACTTTTCTCAGCACTCAAAGCGCTTTACACATGGAAGAGGGACTCTCCTCAACCACCCCCAATGTGCAGCATCTCAATTCTCTCATTGCACCATGAGGAGGCAAGGAACAAGGAGTGAGGAAGCTTCCTGAGGAGTCATGAGCGAGGATGAACAGGTGTATTCTTCCCTCGCAACCTAAGGGGGTGGAGCCAAGACACGAGGAGAGGAAACAAGATCAATGAGCAAATCTGGGATTTTGGGTTTCACTTTATTTTGATGGTCCCTTTGACATTTTTGTTGACTGTAGTGTTGCACCTACATGTCCACTAAATATCATAAGTTATAAGAGAATAAGTATAAGAATAAGTTGACATGTAGTTGCAAAGTTACTAATAGTCAGTAGGATGTCTGTTGAAAGACCATTAGAATAAAGTGTTAGCAGATATTAAGCACACAGTCTACTAAGACTCTAATGAGAGTTAGTTGACATGTAGGTGCAACGTTACTTATAGTCAACAGAATGTTCAAAAGGGACCATCAAAATAAAGTGTTACCGGATTTTGTTGGACTAAAGAGAGGACCTCGGTTTAACATCTCATTCGAAGGATGGTGCTTGTGTCCCCATCACTATACTGGGGTGTTAGCACCCACACACACCACAGGGTGAGCGCCCCCTGCTGGCTTCACTAACACCTCTACCAACAGCTACCTAGTTCCCTTCGAAAGGGAACTCGCGCGCGTCAGCTGACGCCACGGGAACGCCTCCAGCGTGACTGGTGCCTGATATCACAATCGAACAACGTCAATCCTATTGACCGGCGACAGCCTATGATGTCATCAAGGTGCGACCAGGAAGTATATAAGGCGCCTTGCCAACATGACAGTATCGTCTTCAGGGACTGTTTTGCCTGTGTCAGAATTGGAAGTCAATCTGAAGAGGAGAAATGAAGTGTGCAGGAAAGCAGCGCCACTTCGCAAGTGTGTGGATCCATGCAACAGGTACCTTACGCCTGATGACACACACACACTTTGCGTTTACTGCCTGGGGGAAGAGCATGCACGAGAGGTTCTCGAGGGAGCCTCTTGTGCAAACTGTGAGCAGTTCCCCTTGAGAACGCTCCGCTCTCGCCGGGCCCTCTTCCTGAGGGAAGGGGGCTCAGCATCTGGGGACGGGCCCGCTCAGGCCGAGGCTGAGCGGCGTCTTAGATCTTGGGGTTCCCAGATGGATCTGGCTCATCGTCTGGAGAGAGGGGTTGTTCTCGCAGACGATCAGTCAGATCGCGAGAGGCGGTCGTCGCGGGAGGAGCGGGACCTAGGTTCCTCCCCCTCGTCCGCGGCTCTTCCGGTAGAGCAGGGGATGGAGGAGGAGGCTGAAGATGAGTCGGCTGAGGCCGAAGCCTCCCAACCATCCTGCCCCATGTATGGCGAGTTGTTGGAGGTGATGGAACGCGCTGCAGGTAGGCTGCAGCTACCGTGGCAGCGCGTAGGAGAGAAACCGCACGCCCAAAACCGCCTGGATGATCGGTTTCTCGCCGACCATGAGCTCCCAACCCGGGAGCCTTCCATTCCCCGGATCTCCACCAGCAGATCTCGGGGCATGGAAGAAGCCTTACTCGGCCCGCATCTTTCGGCGTCAGCGAGCCAATTTCGCTGACGTTGAAGGCGTGTCTGAGGCCGGGTATGTGTCGGTGCCACCAGTGGGCGAGACGCTTTGCGAACTATCTCGCTCTCTGGGCGGCCGTCGACACTGAGGGCTCTCCTGCCGTCCCAAACCGTTGAAAACGACTTCACGGTTGAACGGCAGGGCATACATGTCAGCTGGTCATGCTGCGGCGGGTCTGCACACCATGGCGGTGTTGCAGGCATACCAGGCGGACCTGCTGAGGGACCTCGATCAGGGGGAGGGACTACCCCCTGATGCGGTGGCTGAGCTGCGCCGAACCACAGATTTCGCTCTCCGGGCCACCAAACAGACGGATGGTGGCCACGGAGCGGCATCTGTGGTTGAACCTGGCGGACATCGGGAGAAAGAAAAGCCTTTCTCCTCGATGCCCCGGTTTCACCCTCTGAGCTCTTCGGCACCTCCGTTGAGGCGGTGGTGGGAAGGTTCAGAGAGGCGAGAGCGCGCTCGGCGGCATTCAAATCATGCATCCCGCTGAGGTCCGGGGCCGCGCCCAGGCAGTCGGGTGTCCCGGGCCCGTCCCGGTCTGAGGACCGGCGTCGGGACCAGCGAGCTAGCGTGGCCTCTCGGCGCCCCTCCGTGGAGGAGTGCGGCGCAGAGAAGGCGGGACACTCGCAACAGGAGGAGGAAGGAGGCTGGTGCAAACAGGGACCAGCGTGGGCAGCGCGACAGATCTCCACCCGAGGGGCGCAGATAGGCGCGCCGGCCCTTCCTCCCGTTACTTCCCCGGGCGCTGACATCAGGCCGGGTGGGCCCGTGATGAGCGGATGTGAGATTCTGATGGCCCGCCTGGCTTGATCCATTGAGCGCCCCCTCAGGATTGGTGATTGAGCTTGATAAGGCTGGTTTTTCAGGATCTGAAAACGCACCAGAGGAGCGGCGGTGAGTCCCCTCGAGTAGGGTGAAACATTATTTTAATATGTTTTCCAGGACTCTTCTCGCTCTCCTGAGAGGGAGTGGGGGATTGTGGAACATCATCGGACACCGCAGGGCCTGCAGCTCCCCGTGAGTAGCTAAGAACGATCTCCTTTGCAACATGATGTGTTTATGCATATTTCTATACTCTAGCTAGTAGAGACCTACCGCCTCTCCGTGTTATATCTCTCACTTATGTGAGTAATTAGTTGCCGTTCTTGCTCGCGGGCTTGTAGCGTGCGGGGGCGAGGGTGGTTTCCTAGCTTTAAGTATAAAGTAGCCACGACCGGGTATGCACTAATGCATGAGCTGTAGTGAGATCTGCACCCAGCCCTGCTGGGCTTGGAATGGGTTCGGGCCTCGTGGTCTTTACGTGGGTGATAATATTTTCTTTCCCGAGCCCTGAGTAGATCTAGTGCAGGCTTGATGCCGCACCACTTGGCCTAGGCTTCGCTAAGGGTGGGGGGCCTTTTTTCCTTTTAGGTATTGCCGCCCCGGGCCTGTCCTAAGCATAAGTACAGTGCGTTGTTTCTACACCCTTAATTCAGCCTCCTCTTAAGATAGAGTCGGCCGGCCAAGGCCCGCCCCCTTCTCTGCGTTCTGGGGTTATTGAGTAATGCAGTCTAGGTGTTGCAGCAGAGATAGCGACTTTGCCAGTGGTCGTGGGGCGGGGTTAAGCGTCTTTCGCTTATGTGCGATTAGACCTATTTGTGCTGTAACCCGCCTTTCAGAGCATTGTGTGGCCGCCACCTTTTGGTGGCTCCTGGCCTCATCCTGGAGGATGGCTGCATATGTATATGATATGTTTACCCTTTGCTCTATGTCTTCTGCTCCACCTTTCCTAGGGCTCGGGTCGAGGAACATCGCAACCTTCCACACGGCGGTTTTGGTCGGATGCTCCCCTGAGGCCCGAGCATTGCCAATGGCTGACGCCCTTGCAGGGAGCGGCAGGCCGCTGTATGAGAGTAGGCGGCCCGTTCGGAGAGGTGACGTAAGTTGTACTCCCCTTGCTTTAGAGGGTGTTTGAGCGCGTTTGTTGTTGAGTGCACTGCTATTGGCAATGTGTTTAGGTTCATGTCTGTAGGCAACTGCCCGTGAGACTGCGCCGTCCACGGAGGCCCTCTAGCTTCTGGGATGGAGCCAGCCCCAGGTGGGGGCATATGAAGGCCAGCTGGTTGTGAGTAGCCAGCTTGGGCAGTCTGGGCAGCAGACTCCAAGACAGGTGGTAGGCATCATCAGGCCTCCTTGCAAGAGAGTCTCGACGCGCCCAGTGGGCCTGGGGAGGTTTTTCCTTCGATGTCGACTTCAGCAGAACCTCGTCAACTAGTAGGCTTTGTCCTCCTTGGGGACGAGTCCCAGGTGATAACTGGGTATTCCAGTTCTTCGTCAGCAGCAGACAGCTACCGTCAGCCCGGTGCAGCAGCCAGCTTTCTTCTAATTATGGCAGGGGTCATAGTATCTGCAGACCTCCTATTATGGGGTAGGCCCTGCCAGGCCTCCTGAGGGTAGGCTCCGTTTTGGGTCACCTGGCTCAGGTATTAGGCCCCTCAGGCCTCCTGAAGAGCCTGCTGTGAGTAGCAGGTTTTTGCCCGGTCTTCCCCTGAGGTATTCCGGTGCATTAGTCCTCGTCGGCTGGCACGAGCTGCTATTAGGTGGTAGGCGTTACCAGGCCTCCCTAAGGGCCTGCTGTGGGGTAAGCAGGCTCACTTGACCTCCCGTGAGGGGCAGCCCCGGGCCCCAGTCACTGGATGAGTTGGCGGTGAGCGTGGAGTGCTAGCAGGTCGTAGGCCTCACTAGGCCTCCCTGGAGATTAGCACATTCTGCTATCAGGTGGCAGGCGCTGGGCCTCCTGAGATCGTTCCCGGTCCCCAGTTTCGGTAACCGTTGGTAGCATGGGTTGCTAGCAGGTAGCAAGCTGCACGGGGCTTCCTGCGGGACTCCCATTGGGACCTCAGTCACCTCTGATGGTTCACACGTGTGGCTGGAGCAGGTGGTAGGCCTCGCCAGGCCTCCCTTGGGGTGAACCCCGAGCCTGGGCGCTTTGTTAACAGGCTTATGTGTTATCAGGGTGTAGGCCCTTCTAGGCCTCCTGAGGGGTTCCAGTTCCAGTCATGGACACAAACTAGTGGACCATTAATAGGTCTCACTACTAGGCGGTAGGCTTCACTAGGCCTCCTGTCAGAGCGAGTCCCATCTTCCGGCTGCCTCGAGGGCCATCTCGACTGCTATTGGGTAGCAGGCCTCACTAGGCCGACCTGAGGGCGAGCTCCATGGGTTGGAGGAGCAGCAATCAACCTAGGTTACCAGGTGGAGGCCCCTTTTTGGCCTCCCTGGGGAACGAGTTCCCTAGAAGGGAGCGCATAACTGGCTCTTAGCTGACAGCTAGTGGTCACCTGCTATCAAGCTCCGCTTCTAGCCGGCAGCACCTGAAAGCGGTGGTTATACCCTAGCATGACGAGACGACACTGCTGCTATGCGGTCCCTACAGGAAGGGACTTTCATAGATCGCCTACAGCATGGGTACCTACCAGGCAGGCTTAGGAGCTCCTCTGCGAGAGTCTTTTATGAGCTTACAGCCGCTTGGCTCTGATCGAGTGGTCGAAGGCCCTTCGAGGCCTCCCAGGTAGGATCAGCCAGTAGGCCTAGTCGGCCTCCTGAGCACGTTTTAAAAGAAGTGCTTGGTAGATCCTAGGATCGAGCGGCCAATTTCCTTCGCTAGCAAGGGTTAAGAGGCACTTCCGAGCGCTGCTCTCCAGGATAACCCGTCTCTGAGGTCCGGCTGGCGGAGGACACTGCCATTTTGCAGTACCCTAGCGGGATGTCTCTGCGGAGGCAATTACCAGGGCTCTGTACTTACAGACAGGGTTGGCGAACTGAGGTGTCCCACATAGAGGTCACCAGGTCGAGCCTCCTGGTGGCATTCGGTGAATTCCTCCCGAATAGTGACTGGCACGGGTTCCTCGGGTCCCTAGCCACGCTCCTTAAAGGAACCCCTTCTGGAGAATGGGTTGGTTCCAGGCCTTGGCGGCCAGGGCAGGACTTCATATGGTATGCGAAGGTTCCTTCTCAGGTTATAGCTTGGGCTTTGACCGTAGGGGAGCGCTGTCACTGACAGCCTAATGTGACCAGAAGGGGAGTGGTTCAGGCATTTCAGTGAATTTGCTTGTTCTGACAGTTGTCACTGCCAGTGGGCATGCACTCCCTTTGGCATGGAGGCGTGGGTATATCGTTCCCGTGGCGCCAGCTGACGCGCGAGTTCCCTTCTCGAAGGGAACGCCCCTGGTTACGTATAACCTTAGTTCCCTGAGAACAGGGAACGCAGACGCCGCGTCAGGTTGCCATGCCTCAGGGCCTGCCTGCCAAACAGTCCCTTCAGACGAGTAGATACTGTCATGTTGGCAAGGCGCCTTATATACTTCCTGGTCGCACCTTGATGACATCATAGGCTGTCGCCGTCAATAGGATTGACGTTGTTCGATTGTGATATCAGGCACCAGTCACGCTGGAGGCGTTTCCCCGTAGCGTCAGCTGACGCAGCGTCTCGTTCCCTGTTCTCAGGGAACTAAGGTTACATACGTAACCAGGGACGTTTTCACCAGGAAGTCTCCCATCCAGGAACTGACCAGGCTCAATCCTGCTTAGCTTCAGTGAGCAATCAGGCGAGAGCTGCAGAATGATAGCTGCTCTGCCATCACATTAATAATTTGTAATTTAAAATATATATAAAAAATGTCTTACTTTATTTTGATTAAATAAATGCAGCCTTGTTGAGCATAAAATCCTTCTTTCAAAAACTGACCCCAAACTTTTGAACAGCAGTGTATACTTCATTAAAACACCAATATTAAAGGGATAGTTCACAGAAAGATTAAAATTCTGTCATCATTTAGTCATGCTCAAGTTGTTCCAAACCTGTATGAATTTCTTTGGAAGATATTTGGAAGAATGTTTGTAACCAAGCAGATCTCGGCAGCCTTTGACTACCATAGTATTTTTTCCCCCACTATGGTAGTAAGTGGCTGCCGAGATCTGCTTGTTTAGTAACATTCTTCCAAATATCTTCCAAAGAAATTCATACAGGTTTGGAACAACTTGAGCATGACTAAATGATGACAGAACTTTCATTTTTGGGTGAACTATCCCTTAAAGTTCTGTTCACATCAAGAACGATAACTGTCGATAATGATATATTTATAAAAATCAGAGTACCACCACAACTGTAACATTAACGGCACAGAGAAACTATATTGCTGGAATCCCTTTCAGAAAGATTTTTTTCCAACATTGGCAGCCAATCAGAATCCATTCTGCTTTAACGAGCACAAGCATTTAAAGCGGCAGACGGAAAAAATTGCAGCACGCTCATAATAAACACAACGGTATAATCCACTGGTGTGGAAGCTAATATAGTTATCATTGGTGTGAATGGGCCCTTAGCTTTTTGTTTTCCAGTATGTGCTGGTGTCAAAAACAGCAAAATAACCTTGCACATTTGGTTGAAAGTGACTGCTAAATACATAAAAGTACTGATGTTAGTATACAAACCAAAATAACTAAAAGATGTAATAATCATCATGGATTCAGTAATGTTTTCAGTACTCTTTTGGATTAGACATTTCTGCTGGCTGGGTGAAAACTCAGACAGAAACATTAAATGGAGCAAATGAAGTATATATATATATATATATATATATATATACAGTATATATATATATATATATATATATATGAGTGCCAGAGTGGGATGATTTATATATAGCAATGAAGCAAATGAAGTATATATATATATATATATATATATATATATATATATATATATATATATATATATATATATATATATATATATATATATATATATATATATATATATATATACTTCATTTGCTTCATTGCTATATATAAATCATCCCACTCTGGCACTCGTTCCATTACAAACACGCCAATGATAATTCATGCTGAATTATGACTTTGTTGTAGACAGATGGACTAATGCTGGCAGTTTGAAAACATTGAAAGCTGGTGTTATTTGATCAGGAGTTTCTGAACAGTATTAACATCCGTCATGATGGCTCTAAGTGCATGCTTCTTTCAGACTCCAGATCTTCTTCTTTAAAGCAGTTTGTTGCTAAGGTCAGTTTCATATAATGTACATTAGAGACATTATATAGAGTACCACTCAAAAGTTTGGGGTCAGTTAGATTACATTTTTTTTTTAAAATATTTTTATTCAGCAAGGATGCATTCAATTAAACAAAAGTAACAGTAAAGATGGCAACACTTTAGTTTAGGGTTTAAATCGTATCAACCCCAAACTTTTGTACGGTAGCATACGTTGTGTACAAGCTTTATTGTGAATAACACTATTCCCAGTGGATTGTGATGGATAATCATGAGGGTGGTTGTCACCTACTGACCTTATAGGAGCGTAAACGGTGAGGAGAGTTTGATGGTGGCACCTCCACGGTGAGCCGGTCCTCCAGAGGTTTGACTGTGACCCGTTCTGCCGGCGTGTGGGGTCTGCGTGGTGACAGCAGTCTGGGCCCAGGAGGCCCGGGTGGAGGGATGTCTGCCAGGGTCGGAGGCACGGAAATTGAGCGAGACACGTCTGAGTTGACTCTGGTGGAGGATACGGCGGTGGAGTAGTCTGGAGCAGGAGTGTAGACAGGGGCGGTGGGGCTGCCGAGCCGATATTGCTGTCGCTGTTGCCATTCGTAGAGCTGCCACACCGTGTTGTCGTGTGTCGCGGGTCGCTGGGTTTGGCCGTGGGTCAGCTGGAAGTGATTCAGCCGGTCATGGGAATATTTGTATTCGCTGGGTAACTGACGGTGAGTAGTCTGTGGGCTCTGCCGCGTGGTCTTTGGTAGAGACTGGTACTTGTCTATTGTGCCATACTTTGGATGAATTGAAGGGGTCCGACGTGGGATTGTGCCATCAGTAGAAACAAACCTGTGGTAGCAAAATTAGTAGTTTTAACATTTATTGTTGCACATTGAAATCAAAGACAATATATTTTATACACTACCATTCCAAATTTAGCTTGGTAAGATTTTTTTTATGTTTATGAAGTCTTCATTTGAAAAACATCTTTGTAATCATTTTCCAAACTATAATAACTAGTTCCACCTTCCTGAAATGACATCAAGAATCCTTTGATACATTAAATATTTTTTCCTGTCATATATTTTCACAAACCAAACAAATCCAGATGCCTAAAAATAAAAAAGGGTGGGACTTCTCTTGTTAAATATCCTATTCCACTCTGAAATATGGCACATTATGAAAGTAAAATGTGAACATCGTTTTATGTTGACTTTAAGGATGAACTGGATACTGGGTGCTGTTATCTGTGGTAATTTCTTATGATCTCACTAGGGGGAGATACAACCCATGACTCTTCAAAGTAACATCTAGCAACTACTCTGTATATGTTTATCTGTGATTGAATTTGTATGTATAAATATACACACACACCCACACACACACACATCCACCCCCCACCCCTCCACACACACAAAAACAGTTTATATACTTTATTTACTTATGTTTCACATCTGTGTGTTTGCAGACTCACCCCTGGCGTTCTTCCTTCTGTACTTTGACCCAGTTCTCCACCTGCTCCAGTGTACTCTTCCTCTGTACATGAATTGGAGTTTGAGAAGAAGGTGTCGGCCCCCTCTGATATCCAGGCATGCCGTTCTGTTCTATGGGCGTACCGTTCCTCATCACAACTGGCGGGGTTGAGACGGCCCTGGAAGGAGCTCGAGAGGGAACTTGGGATGCTGGTTTTGACCCTGGAGCTAAAACCTCCACCTCCACTATCCTGCTTGCTGGAGATTTACTCCTCGCCTGCTCAATCTCTCGTGAAGAAACCTGGATCTCCACCTCTCCAACAAATCCCTCCTGCTTCTCCTCCAGCAGCCTGTCACTTCGGATAACCTCAGGTTCTGGAATAACGTAGCTGTTGATGTGGTTGGTCTGAGGCACAGCCTGCTGCTTGAGTTTGTCAGAAATGTTCATTTGGTCTGGATAATCTAAGTCCTCTCTGTGTGGCAAAAACATGGCATGTGCAAAGGTCAGTGAAGTTTTATGAGTCTTGTGTCTTATATGATACTATTATCATAGTGCTGGATCACATGTCAGGTCTGTTAAATTAACAACATTCCACAGCAGAGAGTCTGAAGCAGCATTCACACATGAGGGAATCTGCCCATGAAGCTATATATATACAGTATGTATATTTATATGGCAAAGACTGCGCTTCTCGTCTTCTCTGCCAATCCGACTCTACAACACAACTTCACCGTCCAGCAAGGTTCATCTCTGATTACCCCCTCAGGGTCGGTCAGAAATCTTGGTGTAATCTTTGACGACCAGCTGTCCTTCAAAGACCACATTTCAAAGACAGCTCAATCATGCAGGTTTGCTCTGCACAACATCAGGAAGATCAGACCGTTCCTTACAGAGCATGCAACACAACTTCTCGTCCAGGCCCTTGTCATTTCTAGGCTTGACTACTGCAATGTGCTTCTGGCTGGTCTTCCATCGTGTGCAATCAAAACTCTTCAAATGATTCAGAATGCTGCAGCACGTCTTGTCTTCAATGAGCCCAAAAGGGCCCATGTCACACCTCTCTTCATCGCTCTGCACTGGCTGCCACTCGCTGCCCGCATCAAGTTCAAAGCCTTGACGTTCGCTTATGGATCCACCACAGGCTCGGCACCAGCATACTTCGAATCGCTCCTACGAGTCTACACCCCCACCAGAAGCCTTCGCTCAGGTAAGGAGCGTAGGCTTATGGTACCATCAAAGAAAGGCATTAAATCCCTCTCCAGAACTTTTTCATTCACCGTTCCTGGCTGGTGGAACGATCTTCCTACCTCCATCCGGATGGCAGAATCACTGTCATCTTTCAAAAGACAGCTAAAAACTCATCTCTTCCGTGAGCACTTAACCTTATCATAAAAAATAAAAAATAAAAAAAAACTCTTCACTTCCTCTATTTCTCTTTTATTCCCTCCCTATTCTAGCTTAAGTTTACTCTATGTAATGTCCAAAACTTGGTATTTAAGGCACTTTTTTGCATTTCTTCGCCTATTCATGACCGATCGCTTCCTGTACTCCTCAGTTGTAAGTCGCTTTGGATAAAAGCGTCTGCTAAATGCATAAATGTAAATGTAATATATATATCTAGTGTCTTTAATCTCCAGGATCCACACACTTTACAAAGCCCTGGCAACCACACACAACACCCTAGAAACTGCACAACAACCCACCAAAAACACTCCAAACACTTTAGCAACAGCTTAGTAACAACCTGGCAACCACCATCAACACCAATGCAAACTGCATAGCAACCCACCAAAAACATACCATCTGCATAGTAACGCCCTGACAACCACCCACAACACCCTATGCAAACCAACAAAAACACTCCATACTTTAACAGCTTCATAGTAACGCCCTGGCGACCACCCACAACACCCTATGCAACCCAACAAAACACTCAACACTTTAACAACCGCATAGTAACGCCCGGCAACCAGCCACACCCCAAACAACACTACATAGTAACCGGCCAAAAACACTCAGAACACTTCAACATCCGCATAAAACACCCTGGCAACTACCCACAACATCCTATGCAAACCCAACAACCACCCAAATCAACACTACATTGTAAGCTATACCAAAAACACTCAGAACACGTTATCAGCCGCATAGAAACGCCCTGGCAACCACCCACAACACCCTATGCAACCCAACAAAAACACTCAACACTTTAACAGCCGCATAGCAACACCCTAGCAACTGCACTTCAACCTACTAAAAAAAACTCAGAACACCTTTGCTGTCGCATAGAAATTGCCCCTTACTATCCCCTTTTGATATATTACGTAAAACTAAACTAAAACTAAAAGAGACTCGATCACTTTATATGATGAACAGATTTAATTTAGGCTTTTATTCATATATAAACATTGATCAGTGAACATAAACAGAAGCTCAACTGAACCTGCTTGATGCACGAGAATGAACCCCATTGGTTCTAGCTGAAGCTCAAACATGCTGAGAATGAACCCCATTGGTTCTTGCTGAAGTTCAAACGTGCTGAGAATGAACCCCATTGGTTCTTGCTGAAGTTCAAACGTGCTGTGTAACACGAGAATAATCGTCATTGGTTTTCGCACCTCATGCTTGAACATGCTTGAACTTCCGTTTACCACAACTCATGTGAGTTGATTAATTTTTATATGTAAATTAAGCCTAAATTCAATCTGTTCATCATATAAAGCGATCGAGTCTCTTCAGAAAATGTGGACTAAACCGCTCCACTCATATGGATTAGTTTTACGATCTCTTTATGAAGTGTCAAAATGGTAGTTGCACAGCTGTCAATGGAGGGACAGAAAGCTCTCAGATTTCATCAAAAAGTTCTTCATTTGTGTTCTGAAGATGAACTAAAGTCTTACAAGTTTGTAATAACATGATGTGAGTAATTAGACAGAATTTTCATTTTCGGGTGAACTGAGCCTTTAATGTGTTGAGCTTTTTTAATGCTGCTGTTTAAGCAATCTGCACAGAAACCACCCAAGCCGTAGTTAATAGCTTGACATCTGCACTCAAGCAAGTTAATGACTCACTGCTTAAATATAGTTGATATGATTGTCCTTCACAGATGGAAAAGTCAGACAATTGCAATTTAAAGATAAACGTAGTGCTAAAGTATCCTATATGAACAGCCTTACAGCTACAGTGAGCACTAAATAGTCTGTTGAACTTTGCAAAAACTCATTTCTTAAATTAATTCCAGCTTCAAGTTGTCCGTATATATAGCAGTCTAAATGTGACATGATTAAATCAGGCCCGAAGTGAATCTACATTTGGAAAAGACATGGCCGCTGGGAGCTTGGCTATCTCTATTGGAGCTCACTCTACATTCAGACTAATAATACCGAAGCTGCACAGACTAAAAAGAAATAGCCTCTAGTGGCTCTTTGCATTCAGACACACACTAAGTCCAAAACAGACAAATTTCCATCTGCATTTTAACACGAACAGCTGTTACTTTAGGCCTGATAATATCTACAGTATTTAGAGATGTAATCATTCATATATTGTTTGATGAGGATATGCATTTGAACTAATATTTATTTTCAGTAGTACCCTTGTGAAAAATATACATTAGCATACTTTTAAAATGAGTACTTATTATAGTATTATATACTATAAAAGGATATACTGGACATTGAAAATGTATTATAGTTTATTTTTTGTATTTTTGGACCCAATTAAGTATGACCTATGTATATCTTTATATTAACTTTCATAATTACTTTGATTGTCTTTATGGTTAAAGCTTACTGCCGAATGTACTGACAATACAAAACATATTATATATTGTCATTTAAACTTGTATGTCATGTATATAAATATATTTGCAATTGCACATCAGTAAAGATGAAGTTGCAATTTATTACATTTAAAATATAAAATGTAAATGTAATATCAAGTCACACACTACAGTTAAGTTTATAATAAAGTATGTTAGTCAACACATCAAAAGCATGAAACAGAAACAGTCATGAAAATGTACTCTCTTTAAGTAATATTAATATTATATTATCTACATGTACAGGTTTTTTTTTAAATATACTTTGAAGATTTGAAGTGTACATTCAATACATTTAAGTTCACTTCTTCTTAAGGCTGTTCAAACTGTTCAAGTATGATTTATCCAAATAAAGGTTGCTATTAGGAACAAACTGCATGTGCAATTCTTGGGCGTATCGCAGATGATTTACTCAGAGTACCCGTACAAATAGCCACATGTGCAAATATGCTGGAAGCAAAACAAAGCCAACAGAGATTCTGAAAATATGACTCCCACATTTCTACAGTCGGACATGAAACGCAAAGGCGTAAACACGACTGATTCAATCCCAATCACCAAACAAAGAGTATATGCAATAAAACTCTGGCAAAGGACAAAACACAAACAAGAGCATATATGAGAACGAAAAGCGAGAGTCTCTAAATAGAGTTATGAAAAGAAATGACTTTTTATCCTGGACTATCACAGTCAAATTTTCTGCCTGGCTGGCTGCCAGCTCAAGCTGACACCGGCCTCATTAGTGTTTGGCTGCTATGACAACTCAAAGATCCTGCCATGATCCCAATTTGGTGCCTTGGTTAACGACATCACCAGCAGAGAGTCAGAGACAGCAAACTATTCAGTCTATAAATGCTGAAATTGGGAAAACAAGCATTACGTGTGGCAAAGGAAAATATCAATGTTTGAGATGGCCAAACTGGCAAAACCATATTCATGTTTATGCAGCCTACGTTCACACTGTCAGTTGGAACTGACAATCCTAAACAGCGTGACACCCGATTTTTCCAATTCATGTTTCTAGTATCTAGTATTTTGGTCATTTCGTCTACTTGAGTACTCAACCAACATCTGAGCTGAGCTTGGACTCAGTGACTGACGGCCCAGACAGCAGAGAGACAGAAAGCTGAGTCACTGCTCACTACTCATCTGCTCTTCTGCACTGGCAGAACAAGACACACTGTAGCATCGCTGTCAGTCAACAAGACTGATGGCCTGACAAACGCTTACAGACTCACAACGTCCCTTGACACAAGCTGGTGAAGATTGCACTCAACAGAACTGTAAACACAAACACACACGTTTGTTTCATTATATTAGTGAGGACATTGCATAGACTTCCATTGATTTAATATCAGGTTAATAATATTTTCTATGGCCTAACCCGACCCCCTAAACCTACCCATCACAGAAATGTGCAAAACATGATTTAAATACAAACATGTTTCGGACGACCAGTAAAATGTCTAGTCACTAGTCAGTTGTTTTAATATTTTACTATATAAGTGAGGAAATTTGCCCTCACATGTATAGCTAAACCTGTACACACACACACGCAAGCACATAATTTTAACGAAACAACAGCAGCAAATTAATGTCCCATGATACAAACCTTGTTTTAGATTTGAACAGAAAATGTAAAAAAAAAACATACCTTTTTTGTTTTGGTTTCAGGTATAAAGACCAGACGCAAAATTTTCTTACAATAAAAGTACAAAAAATAATACATTGAAATAGACAGAGAAATAGGCTTAAATTTAAGATTTATGTATTTTAACTGCTTATAAAATGTTCATCCATTTGGCATAGCTCATTTCTAATTATTTACATCTATTTAATTTTATTCAAATAAAATATGAATAATTCGAAATGCATTTATTCAAATGGCGATCAACCAATCTGTTCATCGTGAAAACAATTGCATTTCTTTAGTTATGTATAAACATGGCTGAAATACTGCTAGCTGTACAACTAGAAATATTCAATTTATTAAAGTGTATGAAATTGAAACAAAATGGATTTATTGATTATTCAAATTATTGGCCTCATTACAGAAATCTTACCCGTTTCTTACCTGTTTAATGTGCATGACTGACAAATATGCATCACATTAGGTTTATTAGTTTGTTTGTGTTAAAACAGCATAATCCACATGATTGGAAATCTTATATATTCAAATACGTAATTCTTAAATTCTGTCCTACATTAACAAATTATGTTATGAGCTTTATGCTTAAAACAGTTCCAAACCGGTATGAATTTCTTTCTTCTGCTGAACACAAAAGGTGATATTTTGAAGAATAGGGGTACCCAAACAGTTGATAGACCCCACTGATTTTCACTGAAGTCAATGGCCCTTCAACTGTTTGGTTACCCATACTCTTCAAAATATCTTGATTTGTCATAAAAACATATGGAGCCAAGGCACTCTGGAATTTAATTACATATATAACAAGCCTTTATTCAATTTCTTTGTTCAGCAGAGTAAATGTATCTTGTTTTAATGACATTAACATATTTGTCCTGGCCAGAAAGACCAAAATACTGATTAAGAAAATGATTTTGTAAAGTTTTGTGACTCACTGACCTCTTCACTGTATGGGTTTGCATCAGTGCAGCCTGGTTCATGGCCCTGACCCAGCCATTCATGTCCTCCTGTGTGTCCGCACTGAAATAGTACGTCCTCATCCCAGTGTGCTCTGCCTGCGAGCCAATCACAGAGCTTTGTTTGTAAATGTAGGAGCGCATGCCTGTGTGTGTAGCCTGCAAGAGAGAAAGCACTAAAATCAGCCCAGCCCTGGGAAAAGGAGAAACACTGCATCAGCAGATAAGTGTTAGCCAGAGGAGCATCTGAGGTTTCAGCATGATAATTAAAGGCGTGAAGGAATACAACACAGCAGACATACTGATGAGATGCAGAATGAATCAAGGAGCAAATGACGGTCAAGCCAACGTCACACTGTGATAAGAACACACACATACACACCGACTAAACATAACTTATCAGTTATGCAACCAAAGCTACAGAAACAATGATATGAATCAGCATGAAGGACAGGCGAAAAAGTCAAAGGTTATAATAAACACCACATCACCCAACAAGAGTAAAGCAAAGACATTTGAAAATATTAAAATAAGTCATAAAAAATGAATATAAGCAAAGGCAAGTTCATTAGTAAACATCAACAAGCACATTATCTCACATTTATTTCTAGCTATGTGAATATACACCGATCAGGCATAACATTATGACGTGAATAACACTGATTATCAAGGCACCTGTTAGTGGATGGGATATATTAGGCAGGAAGTGAACATTTTGTACTCAAAGTTGACGTGTTAGAAGAAGGAAAAATGTGCAAGCGTAAGGATTTGAGCGTGTTTGACAAGGGCCAAATTGTGATAGCTAGACGACTGGGTCAGAGCATCTCCAAAACTGCAGCTCTTGTGGGGTGTTCCTGGTCTGCAGTGGTCAGTATCTATCAAAAGTGGTCCAAGGAAGGAACAGTGGTGAACCAGCGACAGGGTCATGGGCGGCCAAGGCTCATTGATGCACATGGGGAACGAAGGCTGGCCCATGTGGTCCGATCAAACAGACAAGCTATTTTAAATTGCTCAAGAAGTTAATGCTGGTTCTGATATAAAGGTGTCAGAATATACAGTGCATCGCAGTTTGTTGCTTATTGGGCTGCATAGCCGCAGGCCATTCAGGGTGCCCATGGTGACCCCTGTCCACCGTCAAAAGCGCCAACAGTGGACACGTGAGCATCAGAACTGGACCACAGAGCAATGGAAGAAGGTGGCCTGGTCTGAAGAATCTCGTTTTCTTTTACATCATGTGGATGGCCGGGTGCATGTGCATTGCTTACCTGGGGAACACATGGCTCCTGGATGCACTATGGGAAGAAGGCAAGCCAGCAGAGGCAGTGTGATGCTTTGGGCAATGTCCTGCTGGGAAACCTTGGTTCCTGCCATCCGTGTGGACTTTGACATGTACCACCTACCTAAGCATTATTGCAGAACATTGCTTTCATGGAAACGGTATTCCCTGGTGGCTGAGGCTCTTTCAGCAGGATGGCCACAAAGCAAAAATGGTTCAGGAATGGTTTGAGGAGCAAGTTTGAGGTGTTAAGTTGGCCTCCAAATTCCCCAGATCTCAATCCAATCGAGCATCTGTGGCATGTGCTGAACAAACAAGTCTGATCCATGGAGGCCCCACCTCGCAGCTTACAGGACTTAAAAGATCTGCTGCTAACATCTTGGTGCCAGATACCACAGCACACCTTCAGGGGTCTAGTGGAGACCATACCTCGACGGGTCAGGGCTGTTGTGGCAGCAAAATGGGGACCAACACAATATTAGGAATATTAGATCAAAAATATAATGCCTGATCGGTGTATATATAATTAATTTATTATTTAATTTGTATATATATATATATATATATATATATATATATATATATATATATATATATATATATATATATATATACTTTTATATTAATTAGAAGGAAAAAACATAAAAAAATAGGCAGACTACCATACAAAAGGGGAGCACAGACACTGTTGTAATTAACATGAACTCAGCCTGCAATTTCCTCATTAAAATAGATTCAGAGAGTAACTTCTGCCGCATTCGATTACGTAAAATGAAACAAAGAGACAATTATAGTTCATTATAGACATCTGATCTCTCGGCTTCACTAATCCAATCTTTTTCTCTCAGTGTGAGCAAAAAGCACAAGACAAAATACACATACGTGTGAAGACGCACGTGTGTTTACATGACAGGCTCATTAAAGGCAAGCAGTGAGGTGCTAAGCTGCTGCCTGTGTTTTAATAGTCCACTGAGGGAAAGCTCTGCAATGAGGCAGTAAAGCGCAGACAGATGGCTGATCGGTTTGAATCATGCATGGGGCCTGGACCACTGCAGAGGGCTGGATGCTACATAACCATCCAACAACCAGTGAAATAACCTATGTCTAATTCCTTTGGACAAATGAGACTTGTATTCTGTATGTGATAGTTCACCCAAAAATAAAAATAGTATCATTATTTATTCATCTCCATGACATTTTAAACCAGTGACTGTCATTCTTCTATAGCACTCAAAAAGAGATATTCTGATGAATGTGCATGCTGTTCTTTTCCTTACAACAAAAAATAATGGTGCTGGGGCTGCATAATACTAAAAAGCTCCATAAAAAAACAAAAATGCACCATAACAGTGCATGCAACTAGTCCATTGCAACAGCCTTCTAACAGCCTTATGTGACAAACCAACATTTAAGTTGAAAAAATCTTGTCATAGCTCTTATTCTATCCTATTTCATGTATACTTCCGTATATTCAAACTTGCTGACAATCAATAGCATTTGGTTTCATTCCTATGGCAGTTTTCAGTGGATTATGACTTCAGTCTTTTCCCTAATAACCTTAGAATGCTTGGAATATAGTGCAAAATGACTACTTTTATGATGACGTTTAGCTTTACAGTCTCTGGTGGTAACTATGTGCTCAAAAATCTCATTAATAATAGTTAAAAACATCTCCATTTGTATTCCTTGGAAGACAAAATTTATACAGGTTTGAAACAACATTCAATTTTTTGGCCAAACTATCCCTTTAACTTCAATAGGATGTATATGAACATAAAAGCCCCTTATATGGTAGGTTAAGTATGATAAATTAGCATTTCTTTAATATATTTTTTTATATATGCCCACAGAAAATGTATGTTACATCTACATTATCATTCAAAAGTTCGGGGTTAGTAAAAAGAAAAAATATATTTTGGGAAAGAAATTTTGCCTTTTATTCAGCAAGGGCGGATTAAATTGTTCAAAAGTGTCAGTAAAGACATTTAGAATGTATATAATTTCTATTTTAAGAAAAGATATGAAAGAAAATACAGTTTTGTTGTATTGCTGTATCAAATATCAGTATCAACAATCAGCCTTGGAGAGCATAAGAGATAACTTTCAAATTGGAAAAAAAAAATGTTTTATCAAACCCAAACTTTTAGATTTGTCATGATTCACCAGTGAGAGTGCCCCTGATTACCACCAGGGGGCACTCCACCCCGGACAGTCATTCCATCAAAGACTACATTACCCATAACTCTTTGCCCGGACTCATCAGCACTCATTGTTTACACCTGTGTCTCATTTACCCCGTTACCTCTGCCTATATCTAGCCTGTTCACCCTGCCATTCACTGAAGGGTTTTGTATGCATTACACGGCATCACTGTGCGGTTATCCCTGCTTTCTGATGTATCATGTTCTCAGGACTCTGCCTGTTTTTGGACTACCCTTTTGCCTGTCACTAGTGATGGGCAGACCGAGGCTTTGTGAAACACTGAAACAGTTGAAGCAAATGTGCCGTATTGTGTCAAAGCGTTGAATCAATCTGACAGCCGTCTCCACGGAACAGTATGAATGCAACACAAACCCAGGTCAAACATGTATAAAACACCTTTTACAAATCTATTGCAAATGTTTTATTATAAGTAAAATCTTTCAAATGCAATTAACTAATCATCTTTAAATATTAGTATTAGTATGAAGTGTTTCTTGTCAGTGCTTGTTTTGTTTGTTTCATGGATGGTTAAGATAAACAGGCCAATTCGAGACTATTAACTACAATTATTCCTTTTAATTATACCAACGTCTAATAAAAATGTCTACAAATGTATACAACTGATCAGAGATCAGGTAAAACCCACAGACACTTGTTCAATGGTTCTCAGTGACTGCTCATGGTTCATAGGTTTACAGAGATCATCGCCCCCTAGTGGTGAACCATTAACATTTCAAAGTGTTTCGAAACAGTGATGACGTAAAGAAGCCTCATTTACTGAGATCATGTGACTTTTGCATTTTGATACACGCTCCGAACCAATTGATTCGAAACAGAAGATTCGTAAAGCTTTGAAGCTTCATGAAGCAGTGTTTTGAAATTGCCATCACTACGTGTCACTCCTGCCTTGTTTGTTTGGACTGCCTGCCTGTTTATTGGCCCATTGCCTGTACATTGGATTACGTGTCTGGATTGTCCATCTAATAAAGCTATAAAGGATCTCCAACTCAAAGTCTCAGAGCAGTTATGTAACAAGATTGAAAAAACGCTTACCAAAAGTTTAATTTGATGTGTTATTAAATCATTACTGGGATCCAAACTAAAACTATGTGCATGCAAAAACCCAGCTGTGCACACACACTTGGACACAAAACAAAAAGCTAACAATAGCATGATGCTTCCTTTCTTTTTGGCACCCTGCAGCATGTAGGACTATTTGAAGATGCTTTTAGCTTTCATTAATAGCATTCTCTATTATGTCATCCACAATCCATTATAAGTATGCAGCGCCCTGATACGGCAAAAGTTTGTTTAACAGTCCTGTTTGCTTACAACCACAACAGGAGAGCTTTGAATAGC
The DNA here is from genome assembly GCA_023029165.1 of Gobiocypris rarus. Taxonomy (NCBI): domain Eukaryota; kingdom Metazoa; phylum Chordata; class Actinopteri; order Cypriniformes; family Gobionidae; genus Gobiocypris; species Gobiocypris rarus. Next base: position 6,083,415 of record CM040918.1, read on the forward strand.
TGTGAACTGACTCCACTGTGCAATATACAAGTCTATCAGATATATCTAGCAAGTACTCTAGTGAGGTGTAAGGCAAATCTGTCTAGTAGGGGTGTGAATCTTCGGGTAGACCAAGGGTGCATCTCAATCAGCTCCCTAGTTCAGTAGTGAGGGCACTGATCAGGACATAAGTAAATGGGCTGACTCCCTGATCAGTGCCCTGACTACTGAACTAGGGAGCTGATTGAGACGCACCCCAAGCCTGCCGCACTCATGTTGAAAACTGAAGCCAAAGCATCTTGATCGCCAAATGGCTAGTCCCAGTATAGCTCATAACCCCCACCCCTGCGGAAGCTCAAACGTTTCTTGGTCTGGAAATATCTATTTAAAAAAAAAAAACATTTCCAAGTTTTCCATGACCCCAAGAACCCTGAGTAAGTAAACCAAAACAAATATTACAAAATTATCTGATACAGTCAGTCTTCAAAGCCCCTTATGCAAATAAAGAAAAAATCATCTATATCCCAAGGCCCCTTAAAGTGGCCCTATTGTGCTATTTTTAAGGTCCCTAATTTGGTTTTCAATGAAACGGCTCGTCTGATTAATCAGTCTCTCTAAATCCCTCCTTTCCACGAGCTACTCTGCTCTGATTGGTCAGTCGGCCCAGTCTGTTGTAATTGGTCTACCGCTTACAGCACATGTTAACAGCGCCTGTAAAGATAGTAATGATGGCGTCGATTTAACCATATTATTACCATAGTCCGATGATAAAACATTGGAAGAACTAGTTATTCAACCTGAACCTAAATACAAAATGATGTGTGTATTTCTAATTTATTGTGGTGCACATCTGGAAACTGTATAACTTTAGCAATAACAGCACATATGTTAGCCCATCTTGAATGGATAGGCGATTTGTAAATCCCTTTTGGACCTCGCAGAGAAATGAGAAGCAATCGTCAAAAGGTTGTGTTTCTATTGTATTGCTGTGGTAATTTTAACCACTGACTCTTCATATCCTCATCCTTTGGAAGTGTTAACAAAGAGAATTTGCTTTTGCACAGACTTTTTTGGTAGACAACTTTTTATATATATCATGCACTTTCCACTTTACAACTTTGCAGACGATTTACGTTCATGAAAGGTAATATTCGCAAAAGCATAATAGGGGTAGTTTAAATTTCCAGTAGACATCGGTTCCTGTAAAGGATCATTTCACACATCTCAAAAAGAGGAAATGCTGTCAGTGAGAAAAGTCACACAGATTCTCAAAGAGTTTGCACATGCCAGTGGTTAATGTAGTGAAGCCATAGAGTTAAAAGTGTACCTATTTACAGATGATGCTGAATGTGTCTCAGAGCCTTTCTGGACTGTCAGTCACTCATCACAGGCAGGAAGCCCACCAATGGGAACAGAAGAAGGACATAGTTCAGCAAATAGAGGACAATGACTGGTCACCTGAACCAACACAGTCACCTACTGGCTTTTCCTGTTTAGGATATATACAAGTGCTGGGAAATTGTCAGTATAATTTAAGGACTGTCAGCACCGTCAAGATAAGGGTGACAGAAATAAATAGCAGGAGTGAAAGAGCACAAAACAGCACACCAGACCGCAAAACAGCCCGAAACACAAAGCACAAACGCCCACAGAATGAAGCCACTAGAGAAACACAAAAGACAAAATTTGCTTAGCTCTTTAGCCTAGGTTTTTTCACACCTTTATACTGATATCTAGAAGCTTACTGCCGAATCAGTGAAAGATTTAGTCACTCGGCCGTGTCTATCTACCAGCATGTGGGGTGAGATTGCTGGCTGAGCAGAAATCACCGCAATAAACCTTCTTTTTCATGGGGGATTAGTACAGATTACAGACTCTCTGCTGCCCATCTGAGTCACTCAATACTAAAAATCGACATCCAGATTCCAAGGTAAACATTCTCTCTTGTGTGAAGCTTACGGCAAATGATCCCTAACCCTCAGCGGAGTGTATGATACAACTACTAGATACCCAGCTGACAGAGAAAGTTCTCAGAACGTTCAGGCAAGGTTCTCTCAAATTTATGAACAAATGTTGTTCTAGTAACATTAACAGAAGGTTCGTTCAGAGGTAGCTGGTATTTAATAATGTTCTCAAAAAGGGTTAGTTCATCCAAAAACCAAAAAATTCTGTTGTTAATTACTCGCCCTCATGTCAATCCAAACCCGTAAAACTTTCATTCACCTCCAGAACACAAATTAAGATATTTTTGATAAAATATTTTACCCTCATTGACAGCTACGCAACTGACACTTTGACCCTTCAAAAAGTTTATAGAGATCATAAAACTAATCCATATGAATTGGGTTAAGTTAAAATTTTCTGAAGAGGGATTTACACTTTATATGATGAACAGATTGAATTTAGATTCAGATTTAAACACTGATCAGCAAACAAACAGAAGCTGAACTGAACCTGCTTGATGCGCAAGAGCAAACGTGCAGCGTAACACGAGAATGAACCTCATTGGTTCTTGCTGAAGCTCAAACGTGCTGTGTAACATGAGAATGAACCTCATTGGTTCTTGCTGAAGCTCAAACGTGCTGTGTAACATGAGAATGAACCTCATTGGTTCTTGAGGAAGCTCAACATGCAGGATAACACGAGAATGAACCTCATTGGTTCTTGCTGAAGCTCAAACGTGCTGCGTAACATAAGAATCAACCTCATTGGTTCTTGCTGAAGCTCAAACGTGCTGCGTAACATGAGAATGAACCTCATTGGTTCTTGAGGAAGCTCAACATGCAGGATAACACGAGAATGAACCTCATTGGTTCTTGAGGAAGCTCAAATGTGCTGCGTAACACGAGAATGAACCTCATTGGTTCTTGCTGAAGCTCAAACGTGCTGTGTAACACAAGAATGAACCTCATTGGTTCTTGAGGAAGCTCAACATGCAGGATAACACGAGAATGAACCTCATTGGTTCTCGCTCGGCAAATGAACATGCTTGAGCTGAACTGATGTGTGTGTTAATGAATGTTTATATATAAATAAAAGCCTTAATTCAATCTGTTCATCATTAAAGTGATCATGTCTCTTAAGAAAATTGACTAAACCACTGGATTAGTTTTACGATCTTTTTGAAGCATCAAAGTGTCAGTTGTGTAGCTGTCAATGGTAGGAGAGATTTTGTGTTCTGATGAATGAATGAAAGTCTTACGGGTTTGGAATGACATGAGGTGAGTAAATAAAGACAGTATTTTCATTTTTGGGTGAACTAACCCTTTAAAGGGAACGTCAGCAAAATGTTCTTAGAACCTATTTTGTTAGCTGGGTACTCGCAAAAAGGGTGAATAGTTCTTTAAACAGCACTCCCAGAGGACAACGTGACACCGTAGGCTGTGTAAAACTATCCGTTAAAGAAGAAAAGTGTAACAGGAGTGCTGCAAAGTGCAAACAGAGATAAACTTGCACTTTAAACCATTAAGCATTAAGCATCTTCTTGAAAACTGGAATGTCGTCCTTCTGCTCCCACGTTGAACAAAAATCTCACTAGCTCTGAGAACAGGGGCAGGAAGGAGATGAGCAAAGAGAGGTAGACTGGTTACGTAACCTTGTTGCCCTCAGGATGAGTACAGACCCATACATTCACTCTGTGTCATGAACCCCATGAGGACAACAATGAACCGCACAAGCTGCAGGGTATAAATCCACATGAACCACTGCTAAAGTCTTTGCCTACAAAAACACTCGCACATAGATAAGAAAAGCTCAAAATATAAAAAAGCTATGTATAAAAACAGCTTGGATAATTGGTTATGTAAAATTCACAGCCTTCATGGGGAACATTTATCCTATATTGTATGAAAATACCCATGTTGTGTTGTGTTGTCAGTGCACTAAAAGGTTGTTTTGTAAAAAATAGTAGTAATATGATCATGGCATGGCAACTCATTCTTCATTTTTTAAGTTATATGAGGTTCAACTAGATCAGATGAATTGAAATGACTTGTGCAGCCAATTTGAATATATTAAAAAATGAAGGCAACAACTGAACTTTTAAGATAAGTTGTAGTATGTGGAATTTTGTGCATGCATCTTTACAGCATTCTAAACACAGGGCTGAAGCCATGCAAGATACTGAAGCAAGCGTATTCACAACTGCACAGTGACCCAAAGTAGTTAGCCATTGCACATGACAAAACATCAGCTTGTGACAAAATCACAAGACAGCTGATTGGTAAACAGGAAGCAGCTATTGCAAAATAATTGAGATGAATAAGCATGGAGTATTTACAGTCAGTGGGTCATTAGCACAATATAAACCTGTATCACCCTGAAGAGGTTTATTCTGTGATAACTACACGTACACAGCTATTTCAGTTGATCAGTTGTTTGGGACAACTGTCAATTATAGACCATGAAAATGAAAATCCTGTCATAATTTACTCATGCTCATATTGTTCCAAACTTTTATGACTTCCATGGAACACAAAATTTTTTGTTTTAATAGTTAGATGTTTGCCTTTTTTTTATATTTCAATTTAGTTTTCTTTCAGTTTTTGTTTGAGTAATTTTAATACTTAAACTTGGCTTATTTTATTTCAGCCAAGGCAACATTTGCTGAATTGTTTAAGTTTGCATTTTCCATCTAATGTTAATATTTAGTTTTATTTCTGCTTTATTTCAATTAATAAAAATGACAACACTGGTGGTCATGTGATTGAATGACATCAGAAACAGGCAAAAAATGTAAGTCGCTAACAGTTGAATGGTTTATTTTACACCAGAAGCTATTATATGACTTCAATATGGCTACAGTGGGTAAAGAGTAATTTTTTGGTGCTGATGTATCTTTTTAGACGCTCCAGTCCCCATTCACTGTAGTTGTATTTAAAGGGATAGTTCACCCTCATGTTGTTCCAAACCCGTAAGACTTTCGTTACAGTTACAGTAACCAAAACAAATTAACATATTTTTAATGAAATCTACCACTTTCATGCCCAAGAAAGGTAGTAAAAACATGATAAAAGTAATCCATGTGACTCCAGAGGACAAACCTCAATTTTATGAAGCGATGCGAGTGCTTTGTCGGTGCAAAAAAACGCACGTTGGAGATTAATATTTTGTAAAAAGTTTGGAATGACATGAGGGTAATGACAGAATTTTCATTTTTGGGTGAATCAAACCAAATTACCACCTACAGTACATTCTTTAAAAATTCTCACTTTGTGTTCAACAGTAAATAATTAAATGATGACAATGTTATTTTATTTTTTTGGTGAAATCATAAACATCATTGCTGCATAGCACAGGGTTAACGGTTGCAATTTGAAGAATACTTTTTATCATTCTTTTGAAAGTCTGTTGGGTTACACTATTTTAAGGTGTCTTTGTTACACTATAATTATACATTTAGATTCTGAGTAATATTGAGTAACTACTGTACTTACTTTAGAGTTAGAATTAGGGTTTGGTAGTAACTACATGTAACATATGTGGCAATGACACAGTAAAATAAAGTGTTTCCGTGTGTTGCTATCGGTGTCAAAATGAAATCTTACCTTGAAGGCATATTTGCGGCTAATGTGATCTTCAGATCCGACAGGAGCGATAGTGTAGCTGGGCAGAGGAATGCTACCCAGAACCGACTCCTCACGACTGTCTGTGGGGGGAAAACAATCCAATTGAGCAACAAGTCTGGTTTTGATTGTGTCTTTCTCTTTCTTGCTCTCTTCCTTCCTGGCATTCGATACTCTCTGACCTGTCTTTCTCACACCACTCTGATAACATCCTCACATTTCACACATTTAAGTTTAGCCTGGCTCTGCCTCCTTGTTTTGCCCTGACCGTTCCTTTCCAGTGGCGTGCTGGCAACACCGATGTGAGTGGGAGTGAGAGTGTGTTTATGTGTGGGTGTGGCTGAAACAGAGATTGAGTGGCGGGCTGACAAGCGATAAGGGTGGCTTGATTAGGACATAATGGGTTAAAAATACTTCAAGGTTGGTTGAAGGAGAGATTCCAAACCAAGGCAGGTCGCTCTTTCATTCGAGCAAGCAGGGTGCCGTTGGTGGGTGGGTGGGGTAATGGGGTCTGTGGCTGGGAAGAGCAGACTGACTGGAAAATGAGGATGGATTACATCCCATTATGATAACACTGGGAAATTTGAGGTAACACTTTCTATGAAGCCTATTTTTATAATGCATTATAAGTATATTCTTAATGCATTATAATACATGCATAATGCCTTATAAAAAAACATATAGTGTGTTGCATTATCTCATAAATAATCATAACAGCAGAAATACATAGAAAGTGTTACCAGATATGATACAAGAAATAAAGTTGACAGTAAAAGAGATAACTCACCCAAAAATGTTTATTTACTCAGTAATCTTCTGTTTGCAGTTACTCTTTTGTTAATAAATAAAATACATTAGAATGTATCCCTATAATTAATTTAAATATATATCAGAATATCAGTGATTAACAGCTTACATTCGTCTACTTTTTCGCACAAAGCATTCATTTTTGCTTCATACACTTTATTGCCAAAAGATTTAGGAAGCCTGCCTTTACCTGCACATGAACTTTAATGACATCCCATTCTTAATCCATAGGATTTAATATGGAGTTGGCCCACCCTTTGCAGCTATAACAGCTTCAACTCTTCTGGGAAAGCTTTCCACAAGGTTTATGAGTGTGTTTATGGGAATTTCTGACCATTTTCCTAGAAGCTTATTTGTGAGGTCAGGCACTGATGTTGGATGAGAAGGCCTGGCTCGCAGTCTCCGCTCTAATTCATCCCAAAGGTGTTCTATCGGATTGAGGTCAGGACTCTGTGCAGGTCAGTCAAGTTCCTCCACACCAAACTCGCTCATCCATGTCTGTATGGACCTTGCTTTGTGCTCTTGTGCGCAGTCATGCTGGAATAGGATGGGGCCATCCCCAAACTGTTCCCACAAAGTTAGGAGCATGAAATTGTCTAAAATGTCTTGGTATGCTGAAGCATTAACGCTGCATTCACACAGGGCGTAGGCGTTAATGCTTCTCATTTACTTTGAATGGGTAACATCATCCGTTGCCGAACTGAATTGTGGGTTCCGTCGCTTTGCTTCACTCGCGTTGCAAGCGGCAGAAGTTGAGGATTTCTCAACTTTTCAAGCGCCAACGCAGGCGTCATCCAATCAGATCGCCGTATGCAAATACCCTAGAGCAGGCGCTAGCCAATTGCGTTCATGCGACCCTAGAGCAGACGTGTGATTGGATGTTGTCACAATAACGGCCAAGCTTCAGCCACGCCCTCCGTCAAGCGTTAACGCTGAAGCCCCGTGTGAATGCAGCATAAGACTTCCTTTCACTGGAACTAAGGGCCTAAGACCAACCCCACACCATAATCTCCCTCCAAACTTTACACTTGGCACAGTGCAGTCAGTCAAGTACCGTTCTCCTGGCAACCGCCAAACCCAGAATCGTGCATCGGATTGCCAGACAGAGAGGCGTGATTCATCACTCCAGAGAACACGTCTCCAGTGGCGGCATGCTTTACACCACTGCATCCAGCACTTTGAATTGCACTGATGTAAGGCTTGGATGCACCTGCTTGGCCATGGAAACCCTTTCACAAATGTTTGTAGAAGCAGTCAGCATTCCTAGGTGCTTGATTTTATACACCGGTGTCCATGGAAGTGATAGGAACATCTGAATTCAATGATTTGGAGGGTTGTCCCAATACTTTTGGCAATAGAGTGTAAGTTGTATGGTAAGAGTTGTGTAACCAATTACTGCATTGCATAAAAAACAGCATAAGGATTTGGAATAACATAAGGGTGAGCAAATAATGACAATATACATTTTTTGGTGAAACTAATTTCTTTCTTTAATGTAGCTCTCCCTTATTTTTAGTTTATATAATTATGCTATACTAAATACTTATTTTAAACGTATATGTAGTATTAGTATACTTGGCTTATTCTGACAAGTATAAAGACAAATTTGTTCTTGCACTTAATTTTACAGTATATGTACTTGCATGAGCTTAGGCGTACTTAAATACTGGGTAATAATAATGAATTAGTATACTTCTTAGTACCTATGACACTGTCTCAAAAATGTGTTTTTTATATTTACTTGTAGTATAGTTCACAGTATTGTTGTATAGAAAAGAAAAATGTAGGTGTAAACTAGTTGTGTACTTAAAGTCTACTACTGTTACACTTAAAATAAACTTTAGTCCCATGTACCAACATAGTACACTTACAAGTATACTACTAGTACACTGATTTTAGTATACTTACTACATAAACATTAAACTTAAATGTATTTAATAAAAATAAAGTATATTTTTTTTATAACAACACAAACAAGGTTTGAGTCAGCTTAAATAGCAGGTTGAATTCCCAGAGAGGGTTTGGTGTGATCCAAGAAACTGCATACATATGAGAGAGATTAACCCAAAAACATTATACTGAGTAATTCCCTGAGTAAACTACTCACAGAGTTTACTAAATGTGTCATGTTAAACTCTGGGGACAGTACAGGGCAAAAAGACTGAATTTTCAATTTGTTGAAGTAGGACTTGATGGCCATAATGCTAATACTAACGAAACGACAATAATCATTATCTGGGAGAAAAGTTCAAAATGAAATGTCCATGTGTGATTGTTATTCTGTTTGACGGTTGGTAGAGCAACTCACCTTTGTAGTAGAAGAGGCAATAATCAGCCAGAACAAACCATTTTCTTTTCCACAGCCGCATCCCTGAGCTGTCCTGAAAGTACAAAGCAACACAAACACTGATGGGAAACACACACCCTCAGGCAGCTGAAGACATCTGATGGGGAAAGGCAGCACTTCGAACAGACAGTTCACAGCAATTCCCCCTGACAGCACCATTTCACTTCCAGTTAAAGAGTTTATTCAAAGTCTATTATGAAAAACTATTCATGTAAATACACTCCTGATGTTTTCATACCATGAAAGACTTCTGTGTTCATGTGTGTTTGTGTCTGTAAAATGGACTGGCTGGCTCTCAAAAAGAAAAACCAAATAAGCTGCCAACCTAGACAGCTTTCTGAGGTGTTTCAACACTCAAAACTGTTCAAAGTGCCAAATATGCCCACAAATGCTGTCCTGCAGGGCTGTGATCACTACTTATGTTTAGGGAGACACACTTCAACCAAAATTCTGATTTGTGCTCAACCAAAATGTGGTTTTGAACTTAAAGTGTTGGTCTATTTGGTCCCACTAGTTTGAATGGTCTACTTGGGCAGCTCACTAGGTTTTGAAACACCAACATTACTGTAAGCATTGCATGAGTAACTTCTGCTTTCCTGTCACATTTCGTCAAATTTTATAAGGCTATAATTTTAATCTAGGGTCTGTGAATGTTCCTGTAAAGAAATGAAGACATGAAATAGAAATGTAAAAAACAAATGACATGCCTAATTATTAACTAATTTCTAACTATAACGCTCTAACTGATGAGCTGTTGAGCATTACATAATGTAGTAATATAAGTCAAACGTTTGAAAAGTCTTTTTACTCGCCAAGGCTGCTTTAGTCAAAATACAGTAAAAAAAATAATAATATTGAGAAGCATTATTACAATTTAAAGGGGTCGTGAACTGAGAAATAAAAATTTCCTTGAGCTTTTGGCATATAAGAAGTTTCAGAACTGAAAACTTAAAAAAAGCTTTTATTGTGCCTATCTATACATAGGTGAAAGACCGCCTCTGCAGAAGAAAATCAATGCCTACTTCATCATTGCAACTTTGGCCACGCCCACTGGCAGGTTAGTGAGATGAAGAGCAGAGCGAACAAATTAAAAATAACATTAACTTCCAAAGGACCCTGATGTTTGGAATGTGGTTATTTATTTTCAACAGTGTAAATGTCTCAGCTGAGCATCATTTATTTGTATTCGGTACATTTCACTGTGGATTCTTTGGTAAATCAGTCGTAATTTCGGAGCAGGGTTTGCAAACAGACTTGTACAATATGGACTTGACAGTAATGTGACAACATGTAAGTAACCGTGTTAATTCTAATGCCTGATCTGAGACCAGTGATTTCTGAAATGTAATGATTAATGTACAGTCAGATGTTCTTTACAGTCAGAAATATAATAGGAGTTCCTGGTTTTGGGGCCGCTGGGTCTGTAATGTCTAAAAACCTCTCATGTAAAGTTTAATTTGAAAGCAAAAGTTTTGTTAATCAATAAACAAACTCATTGATCAAATTCTCTTACCTGTTTGTGGAGCCATCCACGTACTACCACAGGAACGCTGGGATTCCTCTTTATGGCATGATCTCGTTTGCCAAAGCTATGGACCCTTCCACTGGACTTGGATCCCTATATCACACACACACACACACACACTGAAGATGAGCAGGGGGATTAAAAGCTCATTCATCACCCATTAGTCTAGACCATCTGCCAGGGGTGCACAGCTGATCTTACACACCATCCGCTGGCATTCTGTGGGCACAGCAACGTAAGCTTACATGCTGCCGCCAATCACACATGCCAATGCATTAATACGCCTAATACATCACCAGTGCGCGCCGTCACTGCCAACGACAAGAGCTACAAGCACTCATTCATCTAGAATAATCCAAACGCAGGCAGGAGATGACACGGGCAGCGTTCCTGCTGGTGCACTTCTCTGCATCTCTTAAATCAAACTATAGCAGTCAGCCGTCACAACACTTATGATATTTTTGCACATGCATTCTGAGAGGTAAAATAACAATGATGAATACAATGTTTCTAAAGCCTCAATTATGACGCAGTAAGTTAGCATCAAACAGCAGCTGTTTTTATATAGCAAAAGTCTAATTCCTTAGATCAGTGGTTCCTGAACATTATATAATATATATAATATAATATATATATATAAAATAATATTACATTATATTACATTATATTTTATCATATACTATATTATATTAAAGGGTTCATGACATGTATTGACGTGGCATCACAGATCCCACAATATGAAAATGAGCAGTTTTTGGAACTTGATTAAATAATTTTTTTGTGTACTTGCAGAAAATAATAATATCAATGAAATAAAAGGTCACTTAAGTCTATTCAGAGAGAGTACACACTTCAATGCACATTGAAATATAATATAAATTTACAGAAGTACATTTGAAATCATTGTTTTAATAATATTTTGTCATGTTTTAAAGGACACTTATATGTTGACCAACATAAAGCACATGCAAATTACTTGTTTGTTATTTTTGATTTTTTTTACATTAAAATTTAATATAGTTTAAATGTACTAAATTGCAACATCATTACAAATGTGTAATTACAAATGTATTTAAATACAAGACATACATGTTTCAATACATTTTATCTTACCATAAATACTAGGCAGTACATTGAGCAGTATTTTTAACCATAATTCAAAGAAAATAGAAGAAATTACAAAGTTGCATATAAAGATGCACTTCTTACCATAAGTTTTCAGTACTCTTTTTAAAAAGTATTCCAAAGTATACTACTTTTTTCACAAGGGTAATATTTGGAACAGTAATAAATAATGATGAAATTGTACTTATTGAGTGATTTATACCTCTACAAGTGTTATTCAGCTCATGTGCATCCTATTGCAAACAATGCATCCTTACACAGTTATGCACCAAATCACTCACAATACGAATCCCAATCCGTTTCATCGATGTTCTGTGCTCAGAGATGGCAGTCAGGGGCTCTGATCACTCTGTGTTTGTGTCGCCAGCACTAGGGAATTGCCGCCTCAGCCCAGAAGAATAAACACTCTAATTACCACAATGCTAACCAAGCATGGACAATGTTCTGCATCAGGAGTCTTGTCAATTTAACTTGTTCGTCTCAACCTACAAAGAGGTATGGTCTTCTACTTCTGTCTCTACAAAATACCAGGTCTATTTTCCTACCCTTTGACAGGTTTTGTTGCCGATCCAACAGGATCAGGTTGTGACTGACCTTTGAGCCTGAAGTGGTGTCCACAGTGGAGGAGGTGACGGTAGTGGAGGCCTCGCTGATTGTGCTGGAGGGTCGTGTGGTCGTCTCTGGCTTCCTCTGCATGTGTCCGCCAGTCCTGTAGAGGAGAGCACAATGATGGTTTTCAACAAGTACAGCTTTTTCTTTAAGGAATTAACTACATTCAATGCATATTATTAGTGCTGCACTCTTTCAATTGAAATTGAGACATGGCTTAGTGTGAATGACAAATCCTTAAAGTTGTGATTTAAATAAATAAAAATATATGCGCTTTGTGTTTCTGTGGCTACGCTCACACAGTGGAAGTATACGGTTGTTAGTCCTGTTAGTTGAGTCCTTAACGCCTGATACAGACTGTGTGATTTTGGCAATCCTATGAGATCATTACAAATCACACTATACGACATGGATCTAATAAACCTGGATACGACCAGTGTTCGGGAAAGTTATTTTTAAAGTAATGCATTAAAATATGGCATTGCTCCCTAAAAAAGTAACTAATTACATTATAGTTACTTTTTATGGAAAGTAACGTGTTACATACCTTTTGCATTACTTTTTTCTCACCCGGGCTGGGCTTGTTTGATTGTCTGTTTTCTAATAACAACAAAAAACTTATATTTTTGGCAAATGTAAAGGCCCTTTCACACTAAAAGTGAAATGAATAAGCCTCAGGCTGAAAGACATGCAAATTCACACCTGTACAGTAGAGGGGGCAGTTTAAAAAAACCTTTCAGCTGTGCTGCCATTCTGGATTGAAGAAGAATAGGATGCAGGAGAAGAAAGTTCAAAACTCTTACTTCAGCAATAATAATAAAAAAAATCATCGAAAGTGAGCAGCAAAGATATTGGTTAATAAAGTGAGATTAAATCCATAAAGTATTTTTGTGTCATTTAATATATTTAATTATTGCAGGTTTGCATAATATTTTGAGTTTGCATTTTACAGTGGGGTTGTTGTTTTTTTTCATTTTGAGTAATACTGAAAACTAAATGCATGTTCAAATTTATTCTAAAACTACAATACCCATCATATTCACACACAACGCCTTTGCACTTACTCACGACTTCTCTCAACAGGAGAGCTGTCAGTCAATAAATACACTTGAAAAACACTTATTTGAAAAAGTAACTCCGATATTTTGTTGTAAATTTAAAAGTAATGCATTACTTTATTAGTTACTTGAAAAAGTAATCTGATTACATAACTGAAGTTACTTTCGAGATATATGTACACTGTACGATGATGACACCTATTGAATCATAGGCTATGACGCAAGAATAAAACGTCATCAGCATGTGCTAGTGGTAAACAAATAGAGCAAGATGAATCGCATTTTAGCAATTGTGGTTTTTATTTGTGCTGAAACAGAGAAGGAAGCAAAAGAGAAGAATATGGACAAGATATGGCTTGGGAAAAGAGGCAAACTTGGCATGCCAACGAAATGGAGTTTGAGGTGGGTCGCTTTGAGTTTTAGCACCATGTCGCGTTGATCGATACACCATTTCATGTTGCAATTTTCAGGACTCACACTGTGTGAATATAACCGGACTGGACTGGACATAATGGACTAGATTCTTGTCACGTGTGTGAGAGAGAGCTGCTCATTGAGAGAGAGCTGCTCTACTCTGCACAAACTGGTGTCTACTATGTGTTGCAGGTTTTCATGTGGTTTCGGGTTCGGTAACTTGCGTGTCAACTGACTGTTTTAGATCCAGTCAATGTTCTCCACCGGAGCTGAGTTCTGTGATCTATGCATGACTCAATTGCTTTGCTCTCCACCCAGATATAAAAGCTGCTGTCTGTTAATGAAGATTTGACAGTTTAACTCACTGCTCGATTGGACTGGTCATATCAAAAGTGATAAAACTTTTCAGTTTTATGGACGTCACCATCTTTGATATTACTTTGGTCATTGTCGCTATGATTACCAGTAAGAGAATATGGGCTTGACTCCCATTACATGTGTTCATACAGACAGTATTTTCCGCGCTAAGTTGCTGTTTGAGTACATTCCGTTGTCAATCTCAAAAACTGACAGTGTGAACGTAGAGTGAAACATGGCACTGTGTCTTTTTACAAGAGAGCAGCTTATGTTCTGGTGTTTTCAGTATCTCAGAGCCGCTCGGTTTTCAGTAAATGCTGCTTGTGGAAAGCAGGGCGGAGCATAGAGTCGTGGGAACAGAGCGAGGCTGGTGGTGCAAGTGCTAACTAACCGGGCACAGTTCTCCAGGAGGAGCATCAGAAGGATAAAAGGGGGAGTGACAACAGTGCAAGACCAGAGAGGAACAGGCCTGGACTTAATGTTGTGTTTTATTGTGTTTACATGTGGCGGTCGTCCATGAGGGCTGCCGCTTTTCTTTTGTTTTGTTGTGTTTACTGTGTCATTTAACATTACGTTGATCTTTCGCCGGTTCCCACCTCCATTTATCTGAGCCTTTAAACCTTGCTCCACTGCTCCACAGGAACACATCTCTGCATTAGCTCTGAGTTTGAGCCGCAGTATGATGCATTTGAGAAAATAACATGCTCGTACCATTTTCCCAAACTTGGAGTAAAAAGTGCTTATATACCTATATCACAATATTACTGCATGACAATGGCATGACAATTTCAAATCAGTGGAAGTTAAATCCTCTGTAATCAGAAGTCTTAGTGCTAGCATATGCGTTTAGCCAGTGGCAAAACATGACATTTGACTGGAATTCTGCATGGTGACATCCATGACAAACAGTGTGTTTCACTGCTCTCAGGAGTTTGACATTAACGTTACGCTTCCTAAATTGACAATGGTAAGTTTCCACCAAACTATCATGGATACTTCATTTATTGTTACAACAGTTACAACGTATTGTATTGATACAACAGTAACTTAGCCACCATTGTCACTAAAAAAATAAGCTCTGAAAACTTTACACTGTTTGAAGGAGAACTATGTTATCTTAGTTGAAAATAATGGTTACCATGGTAAAGGGTACAGGTAATGATATATGTGGCTAGTATTAAATATGAATGACTAACCGTTTAAGCCCTCTCACACTTCCAAAGCAACACTAATGGCCGTTGAAATCTGACTTCATTCAACTTAACAATGAACAAATATTCCATTCAACACAAAAATAAGTGATACAACTTTTAGTTCAAATCAAAAATAGATTTTCCAATGTTTTTTGTGGGCTCTCTATTGAAATCAAATTTGGCTTAAAGGAAAATTCTTTCATATTTTTTTTCATTCTAAAACTTTCTTTCTCTTTCTTCTTTGGAACATAAGAATAAAGAGTAATTTTTTTTGTATATACAATGGCAGTCAAGCGTAAAAAAAACTCTTCTTTTGCGTTACACAGAAAATTATGACAGAATTTTCATTTCTGCATGATCTATACCTTTAAGTCTCACATACAGAGCAATATTAGTGTCTAGCTGCCTATGTAGAACACTCCAAATTGGTCACTTCTAAGGTTCCATGGCTGTTAGAAGTCAGCTGACTATGTAGGTAGTAGGAAGTGAAGTGGCTCACTAGGATTTGGAACAGGATTGACAACCATTCTAATGCAACACTGCTCTGTTCATTACTAATTCACACTAGAGATGCACAGTACCAGTTTTTAATATCACAGGCTCACTTCAAAAAGCTTTTAGTAAATTACAGCTGCTGTGATGTGTCAAGTATAATTCCCCATGATTAGACAGAGAATGAACTTTCCCTTCAGCGCTCACAGGCCTGCATGTCAAATCAAATTCCTCAGGCAGGTTATATTGCTGTGTTATGCAAACTGACAAATACCTTTTA
Organism: Gobiocypris rarus; assembly: GCA_023029165.1. Taxonomy (NCBI): domain Eukaryota; kingdom Metazoa; phylum Chordata; class Actinopteri; order Cypriniformes; family Gobionidae; genus Gobiocypris; species Gobiocypris rarus. Next base: position 6,099,165 of record CM040918.1, read on the forward strand.
AAACATATTTCTGATAAATACTCCTTTAATATTCTACATATCAAAATATAAATGTCCAGACCGGCAATTTTGATACATTTATGCCATGCTTGCTAACTAAAAGTATTCATTTCTTTCCAAAAACAACAACAAAAAAACATTGCAGAGCCAAAACTTTTGAACGATAGTGTATATTAAAAGTTGCCAGTCAGCGCTAGCATTTTTTTAATCATTTTCACAAAAGTTTCATGGCCCCCAGAATATTTTGTTGTATGAATATCTGAACATTCAATATATAAAAACAAAAAAAGAGCCTCTGCTTTTAAACAAAACCAGTTTTATTCAGCTTTATGCGTTCTTTTTTATCTCTTGAATGTGGGTAAGTTTCATCAAATGTAACATTTTATGCAAAAAGCTGAGAAAATCATGTTTTTGTCAAAGACTACGTCTGGATCAGATTCGGAATGATGATCAAACACAGATGAAGTAGATAGAGTCCATCAACACCCCCAAAGCTCACAGTCCTGTAGCTCATCCTGGGTCGACATTTTTTCAGTAACATTGGGCAGTTTTGATCTGCTGTCTTATGTTGATGATCACGTTATTTTACATATGCATCTGCTTACATATGCTATTCCAAGTTTCTGCTTCTTCTTCACATCTTTTGATCAGGAGATTACGTATTTTTTCAGAAGATGCATAATAGCGCCCCTACCTTATAAAAGTGAAAAGACGGCAAGCAGGAAAATTCCGTCAATGGCGGGGAAAGAGTTAAATATTAGGGCCGGGACTCGATTAAAAATTAATCTAATTAATTAGAGGCTTTGTAATTAATTAATCGAAATTAATCGCATTTTAATTGCATATAAATATTTGACCTGAGAACAGTGAGAAGTAATTTTTTTCACATGGACTTTTAGTATACCATTGAATAATGACTGAATACATAAGCTTAATCAACAAAATTTTGTTTATTTATTTATGTCCAGCGTTTTGCGTTGAGGTGATATTTGAGGCTCGATACGCAAATTCCTTGTTGCATAGCTTCCACACAACCATGCTCTTGTCGACGCTTCCATCCTTTCGTTTTTAAAACAAAATTTGCCACAAAGCTGTCTCGTCAGCTTCTTCGTTCATTTTCACTGTGGTTTGTTGTGTTCAGAAGTCAAGAACGCTAGTTGGTGTTCCAGTATAAACGGTCCGTCGAAACTCATTCATTAAAAAAACGTTCCGCGGTGCAAAAATAAGTTAAAATTGTTATCAATTTTTGCGTAATTAATCTTAATTAACGCGTTAAAGTCACGCAATTAATTAATCTTAATTAACGCGTTAAAGTCCCGCCCTATTAAATATATATCCCAGCTATGAAAACTCAGAAGCACAGGCTCCTGGCAAACTAGGACAGAACCACTGCTTTTGGCTCCTCTTCAGCCAGAGAGGAACCAAAAGTGTCCTCTATAAGTGTCCATATTAAAATAATCCGCGCTGACTCAATATACTGCTGTTATATCTTATTAGTAAGTAAGTTCAATCTGTATTATCTGTCTTTTTATGGCAAAAACACTGCCAGACTGAAAACTTTGTCTGAGCATATACACATAAAATGTATCATCTCCCGATTCCAGCTGGCATAATTACATAGGAAACCACTTTTAGTAAACACAATCTATTGCCTATTCACAACAACGAAAGTTGTGTTTTGCATAACTGTCATTACAGTCTGACCTTGAGCCGTCTTAAGTCAAAACATAAAAAAGAACAACAAAATATTGGCATTCTGTCATCCTAAACCTATTCTCATACAATATGCCATAAGCCTCACCACCATAACACCCAAACATTCACACAAACCTGCATGACATATGTTTGTTCTTTTGCATCAATTTTAATCAGGTAGTCTTTATATAAGAGGTAGAGTCAACAGGGAGCGAGTCGAGGAAACCTCACAGCACGATTCTCACACTTATAATCTTAGAACAGATGGCCAGACATTCAAAGAGCCAACATACAAAAGAGACAGAAACAGATTGTTCTTATAGTCTCTAGCACATTTTATTCAGTGGCTCTTTAAAGGTAAAGGTGCGGAAAGAATCAGCATGGTGCAGAACTGACATCAAAGGATCAATATTTTCAAAAGCAATGCCAAATGCTAGCCTAAAATATAAATGATATAGAAACTGACTGTGACTGAGTCTGGCAGTGTTGTTATAGTTAAAGGCATAATTATTTAATCTGGCATTAATTATTCACCCTCCTGTCGTTCCAAACCCGTGAGACTTTTGTTAATCTTCAGAACACAAATGAAGATCTTTTTGATGAAATCTGAGAGCTTTCTGTCCCTCCATTGGCAGGCACGCAACTACCACTTTGACACTTCATAAAGAGATCGTAAAACTAATCCATATGAGTGGAGCGGTTTAGTACAAATTTTCTGAAGAGATTTGATCATTGTTTCATTCTCATGTTACACAGCACGTTTGATGATGTCTTGCGGGTTTGGAACGACATGAGGGTGAGTAAATGACAGAATTTTCATTTTCTAAAAATAGCTCTGGTCTCTGGGATATTCTGGTGCTTAAGATATGTCAAGTGGCCTCTGGGGCCCCATATAGGGTCAAACAAGCCTACTACATATCTCTAAGGCTAGGGTCACCAGAGACTGAATAGTACATCATTATACATAAGGAGCCAAAACATTAATCCCAGATGAAGTGAATATAGTTGATCATCTCCTAACAAGGCTACATATTAAGGTCTTGTTACAAACAAATAATAATTTCTTATAATTAACGTGTTGAATGCAGGAATAAAGATCTGAGCGACTTTGACAAGGCCAAATTGTTATGCAAGGCGTCAAGGCTTTTGGGTTGTGGGTCAGCAGTGGTGAGAATTTATCAACCGTTGTTTGAGGAAGGACAAACTACAAACCGGCATCAGGGTGTTGGGCGGCCAAGGCTCATCGATGCACAAGGGCAACAAAGGCTATTCCGTCTGGTCCGAGCCAACAGAAGGTCTGAGGCACAAGAGGAAGGAATGTGTCACAACACACAGTTCATGATACTCTGATGCGTTTGGCTGCGTAGCTGGAGTCAAATCTGAGTGTCTATGATGACCTCTGTCCACCTTTGAAAGCAATGGGCATGCAAGCATCGGAACTGGGCCTTAGAGTATAGTGGGAAAAGACTGCCTGGTCTGATGAGTCCCGTTTTCTTTACATCACGTAGATTGCCATGTATGTGTATGCTGTTTACTAGGGGAAGTGATTGCACCAGGATGCATTGTGGGATAACGACAAGCTGCTGGAGAGAGTGTTAAGTTCTGCTAGGAAACCCTTGGTCAGGCTATTCATGTGGACATAAATTTGACACGTGCCACCTACCTAAACTTTGATGAAGACCAGGTACAACCCCCTTCATGACACTGGTGTTACTTGGTGGAAGTGGCCTCTCTCCGCAGGATAATGCACATTGTCACACTACACACATTGTTCAGGAATGGTTTGAGGAACAGGATGAAGAGTTCAAGGTGTTGCCCTGGCCTCCAAATTCCTCAGATTTCAATCCTACTGAGCATCTGTGGGATGTGCTGGGCCAGCAAGTTCAATTCACAGTGGCTCTACCTCGCAATCCACAGGATTTTAAGGATATGCTGCTAATGGCAGAAACCACAGGGCACCTTTAGGGGTCTTGTAGAGTCCATCGGTGCTGTTTTGACCGAATGCGGAGGACCAGCAGCAAATAGACAGGTGGACATAACATTAGAGCTCATTGGTGTAAGTCCATGGGACGTTATTGCTTGTTTTCCACCAGATGAAAATTGTATGATCGCTTAAAAAAGTCATAGCATACTACATGCCTGTAGTAAAAACAAAGCAAAATGAGTTCTGCGGCAAAGTCTCAAAAATAATACTTATAGATAAATAAAAGTGTCAAGTGTCCCGCACAATCTGTCATCACACTCTGCATAACGATATGTGGCAAGCAGCGGGCGAGGACCGCGAGAGCGGGACCGGGGACGAGTGATAATGAGTGCCAGCTGCGCGTCACACCGGTCTCGTCTCGCGGTCGAGTGACGGGAGCATAAAAGGAGGAGCGAAGACAGCGGAAGGCGAGAGAGGACCAGGCCTGGGATTTGTGTTGAGTTTTGTTTATGTTTTGTTGTGTTGGTGGGCAGTCGTCCGTGAGGGGCTGCCCACGTTTTATTATGTGTGAGTGTTTGCGGGCAGTCGTCCGTGAGGGGCTGCCCGCGATTTACTTTTGTTTTGTTTATTTATTTTTGATTAAAATCTGTTGAATGTTCGCCGGTTCCCGCCTCCTTCCTGCCCACAACAACGAACATCGTTACAGTGGTGCCGAAACCCGGGAGGAAGGAGGGACATGCTGTCGAAGAGCCCTCGCTGCTGAGGGGGATCGCGGTGCTGAGGAGTTCGGGCAGCGCGATGAGGAAAGCCCGCGGGTGGCTGCCCGAGGCGATGGTGCTGGAGCGGCCGAAGATCGGTGGGACGGAGAGCTCGCTGCCGCGTCCCTGGGTCGAGGTGGGGTGGCGGCCGTCCTGGAGGAGCAGAGGAGTCACCGGCGTTCGCCGTGGGCCGGAGCCTGCTGCCGTCCGCCATAATGGGGAGGAGCAGGGAGCGGGACTCACTGCCGGCTGCCCTCAAGCGGAGGAGCCACCGCCCGGCCGCCAGGGGCGGAGGAGGATCGAGCCGCCCATCGAGGCCCAGTACCATCGCATGGCACCGCGAGGAAGAGCCTCTCAGCTGGCTGAGGACCGGCAGTGTGTCAGGAAGCCGGACCAGAATTTTTTTCTCTCTCCCTCTCTCGTCCCTGTCGCTCCTCGTGCTCCCGTCTTCATTTCTCTCGCCTCTCTGTCCTTACCCCAGGTGCCGCGCCGTGATCGGCCCCGGGAGGGGAGTAGAGCGCAGTCTCGGGAGTACCCCGGCCTGCGAGGGGCGATGGGGGTATGTGGCAAGCAGCGGGCGAGGACCGCGAGAGCGGGACCGGGACGAGTGATAATGAGTGCCAGCTGCGCGTCACACCGGGCTCGTCTCGCGGTCGAGTGACGGGAGCATAAAAGGAGGAGCGAAGACAGCGGAAGGCGAGAGAGGACCAGGCCTGGGATTTGTGTTGAGTTTTGTTTATGTTTTGTTGTGTTGGTGGGCAGTCGTCCGTGAGGGCTGCCCACGCTTTATTATGTGTGAGTGTTTGCGGGCAGTCGTCCGTGAGGGGCTGCCCGCGAGCGATTTGTTTTGTTTTGTTTATTTATTTTGATTAAAATCTGTTGAATGTTCGCCGGTTCCGCCTCCTTCCTGCCCACAACAACGAACATCGTTACAGTATAGTAGTTCTGTTATTATACTAGCCCCACAGTACATATTAGTTCTTTCCAACATGTGATATGGCTGATTCATTAACAACCAATGACACATAACCTGCAGTTCTCAGAAAGCCTTGTGCACCCACACAGCGTTTAATGAGATGCATCCATTAGGATGTGGCAGGAGAATACGGCCTCCCGCTCGCAGTCAGATGCTAAGAGAAGCCCAGTCTTTTGTGATATACGCGCTAATATGAGCAGCTTTTAGAGAGATTTGCATTAGATAAGACCGGTGGGCAGCTGTTGAAACTGAGATCTAATGCCAGATCATTCTCGAACATGGAGCTGTTGGATTGTGTAACGTTATTATAGTTTCCTAACATAACCTGAAAGATTTTGCTGCATCTCTTAAAAGCATAAAATGAAACAGGCCAGAATTGTGCTTTGAGTGAAAGCATAACGATACATTTTCCTGTACAAACCATTCTTGATGAAGAGCATAACAACCCATGTGATCTGCACGCACGTTTGAGAAAACAGACAGCTGTTGACAGCACCAAGAGGGGAACTATGAAGAGCGAGACTATTGATAAATGCCAGGGGAGATGTGATACTTAAGTCAGCTGTATCCTTCCAGCTCTACTTCTACCAACATATAGATCATAAGCATGAGATCATAATGGTATGATGGTACTGCCTTATAATACAAGTAAAGAGTTCTGTAGCATAATAAAGAGCTACTAAAATACACTATCGTTCAAAAGTTTGGGGTCGGTATTTTTTTTTGCTTGTTTATGAAGGCAGTAAAACAGTAATATTATAAAATATTTCTACAATTTAAAATAACTGAATCTTTTTTAATATATTTTAAAATGCAATTAATTCCTGTGATGCAAAGCTAAATTTTCAGCATCATTACTCCAGTCTTCAGTGTCACATGATCACAGAAATCATTCTAATATGCTGATTTGCGGCTCATGTAACATTTCTTATTATTATCAATGCGGATTAATTTATCCAACAACCACCAGAACAATGTTATATATTTTGTTGACTTGTGTACTTACATTATCCCAAATGTTTCCAAGAATGTTTAAATCCAGAAAAATAAGCTATTTTAACCAGGACACGGACCGTGTCCGTCCATAGCCTATCAATGACATCATATCCGCGTTACCCTATTTTTCCGTTTATTTTGTAGAAACCATGGAAACACCAAAGACGCTTTAATATATTATGCTTTTATTAGACAGGTGAGCAACTGTTTGGATACATTCACCGACAGAAAACGAATCATTGTTATATAGCTTAACACAGTTAGTCTTACTGATTAAATCTTGTTTTCTTGATTTACCGCAACATGTTTTACCATGTCTAATACTGATCTAGTTTACCGCAGTGTGCAACAAGTGTCTCATAGTAGCCGCTGAGCGAACGCATAGAGTAGCATTATAACAACTTTCAGCACACTCAAATAATGTATCTAATATGATAAAAATGCGCTGCGTTTCCCCACATATGCTTGAGTGAAAGAAGAGGAAGCGCTTGTCTGAAGGATAATAAAAGCTCTGCGATATCAAGGTGTCATTAAGCTACAACTTTGTTTTGAATAAGTGACCTCTAGCATTGAAAAATGACACATTGTGGCTTTAAATTTAATTACTAAACAGCTTTGAGAGAAAATGCTGCTGTAAATAATTTGGTCCCATATGCACTTCACTCATGCTTAAATGATTATTTCACAAAATGAAAATTTCCTGATAATGTACTCACTCCCATCTCATCCAAGATATTTGTGTCTTTCTTTCTTCAGTCAAAAGACACAAAACTTCAGTCAAGTTTTTTGAGGAAAACATTCCAGGATTTTTCTCCGCATAATGGACTTTGATGTCAACCAACCGGTTGAAGGTCCAAATCAATGCAGTTTCACAGGGCTCGAATGGCTTCAAAGGGCTCTACACGATCCCAGCTGAATATGGTCTTATCTAGCCAAACGATCGGTCCTTTAAAAAAATAAAATAAAAGTATACTAAATTGCTAATCTTGCGCAGCTCTGCGGCGCGCCATGGATTACGTAATCACGTCGGAAACTTCACGCTAGACAGAGGCGGAAGTACCGCCCCAAGCAAACGTGGCTAGTTCAGGGAAGAAGGAGGTGGACGTAAAAAGTAACTTTAATCATAAAATAAAAAAAAATTAAAAAAAATTAAGGAGTGGCTAGTTCAGGGAAGAAGGAGGTGGACGTAAAAAGTAACTTTAATCATAAAATAAATTTTAAAAAAAAATAGGAGCGGAAGCGGCAGACCGCACGCAGCATATAAGCATAATTATAAAAGCAAGGTAAAAGGCTCTCTGTCTGCCCTGCCCGGCTTCATACCACAGTAATGTTAATAAAACATTAATACATTAGCTCATCCATGTACACAATTTCTCATGCCAAACTCCGTCGGATCACTTTCCATCGGCTGCAGAGGTGAAGACGACACCTCCCATGAGTCTATGCTCATTCACGTCGTCATGAAGCTAAGCCTTTGTTATTCAAAAAGCAAACTCTAGTGGTGAAACTTACATACTGTGCCTTTAATTAAAGCCCTTATTGACATGAACCACGAAATAAGACGGTTATTAGAACTCCGTTATTAGAGATTAAACTCAAGATGTGGGCTGCTTGAGACCGGACATACTGTAAATATAACTGAATCAGAAACGGCCTAGTCAACCTTTACTATAAGCAATATCAAAAGACAATACTTACTGGTCTTGAAGTCTGAAATCAGTGTTCTCAGCAGAGATCTGGCCTGTCACTGGGTGTATGAATGTAGTCGTTCTCTGGTTATGGCTGCAGATAACACAAAAACAAAGCAGAATCGCATTAGCATGATTATTATGCTTCCCTGAAGCAAAAACACATATCACCAACTGAACGTCAGCACAATCAGGGCCTTAGTTTTTACCAGACATGTCCATCAAAATGAATCACACACACCAGTGAAGATAATCAGTGGTGTTTTGCCTCTTTAATCAGGTTGTTTACACATTTGAGACAGTAGCCAGTGACTAATGACTGTACATAACTTAATACCATCTAAAATATTACATTCAGTAAGTAAAGCATCATTGGAAATGATTTATTCTCTTAGTGTAACATAGTATGAGGTTTGGCAAAAAGTCAGAAATGTGCCTATTTTAAGAAACTGCATCAACATCAAGTTACATGTGAGGGGGACACGTTTGCAAAAGCGGAAATATGCTGGCCATATGAACTGAGGCTTTGTCTCTACTATGTATTCAAGTGCTTCATAAAAGTTTGTTTCTAAAACAACCTAAAGAGACTAAATAACTGTGCTTGCTTATGTAATCAGAGGTATGCTGCCATTATGTCTGAGCTGATAAAAAGCACCTTTTACGTCTGTTTAATGGCTGCAGAGTGTTAGGGAAAATGTTGTTTGAAAAGGTAACACAAAGTGAGTCAGATAAGAAATCTGATGGTAATATAATTACAGTATACTTACATTTACATGTCGTGCATTTAACAGCACCTTGCACAAAGTGCTTCAGTTTTTAGACACACACGCACACTCCATGTTTTATGAGGACTTTCTTTATACATAATGATTTTTTATGCTGTACAAACTGTATATCTCCTAAACACAGCCATCACAGAGAAACTTTCTTAATTTTTACATTTTCAAAAACACTTATCAGTATGATTTATAAGCTGTTTTTTTTTTAAATAAAATGTCCCCACAAGGTCAAGGATTTTAGATATTGCCATCTTTGTGGGGACAGTTGTGTAGTGACACAACGTTACTACACTGAATGTGTCGTGTGATCACATTAGTGAAATTTTGTGTGCAAAAAATGGTCCATTGTCTATTGTCAATCACGTAGTATGAACCAATCGCGTGGATTCCTTTAGAAATTACTGCAATGTAAACCCGAATAAGTTGACAAAACTCAAAAAATTTAGGCAATCGGTTAAGAAATTTAGTTTAAGCAAGCAGAACTTGCAGATTTTTATTATGTACTCATACATTTTAATTGCTCTTAACTTCAAATATTTGAGTAAGCTAATTCATACATTTAAATTAAAATGATCAACTTAAATATTTTTAGTAGTGGAAACTTGGCTAGCTTTATCTAGATAATTTAATAAATGCCCTTGCAAATTGGTAACACAATGCTTTGATAGCATTAGCATAGCATATCACTTGCTGAATGAGTACAGCAATATATAACATTTAACATACTGTACATCTGTATGGTATACACTACATAAATCTCCACCTTAACATTAATCTTGCACATTTTAGCATTTACTCTCCCTTTTAAGTGTCATTGCAAGGCATGCTGGGAAATAGAAATCCCAGCCCAGTTTCAGTTCGAAATAAAAAGAAACAAGTTCATAAAAACAACAACGAAACAATTCAGATTACTCAAATCAATTAAGTCATTTGAGTGTTAGGGTTTACAGTGACACATGCAGTAAATGTGACCACACCTTTGTCCTGTTTAATTCCTTAGACTTAATCCTACTACTGTGAATTAACTTGTGATTAGACTAATGCAAAAAACCAAGGTGAGAAGAAATGGTCCAGTGGAAGGAAATGTCCAGTGGAAGGATGAATGATGAATAGCTTTTTACAGTATACACCAAGCGGCAAACTCCCGAGGCTCCAGAAGGGAGCAGAATCTCATTGATCCCCATGTTAAAATAAAACTTTACAGCTGAAAAAAAACATGTTTACAGCCTGGTACAAATTGTGGTTTTGGTCTATACAGCTAATTTTGCCCTTCATGACAATTGTGAGGAAGGTTGAATTTTTTTTATATCTCATTCGTTTACATTATATAAAGCCTTAACGTTCTGCATAAATAAGGGCGTGGCCACTTTGCGTGACAGGTAACCGTTTGTCTTTCTTTAGTCATCATGTCACTTCACCTCTACCCACGTCCCGCCTTGTTGCCTATTTTCTATTATCCGGGAGTGATGCGCTGCCAAAATGGCAACGGCCAGCTCTACCCTACTTTACGCTTCAAAACTGCTCTTCAGTATCCTATGGGTGACGTCACAATTGCTAATCAAAACTAGCTCAATCTCGACCAAAACTAGCCCAAGTTAGTCGCTTCAACCCACAAACCACAAAATTGACCGGGAACAGTGTAAAAGTAGGCCAGTTCCACAAGAAAACCATGGACTCCGCTAACTTCTGCTAAGGACAGCTAAAAAGACTTTACCTATTGCTGATTGCCTACTTTATTTACAAAGCGAGACAAATTCTGCCATATAGATGGCAACAGTGCCCACCCACTATTTCAGAGACCTTGGTCCTTTAGTATTTTTATTCATTTATATGTCATACATTTATAGGGATTTAAAAAGAAATCTCCTTTAAAGAGATACAGTGCATGCCTCTTTGAAGGTTTTAAAATGAATTCCCAACACCCTTAAAAATAAAGATGCCAGGAAGAACCAAAAAGGGGTTATCACGGTGTCATCGAAGGACCATTATTGGTTCCGTGAAGAACCGTTTGTGAAAGGTTCTTTAAAGAACCATTTTTTTCTAACCATTTTGTAGTCTAAAGAACCTTTCCACGCTACAAAGGACCTTTTGTGCAATGGAAAGGTTCTTTGGATATTAAAGGTTCTTCATGGAACCATAAACCCCGCCAAAGAACCTTTATTTTTATAAGTGTATGGAGAAAATCTATGGGATTTTTACTTCTGGAACCCAACTGTTGCACTCTATTTCTTGTTGCTCCCATTCATAGTAATTAAAGTGAACCGCCAAGGTATACAGTATAGACAATCTTTGATCTAACTAAAAGCATACAGTAAATAGTATGAATAAGCCCTGTTCTATTGAAGAGGCGGGAAAAAAAATCAGCCTTGGAGATTGTATTAATCATGCCAAACTCAGGAAGCTCAATGGTCCTTGAGAGATGAAGCAACTTGTGTCAGACATGACTCCTACCACCACCATCTCCCACGCTTGGCAGACAAACCATGAAGAAGAGCCACAGAAAAGCTCTGCCACTAATTAAGATTTACAGAGAGTAGAACTACGTAGATGACATGTAGTTTCTTGGCATTATATAGCGTAAGTTTCTTGGCATTATTATAAACATGGCGTGCATCCTTGACAGGAGCCCCGGATCTCTATAAATCACCACCACACCTGTTTAGTCTCATGTGATCATGTAGAAACGCTCGCTGCAATGCCTCATCCAAACCTCATGTCCACCTCATCCTATTGAGATAGGGCTGCATCTAATCGAAACAAAACTGAAATTGTGATATGGCTGGTCCATATTTGTGGTATAATCTTTTTCAGATGAATAAATGGAATGGGAGCAGAAAAACTAAATAAGTTGCTTTACAAGTCAATCAGAATGTTTTTTCCTGTCTAATTGAGCGATTCTCTTGTGAAGATCTTAGTAACTTGTCTCTGGTCACTTGTTTTATAAAACGGTCACAGACACCCAATGTTTCAATGTTTTGACTCTCTGAATCAAATGTCAGAATGAGTGGAAGTCATCAAGTGGTCATAATAGTCTTCCGCGATTAGACCCTCAAACTAACTTGGCACAACACAAGCTAAACTGCAAGTGAAAGGCAAGAATGACTATAAATACAAATGCATTAATTTATCTGAGGATGCAAGGCTATATCCAGCTAAGCAGTGCAAGTCAAATGTTTCAGGCTCCAAGACTATTTACCCCAAAATGAAAGCTTTGTCTTTATATTGCTTTATATTATACGTTTTGACGCTGTAAAATGAATTGTCTTAAAATGTGTATTTGTTCAATAGCTGTGTAAAGTTGGCATCTATTTAAAAACGTTCAGATGAGCTGTGTTTGAACACTAGCAACAGGTTGAAAAGCATTTTAAAGTGTTCTCTCATCGGGACAAGGACATTTCCATTCACATCACACAGAATGATGAAATTTACAGAAAGCCGAGATACAAATTTCAGCTTCTGACATTTAATGCAGGTCCCCTGGTTACAGTGAATCACTAGATAATCAGTTAGAATCCCACACACTGACTCAGGGTCAGCATTTAATTCGCTGCCATATAGATAATCCAAAATCATTTCATATGACAGAAATGAGCCATGAAATATCAACATTTAATACTATAGCATGCGCAGTGATTCAATGAGTAGCTTAATTTTTGTGTTTCGACTAACATGATCAAGTTTCCACCACAGTGAAAGCTTCTTAGTTAAACTTAAACTCACCTTTCTCAGAAGCACATAACCGTAAACCAGCCTAATTAAAATTTAACTAAAGCAAGACTAAATTTCACACCCAGCAAAACAGGCAGACATCTCCTTTAGAAAACACGTCAGTACAGCTTGTTTACCAGTAAGATAAAACCGTAGCCCATTACTTCAGTAAGAGCATTTTCACAATGGTGAACATGACCTGGTCTCCACTTACAATCAATAAGCGTCCCTCTGATGCCATATACAGTGTTGCAGAATAGCAGCAGGCTTTTGTTTACCTGTCTCGTCACTGGTTAGGCTTCAGCGCTCTGCCTCTGTTGCAGGCTTCCATGTGTCTAGTTGTCTCGTATGGTTGGGACTGGGAGGGTAAAATGCCAGCGGTGTGGTGGTGTCTTGTGTCAGTGTCATGGTCGTGGCGCTGAGAGATGACCCCTTAAGAGAGCTGCTAGAGCTCACAAAACTGTGAAGTAATGACCCTTCTGCTTGTGTTACAGTCAAACACTCATTCTCAGAAAACAGTAAAATCTATAACAATTGAAAAAAAACTCATTAAGTAAGATTTACATATTATGACTGTTTGAGTAAGGACTCTACTTTTATTCAAATTAACCACTGGCTGCTGGAAATATAATGAAGAAGTGGGTACTTATTTACATATGATTTGGGAATGTTCTTTAGCTCACCCATTCTGGTGTAAAATTCTAGAAGTACTGGAAGAGTGGACGGGGTCTAACCTGTGGAACCATGACTATGCCTTCATGGAGATAAAACAGTGGTACCCAACATAGCAAAAATGCATTTACCCATATTAAAATTGGTTGTATTACAGCTGTCAGAATGATTTTACGCAATTGAAAATACCCCAAGACCCCAGACCTGAAATATTGGATTGATATTGCATATGAGGGCATGTTGGGGAGACTTTTGGAGACCCATGTGCTTTTGTTTTGATTTTATTCCACTGGTAATTGCAAAGGTGATTACTGAATACTGTGGTGATGTACTCTGTAGTTGCGTGATAGTCACATTACATTGGATGTGCAATGTCAAATATAGGGATCGTTAATCCGTATGGACCATGATTTAACATGCACATGATTCTTCGATTTACTGCTGTGAGAAGTGAAACTTTATAATTTGTGTTTTAGGTTCTGTCAGTTTAAACATTTTGAGTGCAAGAAGACACGAAAGAGAACTCATTTCTGAACTTGCACGCTTCCCTTCCCTTTTGTTTGTGCTTGAACGCACGCAATATTATGTCAATATCCCCAAACCTTTGCAAGTATCAGAATAAACACGTCGCGTATTGCTTAGGTGAACGTAAACATTTGAGACAGGAAACAGATGCGTATTGTCATATTGAATCCGTACATTTGCCCTTAAAGTGACAGCAGCCTAGTATTCCTGCTGCTGTTCACTTTGTAGCTTTAACAAATATGTATTGATTTATACGGTAAAGACTATGCAGTGTTATTTTATACTTGATAATTCAATTTCTGTATCCCCTGAATGCTGTTATACCTACCTGAAAAACATAAACCACTGTTTATTTCCTTTGTATCTATGCTTGTAATTTCCTTTGTATCTTATTGTATTTATTCTTGTAATTTCTTTATTATCTTTCTATGCGGATTCACTCACCTTCAAAATCACTCCCATTCTAGAATCATAATTTTTTTCCAAATAAAAACTATTTAATCTGGTCATCAATTTTTTTCATATCGCAATATATATAGCAGAAAAACGAAATGTTGCAATGTCAGTTTTTTCCTATATCGTGTAGCCCTACCATTCATAATATCATACATTTAGAACCTGAAAACCACACATGCATAGCACCTCACTACTGTGGTAAAATGTAATTATATGGTTTCTATGGTAATTAAAAAAAGTAGCCTAAATACATTTTTGTATAAATACAAATGCAAAAAAATACTGTAATTAGGCTATATTCCATTACTCCTTTAATACATCTACATTAATAATATAATAAAATGCCATATGAATATACCGCATTTCTGCCACAATACCATGATGCAGTTCAGGGACGGACTGGCCATTTCTCGCTGGGTTGGCCAGTTAGTTTTACTACAGTAAATCCATGGTAAATGATGGCTAACTGGATATTCATGGCACAATGTTTCTTGTGATTGTCAGTACTGTTGAGGATGTCAGCACTGTTTCATCTGGTTTAAACTAGTTTAAATCACTGAGACGTTGTAGCACTGTTTAGTGTCCGCGTGATCGAGACTGCTTTAGTAAGCTCTAGTAAGTTTGCGCTTACTGCCGTTTGAGCCGAGCAGATAAACGGTCCGAGTGGTGCAGTTGAAATAATTTGTTCTGCTTTTGGCGCATAAACATTATATGAAACATTTATCGAACATTTGTTATAATCGTTTTCGTTTTATCGCCCAGCCCTACCCCCCAATTCATCGGTTGACTGAGCTATCCAGTATTCGAAAGAAGAAGAAAAAAAATGACAAAAATGCCCATCCCCACCCCGTCCCAGGTCATCCATTTAATTAACTGCAAATTTGCAGTTAGCAGCATAATGAATTCTCTCTCGCTCGAATTTGGAACTGCTGAATGCATTTGGGCAAATATGATCTCTGCACTGAACTCTACACAACACCACTTAAAGTGTACAAAACAAAGTAAATGGACTAGGGAAGTTTCAGTTTTGTTTCGTTGGTATATAACAGATATTAATACTGTCCACAAGACACTATGTAATAAAATGCTAGGATGCAGCCAAACGTTGCCTCTTGAGATCTCCCAGCAGTGTAACAAGAATAGAGCATGGCCCCTAATGAAAATGTAGCTGGGCCCCAATTGTATCTAAAAATAAGTAGCTGCTGGAGTGGATGAATTAAAGTATGCCAAGTTATGCCATATCTCTCGTAATAGGAGCTGAGAGTGCCATCAATCCTAGTATGAGCTTTCACAGTACCAGCAACATGATTTGTGCACTTTGTTTTTTATTGGAAAATTTGTGTTAAGAAATGCAATACTATACATTGTCTTTTGTCAAAACTGTTTTTTGTCATAACCATAATCTATTCAGTGCCAGCTGTTGCCTAGTTAAGCTATACCAACTGTTTTGTCCCTCAAGAGCAAATTCCCACCAAAAAGATTACTGATTAAATCTGTCGTTGAACAGGTAATGAAAATTTTGCTGTCAGCACTGTGTATGCAACAATGACCAAGTAAGAAGAGGCTCTATGAAATGGGACGCTACATTTAACATCAAAATGCTACAACTCTCTCAAACACAGACAGACTACCGAAACTGAGTTTCAACTCAGGGAAAGGACACAGAAGAGCTATTTAAGTAAAACTCAAGCCTATGACCTTGAGTCTAAGGCTGGGCGATATAGCTAAAAAATGTATATCTTGAAATTTGTACAATATGCAATATATATTGTATCTCAATGTTTTTGCATTTCAAAGTCAACACTGTTGAACACAATAATATGGTGATTTTTACTAAATGAACACAAAGGTAGCATATAAAATCTTATTTAGTTAAATGTACCAATACAAAAATATAAAGAAAATTTTACAAGAAAGCAATCTTCCTACAAAAAGTTAAAGTGAGTTCTTAGAAGAACGTAAAAACAAATTACATAGAAAATGTGTCAGGTCCCATTTTGTCCCATCTATTGCTATGGTCAGTGTCAATCATTGCATTTTCGGATTCAATCTTAAATATGTTTGTCAATCCAGAAACTTTGCAATGTGTAGTTATTTGCGAAAACTCTTGCAAAAACTTCCATTATAATCAATGAAGCTGTCTACATTGTACAATTAATCTCTTATTTACATTGTGTTTACACTTTGTTAGTTATAATGAAAGGGTTTGTGATCATGTAGAACTCAGAATCCACTCAATAACTGCTGAAAACACAAGACTTTCACACCACTGATTGCCATTGCTATTTACATTAACATCGGCCACAATGCTCAACACTGCTGTAAATAGAAACCTTTGACGGCCTATCAAGTCATTTTTGTGAGATGGAATTTTTGGACAATATTCAATATTTTATGGCAAATAAATCTTGTGATCGCATACTGTTTTTTACTAAATGAACAAAACTAAAAACCTTGAAAGCAGTAGCCTATCTGCTGTCATTCTCATGAGAAGAAAAATGTATAATATTCAATATATATCTTGATATTTTTGCATTTGCTTTGGAATAATTTAAAAAGCTGCCCCCTATTTGCCCCAGCTATTGTTACAAGAGATAAAATAATGTCTTACTGTCTTTACAAGCTAAACTTTCAACATTATCCTGATATTTGTGATATTGGGCCCTATTTTAATGATCTGAGCGCACAGTCTGAAACTCATGGTACAGGTGCACTTAGGGTGTGTCTGAATCCACTTTTGCTAGTTTAACAACAGAACAAACGGTCAGTGCGCCAGGAGCATGGTCTAAAAGGGTTGTACCTAGTCACTTACTGAGTGCTTTGGGCGTAACATGCAATAAACCAATCAGAGTCTCATCTCCCATTCCCTTTAAAAGCCAGTTGCGCTTGCACCGCAGCAGATTCGCTATTTACACAGTGGAATTTGCGAGTGGAAAGACTGAACGCTTCTCCAGAGAGATTCCTTTTATTTTTAATATTTGGCATGTTTGTGTGCTGCTGCGTCGGCAAAATACACTTGTGTCATGCCTGCATTTGCATTGAGGCGGGTGTATGATAGGGTTTATTGTGTTAATATTGCTAATATTTAATGTACCGCCCAGCCATAATTGCGCCCAGGCCTAGACTTACACCGTCCTGCTTAAATGTGGCTACATTCCATATTTAATTGATAGCCGTATTCAGGGTGTTTGGTCAAACTGTCTCAAACCTCGACAAAAAGCTTATCAGACAGTCAGTAACCCTGGAGATGACATGGAAAAGCCACTTCAACTATCAGGCCAATGACCTCTCTGAGAGGCATGAGATGGAAAAGCTCTCCATCTATCAAGATAAAGAGCAATCTGTTCAGTATCAAAGAAAAGTTTAATAAAAAATACATCTTTTGCATCATATCCAGAATATGACTACAATTTGAGTGGCTATATGGCACAAATTTATATCCTCATTGCTCAACCCAAAATACTTATCTCAGTTAATGTCTGTTTTACATCCTCCCATTTGATAGAAGCATCAATAAGCTGTCACAAACTGAGCTGAATCACGTATAAATATAGATGGCAATTTGACGTAATCCATCATGCAGCTTGGAGATGCAGCTCTAGCAGCATGCAATGAGACTTTGAAGGCTGCTTATCTCCAAAATCGATTGCGACAGTCACAGAAGCGGGACGCTGGAGAGAGGAAAATGCAAGAGGGATCAAAAAGAAGATGAATCAGGGAGGATAACAACACTGGAATAAGAAGTCACGTTCACATGCATAGTACTGTGGTTTCATTTACCAACTACACATAATAGCTAATTATAATCTAAAAAAAAAGCCCAAAAAAGGGTTGCTGTTTAGATTAAAATAGGTAATTGCTTAAGAGTCAAGGATTGGATCATTATTGCAGTGATTATTATGTTTCTAGCATGTTAAATGTTTGGCAACAGTTCTTCTAACCCTAACTAACGGAGTGTGTAGCTTTTCATCTCTTAAACAACCATGGAAGACACATCATGGTCATATTCCAGGAGGACAAAGAAGTGAAAAAACGTAATACTGTACTTTTCAAAATGGCCACTACTGTAATGGGCAGAGTCTTAGTGTAAGATGTTGAATGTGACCAGCATGCTGAAAGAAATCATGGGTACTAAGTTACATTTTTCTATATCAAAGGGTTCAAAAGTTATGAGCATTATTGAATTTTTGAACCGACGGTGGCGCTATAGAGTTGGTCCTAGACACCCCAACATTGGTCAGATTTCTAGTCATTACCATCACTACAAGTGTGCCAAATTTCATAATTTTCCTATGTTCCGTTGATAGGGCTGCCATAGACTCCCACTGGGGAGGAAAAATAATACGTCAACTGACGGATACAATGGGGCTTTACCCCTAATAATAAACATTATTATTATTATTTTGAAGACAATAGAACTGCACTGTAAAATAAAAAAATTAACATTCAAAATAAGTGTATTTGATTATTTTACATAACAGTAGCAAAATTACAATAGCTAAAGATTTTATTTGAAGACTAAACCCTCACTCACATAAAATCACAGCAATAGCAAATCACAACGACCCAATCAATTCAGAAACAAATCCAGTCCGACATTTTTTCTTGTTCAAGAAGCTATTTCATAAGACAAAAGAGAAGAAAAGACTATTGCAACATTTGTTTCATGCCAACATTCAGAATCTATACGCATCGAAAAATCTAAATGACAACACTAATGAATAAGTATCACCTTTTACTTAAAGCCAACTTAGTTTGAATCAGGTTAGCGATATCCTGGGTTCCAATGACTTCTGATAGAAAAACAAATGGAACAAGCAGATCTTTAAAAGTCCTCCAGTTAAAATTCACAAGGGCAGAAACAGGATTCTTTCAATTATTTTTCATTTGTTGGATTCCAGCACTTGATATTGAATAATAGAGTTAAAAAAGGCTCCTCTGGATGAAACGAGGTTCAAAAGGTCTTTTCAATTAACTTTCTAACCCTGATGTTATTATGCACACCACTGTCTCTTCCTGTCTATGATGTCAGAAGTAATTCACAAGCCTCCTTCACCTCAGAACACTAGCAGAAGAGAAACATTAGGAAATTCAATAGCTTAGACGTCTGGGAAATGAGATTAACCAACGAGTCCTCTCACTCATCAACAGAAGGCACACTGAGCCTTGCGTGGTATTGAGAGAGAAAGCATAAAGGCAATCCTTTGTCAATATTTCCAGTATATTGTGTCTTGAGAGCGATCTTGCTATTTGAGCAGTGACTAAAAGACATTGAGTGCAAAATATAGAGTGTATAAATAAATTAATCACTTCTTAATTAGTCAAAATATAAACGTTTTATCAGTAATACACACTGCATTCAAATTAAAGACTGTACATCATTATCTATATCTAAAAAATATATACATTCATTATAACAGAAGTGGGTGGTTTACATGTTAACCAACAAAAGTGAGAAGAAAATACATTTACATTTATGCGACTATAAAATGACACTATTTATACTGTTACAAAGGAGTATATCGGCTATAGGTGCAAAGTCAATTGGCTTTGGGTGTAAAAAGACAATACGAGAAACTCGTCATATTTCAAGTGTGCGGGAATATCCCTTTCTCCGTCTTTCGCTCTAATCTCCTATCAAATGTCAGTGAACCTGACAAGCCATGGGAACGTTAAACTATGACAGAAGAGCCGTTGACAGTAAACAGAGTTACTCTGATGACACGGTATTCAAATGACATGTTAAGCAATTTAACCAAATAAACTGGAGTGACCTGTTGTGCTGGTTAACAGATTAAAGAGTATGCTAGTTCTTCTCCGGAGCAATGTTTCACCTCTTGTCAATATTTGTTATTACATCTAAACAAATATTTTATATTTCTTATATTTATAAAATGTGTGAATGAACCTACAGAGACTTATTTGTTTAGTGTTACATATAAGAGGGAAAACATCTCTAAACGAAGATCCTATAACGGACTAATCTTAATTTGCATAAAATTACAATGTGTGTGTGCGCTGTCATTTTGTTTTCCAGGATCAGGGTGTCTGCAATTGCTAGCCCAATTTATAGTCTAATTCCTAAGCCAAACTCTACGCCAGAATGTCATTCTCTGTGATCCATCATTTTTGAAATATCCGTCTTCATAACATATTAGATTACCATTATCAATCACAATACTTTGTGGCATCTTCAGAATGAGAAAATAAACAAGATTTTTTTATTTCTGTAGAAAATGTGAAGAGTTATGGTCTAGAAATATAATTCTACAGAAGTTTTTTGCCTTTAAGACTAAGGACTATTTTCATGATCTGAGCGCATGGTCTGAAACTCATGGCGCAGGTGCACTTAGGGTCCGAATCCAGACGGAAAAAATGTCCTGTGTGCCAGGAGAATGGTCTAAAAGGGTTGTTCCTAGTCTCTCAATGAGTTATGAGTGTGTTTTTGGCGGAACATGCAATAAACCAATCAGAGTCTCATCTCCCATTCCCTTTAAAAACCAGTTGCTCTTGCACCATGGCGGATTCGCTAGTATTTACATGGTGGAATTTGCAAGCGGAAAGACTGAACGCTTCTCCAGAGGAATCCTTTTATTTTTAATATTTAAAAATGTTTGTGTCCTGCTGCCGTCACTATGTGTGTAATAAGCAGAGCACGTTGTGCAATCGCCTATAGGCGCACTTTAAATAACACAAAAGATACTGCGTTTTCAAAATAGCCACGCGCCTGAACACACCTTGTTTTTTCAGACCAGCACACCCATGGGCGAACAGATGGGCACGAGTGCATTTGCTATTTAAACAACGTGGTCACTGGATGTGAATATGATAACTACATCAGGCTGAAACTAGCAAAAAACACTTTGCACCAAGTGTATGATTAAGGTTGCGGTCATTTTAGTGAAATTTCTGCAAAATTTTGTAGCCCAAAAATGTCCATTATCCTGTAGCTATGCTGCCATCCAAGGTTGCAAATTTAACTCATGTACACAATTGGAATATCAAATAAAATATTTGTGAATAAGCAACGTTTCCATCCCATGAGTTCAAGAAAACAATATTGTCACTTTAGCACAAAATATCAGTAATAAAACTGAAAGTTGCTGCAATCAGGGAAGCCACTTTGGCTCTTTTTCATACATCAAAAGCTATGTTTTAGGGATATTGCATAAAGAAATGCTGTATTGAAACACCAAGACGCGAATCAATTAAAAAAATGTGTATAAAAAACGTCTGCACTCGTTTGAGTCAGATACATTTTTTATCCGATAAGAAAACATGTGCATAAACTACAATGGAAACACATTTACTGAATACATTCCTCGATGCGCAACAAAAAAATCATGTGACTGTGCGATTGCACGGCATAACTGGACTAACCAGCGGACCAGTTTTGCACAGCATATGAATGCGGTTTTGGTCGTTCTGAAATGACTAAGCGAAGTCTGTTGTAAAAAGGGGTTCAGTATATACGTCCCAGAACTGTTTTACACGACTGCGTTCCCAGACAGCAGGTATCTTTTCCCAAATGCATTTATTGCGTTTTGTTTCGTCTACATTCTTTTATTATGCAAATAATTTATTATACACGAAAATTAAAATATGCAGTGGCTTCTCCTACTTTTCTTCCTGATATTTAACGCCAGTCATGTTATCTTGTGTTCAGACGCTGGTGTTTGTGAACGCAATCATGTGAGACGCTCCTGGGAGGGAATTAAACCCAATCATTCTGATGACAGACTTTTGCTCATGCATTTCAGAATAACTAAAAAAACATTTGAAATACAGAGCAATGAAATTGATCCACAGGTTAGTGCAGTTATGCCGTCCAACCGCTGCCTGATTCTGACAGAAAATAAAAAAAACATGAGGGTTTCTATGTTAAAATTAATGTACAGCTTGCCGTTTCCATCTAGCATTTTTTATGCGACATATCCTAAGATTTGTATAAGAACAGGTGGATGGAAACATAGCTATTGTCAACAGTGTTTAAACCAAGCAGCTTTCTGTTGTTCAACACAGCGGATTTGCATGATCAACTTGAACCCAATGTGAAATCTGCATTTGGAAATATCTGCCCTTGAGTGAAATTTGCAATTGTGCAAGATACCTATAAAAATGGAATGAAAATCCAGAACGGTAAATGTGATCGGAAAAACATACAGATTTGTCAAGGACAAAAGATGAAACTTCAAATGTGAAGCCTGAGAGCAAACATATGCAAAACACAGTTTGAAACTTATTAGCATTTATCTTAGAGAAAGTTGGCACTTGGCACTTGTGGCTGCAGATTTGTTAAACCGTGATAAGGAACCCAGAAGGCGTGAACGGAGTAAAAAAAACTGCATTTCACATCTAATTGAGCTGCTTTGAGTCTACTGTTCATATTTCTCATTACTTTACTGATGCTGCATAAAACTGATACTTGATGTCTGAAGAAAAAAGCAGAGGCGGAGGTCCACTGAGGCCAGAGGAAACATGGATCTCAGTTTAAAATAGGCTCCAGCTGCCTGAGGCCCAGCGGTGTGGCTCTTCCTCTCTGTGAGAGGAGATGTTGTTTTGTCATTGAGGAGGATGTAAGAAGAATCAAGAGTGCTGCTGTCGTGTCCTACAGAAGGTAAAACGAGGCAGGAAACGGGTAATACGGCTCTTTGATCCATGCTTTTTTCTTCTGACCATTTGTTCTGCTCAAATCTATTGTTCCCCTTGATTCAATCTGCTGCCTGTATGAGTCACTGCACTCATGCCCACACACACACACACACACACACACACACACACACAGGCAGGCAGAGGAAGGACCGATTATGTTCAACTAAAGATGTGTGTTATTGTAATATCCCTGGTCACTGAATGTTTGTGTTTACATGATGAGTCATGCAGACCTGACTCTAGGTTTAACCTGCCTAAATTTTGCTCCCAAAATAGCTAAAATATTCAGGCTAGTATGAGAATGAAGATCACAGGTCACTTTTAAGCATTTGTTGGGGGTGGGATAATGAGGTCATAGGTCAACGCTAAAGGGTAAACAGAAGATAGGTGATTTCAATATTTATATTGTAACCAAATTGGATGCTACAGTATATCATAAATAGACCTTTTCCTCTGAAAAACTAAGAAATAGAAAAATATTTTTCTTCATGTTGATTTTTAATGTAAGAATACAACGAAAATTCTATATATGAATGTTTACATATATATAGGCACCAGATATTTACGCTACCGTTCAAAAGTTTTCAAAAGAAATCATTCTCATATGAAACATTTATTATTATTATCAGTGTTGAAAACAGTTGTGCTGCTTAATATTTTTGTGGAAAACGTGTTAAATTCTTCAGGATTCTTTGATGAATAGAAAGTTCAAAAGAACAGAATTTATTTCAAACAGAAATATTTTGCAACATAAGTATCTTTATTGTCACTGACTTTTTGCCAAACAAAAATATTAACATTTTTTTGTATAGTAGTGTATGTATAGTGTAAAAGTGTATATTTTACTAAGAATACAATACATCATTTTTACATCATTGAGTAACAAAAACGTTCCTGTTAAAGTTATATACACTATTATTTTGTATACACATGCATAAGCATGTTAGTTATCTCATATCTCATTCTGTAGTAGCTAGTTCAATTATGCAAATAATGAAATTATACAAACCATGTACTGGAGCATGAATTGCTCTAATAATTTTTTTTTTTTTAATAAAATACAGTCTTTGAAATATCTTATTATTCTTAAAATCAGAAACGAGCAACATTTTGATCTGTGTGGGACAGATTTTCCCATCTCGCACACACCTGCTCCTATAGAATTTTCCACCTGCTCCCAACTTACATTCCTAATGTTTTTTATAACGTTAGGCCTCATTCCTGCAATCCAGAATTTTTCAACCGGTTTAAAATCTGTTTAAAAGAAACTGATTTGCAGAAATGTGTCAGACTTCCCAAAGCTATAGGGAACCGAAAACTGTGCTTCACAGATTAATAATTTAAAGAAATAACAAAATATCAACTCTCAGACAGCCTGCTCCAGCCAAAAACTTAGTTATACCGCCCGCTCACTGCTACAACATTTTTCCTCATGCCACAACAAATCTAATCAGACCTCAAATCACATTTTCACTGCAAACTCCACCAACAGCAGGGTATGACGGAGCTACAGGCGCAGGGGCTGAATTTCCGTTTTGTCAATTTGGGGGGGAAATTCCTCCCTTAGGTGACTTTTACGGGGGTCATTTTGGGGTCATTTTGTTGCACTAGCTTACGGACAAACGAAATAATCAGTGCTTTATGTTTTTCAGGTAGGTCTAACCGTAGTATTCAAGTGTTCAAGTAAATAATCAAACTCAAAATAACACTGCACAGTCTTAAGTTTATAAATTAAATAGATTAATCCTTATTAAAGCTACAAAAGTTATTCAGTCAAGAGCCAACATGACATCATGACTTTGCGTAAACATACACGCCACTTTCTAAAGCCCAAAATGGTGTGTTATCTGTACGCATTTTGAGCTATCCGTGTGTATGTCTACGCCGTGTGATTCTGCGTGTATGTGTATGCCGAAACGAACCATCATCTCCATGTGTATGTCTACGCCGTGTGATTCCACGTGTATGTCTACGCCGAAACAAACCGTTATGTGTATGTGTCCACAATGTAAATGTATTTATAAACATACTAAATTATGTTTTTTTAATGTAAAAATGCTAAATGTTTCTTGTGATGGGTAGGTTTAGTGTGTGTGTGTGTGTGTGTGTGTGTGTGTGTGTGTGTGTGTGTGTGTGTGTGTGTGTGTGTGATGGGTAGGTTTACCCATCTTTCTTTCCATGTCTGATTAACATTAAAGGTATAGAGTGTGTGAATTTCAGCAGCATCTAGTGGTGAGGTTGTGAACTGCATCCCCACTGCTCACCCCTCCCTTTCAAAGCTCATAGAGAAGCTACGGGGGCCATCACAGGACAAAAATTTTGTAGTCAGAGAGAGCAGAGAGCGACTAGCACTCTGTAGAGCAGTTTGTCCGTTTAGGGCTACTGTAGAAACATGACGGGCGAAAAATAGCGACTTCGCTGTAAGGGGACTCACGGTGTATGGAGATAGAAATGGCTCATTCTAAGCTAATAAAAACATAACGTTACATTATGTAAGGTCTTTATACGCCACTGAAAACATAGTTATGTATATTATATTGCATTTCTGTCAATAGATCCTCATAAATAGTACACACTGAACCTTTAATGCCTTGGAGAGCAGAAGGTTTATTAGGCTGCTGTCACTTTAAGACACAATGCACAGCTCCAATATACCGATACGCATCGACTGCTTCCATTCAACTTACACTCTGCTGGGTACAAAATGCTGGGTTGTTTCAATCCAAATTTGGGTCAAATATGGACAAAACCAACTCTTGGGTTGAAAATTTTATTTAAAAAATGTAACCCAATGGTTGGGGTTGTCCAAATTTGGGGTGAAACAATTTTTTTAATTGTTTCAGAATGTAAGACATAACCAATTGTGTTTACGTGAATTCTCACCAAGGTGTATTTGAGAGTTTAAGTGGAATAAGCTTCGAAAAATGTCAATTTGACACAAGCTGTTTGAGAGGCAGCTTTATGTGTGCACGAGCGCACAAGTACTGAAAGGTTTAAAATCGCTTGGGTGTTTAAATTTCAAAGTGTTTAAAATGTCATGCAAATGCTACATTAAAGCGACGATACAACATTATTAGCACATTTTGAGAGATAGAAGACGATGTGAATCACTCACACTCTTTGTGAATTTGCTCCTCACAGAAAGGTTTTTAACCGATTTGCTCTGATAATCTATGTGGATTATTGTACTTTTTCAACCTACAGGATAGTGCATAAATGTCTGAGGGAATTTGCCTCTTAATAATTGCAAATCCTGTGAAAATGTGAATATTATGCACAATCCCTGAGGCCTGAACATGGAAATTTGGCTGATCTTAAACCGTGAGAGGCCAGTGACACAAAGTTGATTTGATCTAATATTTAATGTCATTTAAAATTATATAGATTTATGTAGCAAATGAGAATCGATAAAATAATCTAATATATTTTGAGACAAAAGTCTTATTAATGATAATGATCACTGAATCAACTGATTTTCAATAACAAGAATATGTAAAGTTATGGTATTTGGGGTAAAAAGCGCCCCTGCCTTTGAAGCTAAGGGCACAATAATTAACATGATGCTGCAAATAACTGTAAGACTGAAGACTCAGAAGATCAAATACAAACTTAAACTTTAATAATGGCGCTTAGGAACAAAGGGTGCGTCTCAATCAGCTCCCTAGTTCAGTAGTCAGGGCACTGATCAGGACATAAGTCAATGGGCTGACACCCTGATCAGTGCCCTGACTAGGGAGCTGATTGAGACGCACCCAAAGACTGAGTGAACAAGAGGAACTTAAATGGTAAACGCAAACGAGATAATTAGACAGACACAGCTGAACTAAATGAACTCATAATGACGGTGACCATGGAAACAAGGAGTGGCGGGAAACTGAACAAAGGAACAAATCAAACAAAAGCAAAACAGACTGAACATGTGACAATAACTGGCTGACTTTTCCAATTGTTGACATGACATGGTTAGATTTAGATTTATGATCATCCGATAAGTTGGCTATCCATGCACCTTAGTGATAATCACCATATTTATGATGAAACCATTACATTTCAAATGAATTATGTCATATTGTAAAATAAAATATTTATTGTTGCTACTGTAAAGCCATATTAAAGTATTTAGAGATCTCATTTAAAGCTTTCAGAATCTACTTTTTAAAATATTTTTTTCTGAATAAAATAAACATTTTAATGACAGTATATTTAATTCTTTAATAAAGAATTTGCTGAATTTTAACTTTTACTTGACCTAAATTATTTGTATAATTATTTTCCAACAAAATGTGTTGCTCCATCAGTCAATCAAAAATGTTTTTTTTTCTGTACACTATGGGAGTAGTGAAAATTATGCGGTTAAAGACCATTCAGTGACATAAAGCAACATTATTCTCAAATATTCACACACTGGAATTTTCACCACCCACCATGGCATCTGTAATTATTCAAGACATTTACGATAAGCTCTCCCCCTCTGTTTCTCCGGGTCTTCATGAAAGCCCTGTGCCCTCCTCAAGAAGCACTGCTGTGCTGTATGAGTAAACAAAGTCTGTTTATGTTTTCTCTTGGGCATTGTATTTGTATTTAGGCGATTCCAGTAGGTGTCTCATCCATGTTCTTGTATGTGGCAGAAATAAAAATATATTGTTTTAGACCCTGAACCCAAACACCTGGTGCTTATCCACACCCACACACACACACACACACACACACACACACACACACACACACACACACACACACACACACACACACACACACACACACACACACACACACACACACACCATAGTTATTTTTAGTCCTCTCTCATCCTACAAAGACAGATGATGCACATTTTATTATTCCGCACAGCTCAATTCACATCAGTGTCAATATTTGCAGGGCTTCAGATTCATTTAAATGGGAACTGAACTGCTTCTGGCCTTGACTCTTTTACAATGGCAGATTTACATTCTGTGATTTCACACAAAGCTAAGAGGGATTATAATGGATCTCCCAATTAAAGAGAGAAACATTCCTCAGAAGCAATAAGAGACCTTCATAAATGACTAGCATGAATTAATAATAAAGGCCTTGCACACATACACACATTGACAGACAGTTAGCAAGACCTATGCTGCTACTTGAGTCCCTTGTTGAAAAGCGACATTTAAATGTCAGACGAGCCATTTAGACAAAGGCATGAGAAGTTTAGAGAATGTGGAGATCATGAAAATCAATTTGTTGCCTTGTTTTTCAGTAAAAATATCTATATTAAGTTTGTTTTTGAAAGTCTCTTATGCTTACCAAAGCATTTATTTGAGCAAAAAAAACAAAAAACTGTAACATTGTGAAATATTAAAGGGATCAAGAACTGCATTATATTGCATTTTACTGCATTAAAATTGTCATAATTTAGAATAAAAAAAGATGATCTGCTCTGAATGCTCTGTTTTAAGGGGCGTGTCTGCTCTGAGACGTCAGTGCTAACGCCCACTGCTGTGATTGGCTGCTGTGAGACTACAGTGTAAACGCCCACTGCTGTGATTGGCTGACATCTATGCATTGTAGCCAATCACAGACATGTTGAGTGCATGAATGCAGTGATTTCGTCATTGCAACTCGAGTTCTGCACACTAATGAATGCTTTCATCATAACTAACAGTGCAAACACAATGTAAATAAGAGATTTGTTGATTATAACGGAGTTTTGGAGAGAGTCCAGAACTCAGTCACTGATAAACTCATGCTGTTTGAATGACAGCTCCAGCGATTGCAAAGGGAGCGTTCTTTGATCGCTTTCTATATAATTTAATCAGTTTAAATAACAGATTTTTTTCATCCTACTAAGAGAAACAATGTGAAGTTGACTGTTTAGTGTCTGGTTTGATTTATTACGGACACATAGACAAAGAACATCTGACTGTACATGAATCATTACACATCAGAAATCACTGGTCTCAGATCAGGCATTAGAATTAAAACGGTTACTTACATGTTGTCACATTACTGTCAAGTCCATAACGTAAGAGTCTGTTTGCAAACCCTGCGTCGAAATTACGACTGATTTACCAAAGAATCCACAGTGAAATGTACCGAATATAAATAAATGATGCTCAACTGGGACAATCACACTGTTGAAAATAAATAACCACATTCCTAGCATTAGGATCCTTTGGAAGTTAATGTTATTTTTAGTTCAGTGATCCTGTATCGCTCCTCGCTCCTCGTCACCTCACTAACATGCCAGTGGGAGGGTGGCCAAAGTTGCAATGATGAAGTAGGCATTGATCTTCTAATGTCTTTCAGCTATAGATATAGCACCTATAGCATAGGCCTGTCACGATAACAAATTTTGCTGGACGATAAATTGGCCATGAAATTATTGCGATAAATGATAATATTGTCGTTCTGAGACAATTTTCATCTAAAGTAATGATAATGGAACCTTTTCAAAGATCAATAAACTTTTATTTCTAAAGACTATTTAACACTGAAATGGA
Source organism: Gobiocypris rarus (assembly GCA_023029165.1). Lineage (NCBI taxonomy): Eukaryota > Metazoa > Chordata > Actinopteri > Cypriniformes > Gobionidae > Gobiocypris > Gobiocypris rarus. The sequence continues at coordinate 6,128,476 of CM040918.1, forward strand.
AAGCATTTTAAATATCCACAATAAATGAACAAAACAACCAAAACAAAAAAAGCAATGGACTCTCAGTCTGTTAACAAAAAAATGCACTTGAATAAATAGCAGGGAAAACTGCAACGGATGATTGTGTTTTAGGTATAGTGCTGGGAATCGATTAAAAAAATAAATCACAATTTTTTTCTGTAATTAATAACGATTAATACGTTTTTAATGTTTTGATATTGTAATAATTTTAGTTACTATCCAAATTAATGTAGAAAAAAAAATGATTGACAGCATATTTTAAATAGGTGTTATAGTCAATAAGTTGTTTTTATGAATGAAGGCCAGTATCACTGATGTCTCTATGAAACATTAATGACGTTACATTACAGTATAATTGAAAGCTACCAATTTCAACATTTATTAGGCTTTAAAAAACAACTTTTAATTTAAGTGAACTTAAAACAATAACATTACATATCCCCATTATAATAAATATTATTTTACCTGTGCCTTCCCTTGTTAGACATATACATAAATATAATAGTTATCAAACACCTTTCTTAACTGCATAAATAATAAATTAAATATAGATGAATCATCATTAAAGCAGGAGCATCATCAGTGCTCCTGTCACTTTAAGAACAGCAGCATACAGCGCATTCTCTTGTGTCTTGTCGCGCCTACAAGCATTCGCATGTATAAGGCGTGATCATATAATGTAACGCTTGGCAAAAATGGATATAAAAACGGGCGCTGGAAATTATCGCGGCCGGAAAAATTATCGAGCTCATTTTTTTAATTGTGCGATTAATTGATCGCGACAGGCCTACTACAGCACCTTCCACAATGAGTCGTTCGCCTGGGCTTGGTTTCAATAAAAGCTGTTTTTGGACTACCAAGGAAGTTTTCAGTTCTATAGGATACTCTTATAGTATGGTGACCTCTTATATGTCAAGTTAAAGGAAAATTTGATTTCTCAGTTTGACCCCTTTAAGAATATATTAAGAATTAAGAATATACGTATAAGTATATATTAAATAAACACACATGCACACGCACATTCTTTAAATAAATGTATCTTGTTTTAAAGATGTCTATGTATCTATGTACTGTATTGTGAAACACAACACTAAAGCAAGCAGAACACATGACAGATATGGTGCACTGAATTCATGGCAAACCATCTTCCTCTTGGGTCACATGATTAATGACATCACTGCTAAAATTCCCAGCAGGTTCCTTTTAACCAATAAGAAGCTAAACTGCTCAATTAGTCCTACCTTGCGTGGATCAGTCCCAAGCAGCTCTGAAAACAGTTGCTTAGCATGTTTTAGCCCTCAGTGAATTCAAGACTGACAATATCCCTTGCTGTAACATCAAATGTCCTTTCACAGAAATAAAAATGTTCCAGTTCATTGGCTGGATGTCCACTCATCACAGAGAAAGAGACACGAATGAGTCACAAATCAAATATCCACACATCTGGATCATCCCTCTGATCTTTGATCCTCTCAATCTTCTGACGGCACTGGATAAATCACGGATCCGCGTCACGACGTAAATTACAAGGCAGGATCCAGCTCAGATGAGCGTGGGACTTTTTTTAGCCCTCTTTTGGGGTCTCATCATGGCCTCTCTGGGACCCATGCTGGAATGTGATTGGTTCGTGCAAAAGCGAGTGAAGCAGATGGGCCCCCTGTGCAAATTCTGCTTTTTTGTAAATGGCACAGATAATCACACCAAAGACACTGCTGTAAGTTTTGTCTCAGAGCCCGGATCTTTTCATGAAGAGCTGCATTTATTATCAGCTTTGATATTACACTGCAAATAAGAGGTCTCGGAGTACTGCATGGTGAAAAACGAAGAGCAATTTAATTCACTTAACAGACTGATTGATTTTAAGTGAATGTGTTTGTCATGTGCAGTTTGAGATGAGGAACTAATTCAACTGTTGATCAATTAAGAGGTACAGGGAAGTTATATGCCATCATATGAATGAGGTCAGACTGGTTAAGTCTGTTAAGATGAACCAAGACTTGAAACAAGACAATCATGCTCTTTCACTCACACCTGCTGTGTGAGCCAATCCATTCGCTGCAATAACAGAAACCTCAACTGCTGCACACATCCACATACATGCTAATGCAAAGACACAGGTGTACACATACACAAAGGTTTCAGGCTGATCCCAACCAAAAATCAACTCTGAAGTTAAACTTTCACTTTCTACAGATTGGTACACAATAAAGCCTTAACAAAAACACAGTGTCTGAATGCGTGGTCATGATCACACTAATGAACCAATTGCTGTGCGTATGCTGGCCTTTACAGGCAGCAGAACCATATGTGCAGTAGATAAACACTGCTTTATGTATAATCCAGATGAAAATTGCATCAAGGTTGACTGATTGTTTGAAGTCAAGATCAATTCAAAAACGCGCCGTATTTGGTTTTAAATCGCATGTCAAAGGGACCTACAGACTTTAAGGCCTTTTATGTAGGAGCTCAGAATAATGCATCCATCCTTCCTTATTCAGGGATGCTAGAGCCCAACACAGATCTGAATCTGAAATGTCTATAAATGTGCTACTTAACAGAGCAGATCATTACGATATTGTAATGTTATAAGCATAATGCAAACCAAATACTATAATGACTAAGTGTACCATGTTATTCTATTGTTAAAGATTAGATGAGCTGAGACAAAAAGTGGTAACTCTCCCAACTCATCAACAGTTTTATGGGCAGGGGTTTTATGGGCAGTTTCAGTTTATATCTGCAATTTCAAGCTAGCTACAATTTATTGACTTTTTAATTGCAAGCATATATTAATTTTTTTATGTACAATCACTCAATCTGTCACTTTTACCAAGCATATACAGTATAGAAAAATCAAAGAGTAGGGATGCACCGACATGAACATTTTGGCCAATACCGATAACGCTAAATCTTTATATTTTAAAGCATATAACTTATATATTGGCCGATAAATCTAATACAAAATGTTATATAATTTTCGAGAGCCTGATTACAAAAACAAAAGTCTCCCCATAAAATCCAAGTCCCAAGCACACAATTATAATGTTCTCATTAAAATTTAATGTATCCTAAATGACAGACATGTTGTACTTAACCATCATTTCCTTTTGAAGAGATTCCAATCATATTTCAAGCAATTCATTATGGCGAACAGTGCACATCTGAATGTCTCAGCTGAAGGAAATAATCCCAGCTTTAATATATCGGTAAAATTTTCTCATTGGGCCGATTACGCTAACATTAAAAATGAACATTTATTGTCCATTCCAATCAAAGAGATTGTAAAGTTTTATGGATTACTCTTTAGATGACAAAATCCTTAATGTAGTGTTTCCCAAGTTTGTGAAAGAACTGTCATTAATAAAGCAATGAATCTACTTCAAACATCACAACTACCAAAACAATGTGTCTGCACAAGCGGTGCAACCAACGTGACGCAGAACCCATTATAATCAGTGAGGCTGTCTACACTGTATGCGGAGCGGCACTACGCAACTCATTTCTGACAGTAATCTGATGCCCCATTTTATTAAAACTCCAAGCGATCACGCAACTTCTTACACAAATGACAAATGGAATGGATTGGATGCTGTCACGTCCAGTCTTGACAGCCTCAAGTAAAGAAAATATGACAAGGCATATCTCACCCTAGGATTCATCCAGTACAACAGTGGTGATGAAGAGAGACCACAGTGTGGGGTGTGCCTCAAAATATTTTGACAGTATGAAGCTGAACAAAGTTAAGATGCCACTTAAAGACTTCACATTACAAACGCAAAGAGAAGCCTATTGAGGTTGAGATGTTGTAGTACTGTATTACTATGTTTTAAATAAATACTACTATAGGATTTTGCATGCAAGGTTATGTCTGAGAGTGTCTTTATGTGGGTGCATGTGGTTCTTGCATTAGTTTTTTCCTCTAAAAAAGGGGGGACTGGCAGAAAAAGTTTGGGAACCACTGCTAAAAACCTCTAACTTGTAGTCCTAGAGGAGAGTGGATAAAATGTTACTCAAAATCAGCCAAGCAACACTTTTATTAAAGCATTATATATTATAATAGGTGGATCCAAAGTAAAGCACTCTCAGGTGGTTAAACAAATGCTAGAGAAGTAGGACTATTTATAAAACAAATGTAGGTTATACTGAATTTTTCAGTCTTATGTTGACAGAAGTTATTAAAGATTCAACTCACAATAATGGGCTTGGCATAATTATCTTGATCCAGCTGAAAACAAAGTGAAGTGGAGTAAAGCAACCCCTGCTGTGCTTCTGAAAGTACACAGAAATATAAATAAACTCTAAACTAACAGTAGCATTTCCACTGAATCATGAGAAATGCATCTGAGCCAAAAGCCTGCAATGAGTAAATAATAAAATAATCTCTTTTTAAGCAATCAGGAAAGAGTTATCAGAAAAGTAAACACACTTGCAGAAGTATTTGACTTCAAAGACTGGAATGTTTCAGCTGGTATTCAAGAAATACAAAACCTTCAGTCAGGAGGACAATGAAATATGGAGGCGTGCCGTCAAGACTTTGGAGCATACTATACACCTTCACAGAGAGATAAAAGGGCACTGAAGCAACAGGGAGTGAAGTGTGTATGACATGTTTTTGTGCATCACGTCTTCCCTTCCAGAGAACTCACTCAACTTGCCAGTTCAACAGGACCTGTTGGAATTCCACAATGTCTTGCCATAAATAAAGCAGTTCTCATTCATTCTCACCACAGTGTAATCCCTGCCAGACACACGTGATTTAGATTTAATCTAGTTTTATCCAACTAAACCCTGCCAAACGGTTTCAGCATCAACAGCCAGGCACATCCATCCTGACATGACCCCTCGGCAGCATTCTGTGGACACTCCCCATTAAAGGAAGAGGAAAATGAATGTGAAATCCAAAATCCAATTCAATACATCATTTACATTCAATGTGATCTAAAATAAAAGAGGAAGGCCAACCCACCTGTAGGGTACATGGTAAAAGGGGTGAGCGGGATGAGGTTGGTAGTGGTTGGAATATCCTGACTGGCTCCACATGTTTAATCCAAACAGCTCCAAGTGCCAAACTTCCAAACGAATGACTGGATGATCGAGGCTTACAGAAAGACCAGTTCCGTTGCTTTCATTTTAATAGCAAAGTAAAAGCAGGCTTCATGAAAGAGGAAAATAATGCAAGAAAGGGAACGAATCAGTCTCAGTAAAAGGAAAGAGTCCCGAGAAGAGACCTAATGTTCCAGAATCTAAATCCCATCCATTTCTCAGGAGAGAGCAGCAGAGAGGTTCATAGGCGTCAAAACACAGAATAGGTAAAACCGACACGTTTAGCCGTTGAAGCAGGCAAAGGCGTAAGCATCGTGATTTTGCTGTCTGTGTGGAGTCTCCTATCTCCGACGTTTCCTCACCAGCCACACACACAAAAACACACACACACACATATACACCAGCCTTCTGCTCTGACGTACCTCTGCACACACTCACGGGGAGGAGGGAAAGAGGAAGGGAGGGGTGAAAAGAGCGAACCTACTCCTTTTGAATCTCTGCCTGTCTCTGTCACTGGCAGGATGTGCAGTGTTGTTAGAGGGAGAGATAGACTGAGCACAGGATGGGAAATATATCTTAATTAAAGAGTGAGAGAATGATCTGGATATTTTTGAGCTCTATACTCTGAGAAAATAAAAGTCACTGACTGGGTCCAAAACTGAAAACTTCTGCCACACAGAATATGGTTTTGCATTCCAATAGCTTTTTTTCTTTGTTTTTCAATGTAAACGTGCATCGTCATTTTTGATCAAAATGTCATAACTTCATCTACCAGTGAAACAGACTTCTGGTGACATATGCAGGACTTCTCCGATCATTTAGGGTGTGTTCACACTTGGCATGATTGCTTTGTTAGTGTGAACGATGCCATCTGAACCCTGGTGCGCACCAAATCAAACCGAGGACCAAACAAATTCTGGTGCGATTTGAACAAAATATGAACATGGACAAAGAGATGTAAACAAACCAAAAACAGGAAATGATGTCACTAGATGCAACCCTAAAAAGGGCAGAATGCTCAAGCACACCTGTTTCTTCTTGTCATAGTTGTGATGTTGCCCATCACAGTTCGGTACAAGCGTCAGAACCGCGTCTCCTCGCAGCAGATCTTTGTTTGTGTGACAGACTGATTCCTGACACTGTTTTGACTCCTTTACACATTTTATAATTTAATCATATTTAGGCTACACACATACAACGATCGCATTAACACAGCATTGTTTCGGATGTTCAGGTCAATTGCGAAATATACGTCATAAAAGCCGACCAATCAGGTTGTGAACCTGATTGTGCCTTTAGGTTCGGTGTTAAAACGCTAGTGTGAACGTAAAGTGGACCAGGACTAAATGTTTTTGTTGTTGTTTTTGGTACGGACCAAACGAACCAAGCGAATCTAACTAGAGGTGTGAACACACCCTTAGTCTGCTTAAACCCCGCCCCTTCATACAATTGATTGCAAGCTTGCATTCAGATGTGCCTCCATTCAATCAACAACTGATGGAAAAAAGTCCGCACCAAGATCCGAAACAAAGTTCATGTTTTGATCAATTTTATACATTCAGTTCATTTTGGTTTGGTTTCACACTGCAATTATGCGAGCGCACTAAAGAACTTTACATGATGTACTTGCGTCCAGTCATCATTAGTTATGTGGGCTGCATCTTAACATTGATTGGTTTGTTAGCAGACATGCGTATGACGTCAGTGTGTTGTCAATTCAGCGGGTAACTTTGACAAGATGAATGAAATGAACAGACGCATATCGTTGCCACTATACTGTTATTGCTATGAAATTACTATCTGCGGCGCCACCAACTATATTCGAGGCTATTTCAATTTCGCCAAATGAACGTCCTCATTGTGCAAACATTTTATCGGCGCCAACAGGAAAGGAGGAGAAGACTCAGACCATATTTTAATTAAAAACCTTGTTTCCTCCTATCCCCATGTGCTACCACGGCTCATTTTTCCTGCTATCTTCTGACAGTTCTGGTAGTTCTGTCTGATGCTGTTATTTGGGGTGCGCGGGAACCGCCAGAACTTCCTGTAAATGATCTGAAAGTCCGAACCATACAGACAATGCTTTCACACCAGCAACAAACCGAACCTTTGTTAAGTTTGATCTGGACCGAGACTACCTCTTCTCGTCGGACCAGATTTCATCTGTTTGGTCCGGACTGTGGCTCGAGGGAGGTTTCACTACTGTAATTTTGATTCAGAACAAACTGAAAAGTCAGAAAATCCAGACCAAACAAGGAAACGCCCTTACTTGATATAGGCCATTTCTTCTGTTAAATCGAGACTTAAAAGGTTTTAAATATATAAAAAGATAAGTATAAACTAAAATGAATAAAGTGTGAGTGGAATTGTAATCTCAGTTTCAATCTTCATGAGCTCCATGCTGGCAGTAGCAAATTGATCTCATTTAGGCCTTCACTAGAATGTGAACTCAAGTAGGGGTGAATTCAGGGTGATTGGGACACTTTTTGCCATTGAGATAACATGGAAAAAGTGTCCAATCACCTTGAATGCACCCTAATTTAATTGAAAATTAAAACATTGGCTCCATAAAGCAGAGATTAAAATAGGAGAACATATTTCATAGTCTGTCTCCTTCCAGATATACTTTGTTTTTAGTTACTGTCAGCACAAAGAAGCATTAAAATTACTCATATCCCACATATTCATTCCTGCCTTATCTACTTTTAAGTTGTCTTAATGTCAACATTTTTTTTAAATAATATTTAAAATCCAAACGTCAACTTATTCCGTTGAAATGCATATATATGAATATTATGAATAGGAGCACACAGTTGTGTCATTCTTCAAAAAAAAAAAAAAATGACATGCGTGATCAGGGTAAATAATGGCAGAATTTTTTCTAAAGCTGCATTAAAAACAAGTCTTTTCTTCCCTATTGTGACATATTTTCGTGTGAAACGGCTTCTCGAACGAGAACAAATGTAGGCGGGACTTCACTTTGTCCATCAGGAATTAATTGGATAGTTGGATGATTATGGTTTGCTATTTGGTGATGTCATGTGAGTGACAGGTTGTCATCAGAGACAACACATCTTCGGAGAAGAGATTTGCTGCAAAAGGGAGGGAAAGTTATTTTGATCAAAGATTACAAGTTTCATAAAGAAAAAAAGACTGATGTTCACAGAAAATAATTTTAATAAATATTGCAATAATCCATAAATTGTCCATTCTATTGTCAAGTCTACACCATTTTCATGGTGAGGTTAAGGTAACCCTGTATGGTTATTTTTGTAAAATCAATATTAGAAATGAATCAGAGATCAACAGCAAGACAGATGTGTATTTGAAATGTCCTTCTTTAAAGAGGACAGATCATCCTCTTCTCCATGTGCAATTACAAGGAAATCCCTCCTTGGGGCATTAAAGGGTTGTCTGTGCTTTATTTAAATCAGCGAGTAAGAGTTAGAGTAATGAGCTACATTAAATAAGCCACACAGGTTAAGCTGGCTAGCCAGTGACTGGCACAATTACGTGTCCTCCATCAATACTGACCAGTGCTGGACATCAGCAACTACCTTATGATAACACATTGTGATGCATGCAATGCCCCATGATTCTATAATATGGAATCATGGGGCATTGTGATATTTTATATCACAATGCATCATAATATCCTAATTTGAGCATGATTGAACCTGCACCAAACACACCACTGTGTCACAGATTTTCCTTGAAGCTGTGCCCATGTTAATCACAGATGTGTGCGATCATATGATTTGAATGTGTGGTCTGGTCAATGTTATCAGCTAAAGGGAAGTGTGTGATTAGTGACGTATATACAGCTTATCGGCAGCACACAGCAGTCTGAAGCACATACAGTCATCAAAGTCAAGAGGACATCTTCCCTGATGTGTAAGGATTTGCTATAAATCTTACCTGCAGTCTCTTTCTCTGTGTGTCAACATAGAAATCCAAGCACACTGAGTTATGACCTTCTGTAGACTATTCTGGTACACCGAACAAGTTCAGACTTGCAAGAGATTATAAAAAGCAAAGTAATTTTCCCCAATAATTTACAACAAATATTCTAATTACAACATACAAAACCACTGCTAGAGACAATAAGCATCTGTGTATTTGGACATTTGACTCTTATCACTTAAAAATAAAGGTTCCAAAAGTGGGTTTTCACACCTATGACACAAAGAACCTATCAGTGATCAGTTCTTAAAAGAACCTTTTTTTCTGAGTGTGAAGAGCATTTTAATATTTTAAGGAACCTTTTCCTCTATAGAACCTTCTGTCTGTCGGAAAGGTTCAATGGATGGTAAAGGTTCTTAATGGAACCATTGATGACAAATAAAGAAACATTATTTTAAAGAGTGCAGGAAGCTGCAATCATACACTACCGTTCAAAAATTTTGGGTTTGTAAGACCTAGGCGAAATTTAAGGAATGAGGGGATATAAATACTAGTCAAAACACTAAGGTCGATACGTTTTGTGTGTGTTTGTGTGTGTGTGTGTGTGTGTGTGTGTGTGTGTGTGTGTGTGTGTGTGTGTGTGTGTGTGTGTGTGTGTGTGTGTGTGTGTGTGTGTGTGTGTGTGTGTGTGTGTGTGTGTGTGTGTGTGTGTGTGTGTGTGTGTGTGTGTGTGTTTTAAAGACATCTATTTTGCTCAATGTAAAACATATTTTTTATATTTTAATATATTTCAAAATGTAATTTATTCCAGTCTTCAGTGTCACATGATCACAGAAATCATTCTAATATGCTGATTTGCTGCTCAAGAAACATTTCCTATTATCAATAATGTTGAAAACAGTTCATATTTTTGAGGCAACTGATACATTTTTTCAGTATTCTTTGATGAATATAAAGTCCAAAAGAACAGCATTTATTTGAAATAGTAAAAACTTCAACATTGTTAAAAAAAAAAAAAAAAAAGAACTTTTGAATAAAGGGGTGGTTGATTGCCCCTTTTTACAAGATGTAAAATAAGGTTTGGCTCAAAATACCCCACAGATAATTTTATAGCATGTTAAAATTATCACTTTTTGAGGGAGAGCAAAAACGTGCCGTTTTTGTGTGTCCCTTTAAATGCAAATAAGCTGCAGTTCATGGGCGGAGCTTCAAGAACTCCAGCTAGCAGCTCTGATCACCTCATGCAGACAGGCAATGAAACTGTTCAGCCTTTTATGTTCAAACCGGAGTCGGACAATGATGGAGAGACTCAAGAAGTGACAACAAGTAGAATGCAACAGGACATTTCTGAATGGTTAGTTGATGAATTGATGTAGCTGGTGTGGAGTTAACCATCTTAAAGTCATTGATTAGCATTAGCATTCTGTCATGATAATCTATAAATTCTCAACATAGCCTCACCCCCGCTGTTGTGTGTTCCCGGGTGCAGGGTTTATGTAAATTTCAGGGTTAATGATGTCACTAACCTGGGAGGAAGCTTGTGTAGTCCCTACCAGCCGTTTGAAATATCTTCTGAAAATATCTCACTTTGTTAAAATAAAATAAAATTAACTGACCCCAAACTTTTGAACAGTAGTATAGCAGCATTTACACAACGCAAATTCAACACAGCATCTAAACATCTTTATTTCAGTCAAAAAAGTACAATGTATCTTTACTACTGCCGTCTCAAGAGCATCTATGAACCAGATACTTTATTCCAGATCTCAGCAGACTCACAGACCTTACTATTTTTATACATTGTACTACAAGATAGCCTGCAGGGCTTAACCACACTATTCCAAAAACAGTAATGCTCATGAACGGTACAAGACAGAGAAATATTAGACAGCAATATCAATAGAAATCTGGAATCAATTGGAATCAGCTAAGATTAAATGTGATTCAATTAAATAGGTCTTGAAAACTGTATTAAAACAAGTAACAGATATTGATTTTCAACATCATAATCATATATCATAATCATATGACTGATCTCCAAATGTAAATCTGCTGCTTCTCTGTCAATAAAATTCTTTTAAGAATATCATGAGACTCTTGTTACAGAATCAAATAAAAGGCAAATATTAGGTAGGCTACTTCTCTGAAAGAACCTCATGATGCTCATGTTATACCCAGTATGATGCTATGATTCATGTGACAGAATCCAAAATCAGTCAATGTGTGTGTGTGTGTGTGTGTGTGTGTGTGTGTGTGTGTGTGTGTGTGTGTGTGTGTGTGTGTGTGTGTGTGTGTGTGTGTGTGTGTGTGTGTGTGTGTGCAAATGTGTCTTTGAGTCAAAGTTTTTCATAACAGCTATGAAAATGTCCCATGAACCGGTCAATCAGCATCTTTCATTAAAGCTCTATTAACCTCCATTACCTCCTTTAACAAACAGTCACTGACCAAGTTAATAAAAGACATGGCAACATCAAAGGTTCAACTTTAAAATAAATATGGATGCACTAAATCAAAGTTTCCACAGACCGGACAAATCTTCATTTCACAGGCTTTGGACTTCAGTGAAAGGCTGAAATTGTGATAATCGCTCACTGTGAAAGTTGTCTGTGGGCAAGATTTATTTTTCTGTGTTACATAAACAGGCCAAATTTCTTCAGGCCACATTTTGGGAAGGCATCTGATTCCTACTGAATCCTTTTAAAGGCATAGGCACTTTGGGATGTAAATTGTACTATACAAATATATCATACTTGAATTTGTAATTTAATGGTAATTAATAATGGCAAAAGTTATGAGTAGACAACCTTTCAACATATTTTTAATTGGAAGTGACTATTTATAAGTGATGTTTTCTTTAATTTACCCTACAGGCTTTCAAGGTGCCTTGTCTATGGTGTAAACTGCTAGAATTCCATATAGCAATCATGCACATTATAGCACTTTACAACAGGGCTGTCCAAACATGGTCCTGCAGGGCCACTGCCCTCCAGAGTTTAGCTCAGACTTGCCTCAACACACCTGCCTAGAAGTTTTTAGTATAGTTGGTATGCATTGACATCACTTTCCTGCCCGGAACACACCCCCTCAGCCGGACTGAGTGGCAAAAGATTTTGTTTACGATTTTCAGTTTAAATTAAAGGTTGGCTCAATATAAGTGTTACTTAACAAAGATCCAGTGATTTATGGATATTCACATGCAGCCAGGAATCGTGTTTCCTGATATTTATATGAGCCTGATTTCGATGCCAGGGAAATAAAGCTACATAAAGCACATTTGCCTGTGAACGCTTTTATATAAATACAATATAGGTAAGTCTAAATCTGGGTGATCTTACAGTATATCAATTTTATTCAACTTAAGTCCTGTAAGTTGCATGGTGGGCCCTCCATGGATCTGACTTGTTTGTTCAGCACATCCCACAGAAGCTCGATTGGATTGACATCTGGGGAATTTGGAGAACAAGTCAACACCTCAAACTTGTTGTTGTGCTCCTCAAACCATTCCTGAACCATTTTTGCTTTGCGGCAGGACACATTATCCTGCTGAAAGAGCCACAGCCACCAGGGAATACCGTTTCCATGAAAGGGTGTACATGGTCTGCAACAATGGTGGTATGGTGGTATGGTGGTAACAACCAATGGTGGTATGTGACTAAGTAACATTCACATGGATGGCAGGACCCAAGGTTTCCCAGCAGGACATTGCCCAAAGCACCAAACTGCCTCTGCTGGCTTGCCTTCTTCCGATAGTGCATCCTGGAGCCATGTGTTCCCCAGATAAGTGCACATGCACCTGGCCATCCATGTGATGTAAAAGAAAAGGACTACGGAGCAATGGAAGAAGGTGGTCTGGTCTGATGAATCATGTTTTCTGTTGGCGCTTTTAGCGTTTCACTGTCTGGAGTCCAGTTTTCTCTGTGAATTGCAGCGATCCATTTGCTTCTCTTTTCTGTATCTTTTGGCAGTCTATAAAAATATACCTCAGGGTTTTTGTCAAATCGGTTTGAACAGTCAATCTCTAAGCTCTTTCTCGTTTTAGATGTTTTGAGGTATTCACCCTGAAAACCAATGCTGCCTCTCAGTCTTCTTGCCACTCAGTGGGCGTAACCGGCCGACGGTGACGCCATTCGCATACCCTCTATGCCTAGTAAGACTTGGATTTGCTGGTGTGTTTGATTGGGGTTGGGGCTAATCTCTGCAGGATGGTGGCCCTCCAGGAGCAGGATTGGACACCCCTGATTTACAACTGCCTTGAATGGTGAACGGGATTTCACCAAGTACAACATGTTCCACAAAGATGTTGATCCTGGAACAACATTCCAATCAACCAATCAGATTTGAGGGACAGGTTTACAGTTTATGTCAAGTTTAAGCTTACAAGGTTAGGTTTAGAGGTAGGGATAGGGTTAGGACTAAATTTTCAGATGTGATTGTTGTTCCAGGATCAACAAAATATGTCTAACTTGAATAGACCTTGAGGCACATAATCAAAACCGACAAGTCTACAAGTATGTAAAATTTATATTTATTAGACAGACCTGAAAGTTAATTTTGAAGTAAATTCATCTGCTTATCATGTGACCCTGTTTTTGACATTGCAACTAATAGGAAATGGAACACATAAATAAGAAAATATGGGCACCAGCTGCTTTTTTCTGTTAATGTAAGGTTTTAAATCCAGTATTTAGCATTAGTTTTAGTCATTTGCCTTATTATATGGATCAGTACAACAGTGCCACTAAGGCAGGATTTAATGATTCAGAAACAATGAAACAGCCTGGTGTTATCAATGCGACTTCAAACAGCAATGATTATGAATAATTGAAAACGCAGAAAGAAGAGAGACCCTTTTAGGTTGGATATTCTTCCAATAGCTTGGTCTTCATACAAAACCTCCCTATATGCACAGATGACACATCCCACGACAAAATTAATGTGCAGTGTTCCTGTGCTTTGCACAGCCCTGCTTTATCAAAGCAAATGTGAAGAAAATCTAAAACAACTGCACCTAAACATGAAAACTTCTCGCTGGAATCATGTGAGGTGTCGCAAACATCAAACACCAGCCGGTCTCTTTCTGTCCTCATTAAAGACTTAAAGAAGTATTTCAGCTGAAAACGAGGGCTTGAAGATGATCAGTAAACAAGAAGGGCAGACTTTTTACAGCCCTCATGCTGCATAGGATGCATTAGATAAGGGTCTAAGAGATTTGCAAACAGAATTTTTTTTACATCGTTCCTCTGTTATCATTATAACTATGGTGTGGACTTCCCTATTCTCATATAATTACAACGATACAACGATGTGTATTGGTTTGCAGTGATGTGTATTGGTTTGCAGTGATGTGTATTGGTTTGCAGTGATGTGTATTGGTTTGCAGTGATGTGTATTGGTTTGCAGTGATATGTATTGGTTTGCAGTGTTGTGTATTTGTTTGCAGTGATGTGTATTGGTTTGTAGTGATGTGTATTGGTTTGCAGAGAGATGTGTATTGGTTAGCAGTGATATGTATTAGTTTGCAGTGTTGTGTTTTTGTTTCAAGTGATGTGTATTGGTTTGCAGTGATGTGTATTGGTTTGCAGTGATGTGTATTGGTTTGCAGTGATGTGTATTGGTTTGCAGTGATGTGTATTGGTTTGCAGTGATGTGTATTGGTTTGCAGTGATGTGTATTGGTTTGCAGTGATGTGTATTGGTTTGCAGTGATGTGTATTGTTTTGCAGTGATGTGTATTGGTTTGCAGTGATGTGTATTGGTTTGCAGAGATGTGTATTTATTTGCATTGATGTGCATTGGTTTGCAGTGATGTGTATTGATTTGCAGTGATGTGTATTGATTTGCATTGATGTGTATTTATTTGCAGTGATGTGTATTGGTTTGCAGTGATGTGTATTTATTTGCAGTGATGTGTATTGATTTGCAGTGATGTGTATTGATTTGCAGTGATGTGTATTGTTTTGCAGTGATGTGTATTGTTTTGCAGTGATGTGTATTGATTTGCAGTGATGTGTATTGGTTTGCAGTGATGTGTATTGGTTTGCAGTGATGTGTATTGATTTGCAGTGATGTGTATTGATTTGCAGTGATGTGTATTGTTTTGCAGTGATGTGTATTGGTTTGCAGTGATGTGTATTGGTTTGCAGTGATGTATATTTATTTGCAGTGATGTGTATTGATTTGCAGTGATGTGTATTGATTTGCAGTGATGTGTATTGTTTTGCAGTGATGTGTATTGGTTTGCAGTGATGTGTATTGGTTTGCAGTGATGTCTATTTATTTGCAGTGACGTGTATTGGTTTGCATTTATGTGTATTTATTTGCAGTGACGTGTATTTATTTGCAGTGATGTGTATTGTTTTGCATTGATGTGTATTGGTTTGCAGTGATGTGTATTGGTTTGCAGTGATGTATATTTATTTGCAGTGTTGTGTATTGGTTTGCAGTGATGTGTATTGCAGTGATGTGTATTGGTTTGCAGTGATGTGTATTGGTTTGCAGTGATGTGTATTGGTTTGCATTGATGTGTATTGGTTTGCAGTGATGTGTATTGGTTTGCAGTGATGTGTATTGATTTGCAGTGTTGTGTATTGGTTTGCAGTGATGTGTATTGGTTTGCAGTGATGTGTATTGGTTTGCAGTGATGTGTATTGGTTTGCAGTGTTGTGTATTGTTTTGCAGTGATGTGTATTGATTTGCAGTGATGTGTATTGGTTTGCAGTGATGTGTATTGATTTGCAGTGATGTGTATTGGTTTGCAGTGATGTGTATTGGTTTGCAGTGATGTGTATTGGTTTGCATTTATGTGTATTTATTTGCAGTGATGTGTATTGGTTTGCAGTGATGTGTATTGGTTTGCAGTGATGTGTATTGGTTTGCAGTGATGTGTATTGGTTTGTATTGGTTTGCAGTGATGTGTATTGGTTTGCAGTGATGTGTATTGGTTTGCAGTGATGTGTATTGGTTTGCAGTGATGTGTATTGGTTTGCAGTGATGTGTATTGGTTTGCAGTGATGTGTATTGGTTTGCAGTTATGTGTATTTATTTGCAGTGATGTGTATTGGTTTGCAGTGATGTGTATTGGAGAGACATTGAATTGAATTTGTCTTCATCACTGTTTTCTTTCTGTTCCTGTGCATTTTAAGGCAGCCATCACTAGAGGATTGAAGGACAGATCATGTTTTTTGAGATGATGAACAAAGATATTGAAGAGCTGCTTGAGCACATTGAAACTCTGGCTTGATGAGGGGAGTAGGTACTGTTTTAGTACATAGCAGTTCTAGTTTTTAAGATAACCCGATAACCTGTTTTATTTCTCTTAATCGTATTTATTTGAAATTTTTTTGCACATCTGCTTGTAATAAATATCTTTTTGGACTTCGGTTTTTATATCCTGGTGTGCTTCTCCTGGTGACCGCTTGGGTCCCTATCACACTTTTTCAAATAAGTCACGCAAGTTACTTTATTTTCCAATATGTTGACTGACAGCCCTCTTGTCCCACAAAGTAAACACAAAGGCATTGTGTGTGAACGTGATGGTTATTGTAGTTCTATCTAGAATAAATGTGTATTCACCTGTGGCCAGTCATCTATCTTAATAACATTTATTGAATGGTGCCTAATCCTGTTAGCCTCATAAATAGTAACTGTAGACAGAATCAGCAGTCTGCAGTACAGCAACCAGTTCACTTCACTATCACACTAGTAAACACTCCAACAACAACGTTGGTTGACTTGTGTGCCTTATACACAGAATGAGATACTATATCTTTAAATGATATACAGGAATGCCAAACTGCACCACATCCTCTAAACAGATCAAAACAGTGTCACATGTACCTGTCTATTCCGAAGATGACCCTGTCCGTCTTTGGCCATGCAGACTTGTGCCTGACCAGCACCGTCTCATGAGCTGAGCCCCCTTCACGACCACAGCAGTTCCCCATCCCCGACCTCGTCTCTGTCCGTTCTGTCTCCTGTCTCTGCCTGTCCAAGTCTGCCAGGGCAGGACACACGATCTGATGCTGCACTAAGATGCCAATGCTAATGTTTGCAGTGAGGGCGCTAGGGGTTCATGGAGCTAACGCCTCCGGTTTTCACAAAGCATGCCTTTAGCTAGCCTCATCTGCCTCTCAATTTCTCCTTTGTCCCACCACCTCCAGCTAGTGTTCTATCCTGCAGAACCCAACATACAGCCTACAGCCACGTCCCAAGCAGACATGACAGAGAACACTGTTCCATAAGCATTCACACTGACATTACAAAGCATATAAAATAAGTGCCTAACAAGTCCAGGCAATAAGGACTGCCTGATGGTCCGGGGCCAGCGTAAACAACGGTGGAACAGTTGATGGAACTGTCCCCTACCTGATTGGGCTAGTGCTGCATCATCGTGTTTTCAAGCCGTGGCAATTAAAATTTTTACTCGCAAGAAGACGCAACAGAGAAACTCAAATTCAGTACTTGCTGTGTGAGAATTTTTGTGTGCGCAACACACACTGAGCGCCGCTCAGACAGTGTACGAATACTGAAATGAATTCATTTTTACATCTTTTTGTGCTTGAGTGGAACAATTCACACAAAATTGTCAAAATGCCCGTTTTGGCAAGTATCCTCGTAAACATAGTCTGTTATGTCTTAAGTGAATGTAAACAGTTGAAAGTGCAAGGTGTACATTTCAGCGGCATCTTGTGGTGAGGTTGTGAATTGCAACCGCCCACTGCTCACCATAGACAGTAAAAGAAATGGACACTGCGATCCCATTGACTTAAAAGGAGAGAATTGAAGTCAATTAGAAGCACTCACTTCCTGATGGCTGAGCGTACTGCGCAGACTCAGACTGAGCTTGACGATGTAGATGTGACGTACGCAACCTGTCTGACAGTCTAAATTCTCTAGTAGTTGTGCAGACTGAAATATGAATCACGTTGTTGAAATATCTTGTCTCGTTGTTTTTGGCTCTTTATGGGCTTCTCCCATGCTTCTCCCTTGACTTTATCGGACTCCATGCCTCCACGTCCCCCTGACTGGATAGCCCCACATCCAGTCAGTACTGATGTCCTGTGTAACAGATGCACTCATTTGAGTTTTAACACGCTGATCTAACCGTGGGAAAATGTGGCACTGTTGCGCTTTCTACAGGCTCAAGAAACTGCACAGATCAGTTCAATGAATCAATGAATAGCGCACATTTATGCCAATTGTTCATGAACTAATGCTGATGAATAATGACAATGTTTACTTTACGATGTTTATATAGTAATATGTTTGACGGTTGTCTACTGTATCTACTTTAGTCGACTAAAACTAGACTAAAACTAAAAACAATTCAGGTGATTAAAATTTGACTTAAACTAAAAGGCATTTTAGTCAAAAGACTATGATTAAAACTAAATCAAAATTTGCTGTCAAAATTAACACTGAAGGTAATAAAAGCATTACGGTTCATTATGTAAGGTCTTTTTACTCCACTGAAAACATAGTTATGTATATTAAATTGCATTTCTGTCTATAGAACCGCCTAAATATTACACACTAGGGATGTCACAGTACCAAAATTCCAGTAGTCGGTACCAATACATAAAAATGTTACGGTACTCGGTACCAATTTCGGTACCACAGCAAAAAAAAATTATTTGTATTTTATTTAAATATTTTTTATTTTAATTAAATTCAATGAGTTTATTATTTATGACAATAATCATTATAAGTAAATAATACATTAACATTTAAAGGCTTTAAAAGTAAACATTGTTTATAAAAAAAGATCAAGTGAAAAAAAGCAACAATCTAGGCATAATTATTATTACATAGAGATGAGGCTAAATCTACTGTAGCCTAATATATTCTGTCAATTTCTTCATGTTAAAACAAACTTTTATTTTGACGGTTTGCCGTGAAGACCTTTGAGTGTCTATGCTCATGATATGACAGTTTTTTCAAATTAAACGGTAAATGCTCATGAAGTGACGGTTTATGCGTTCGTGTCCTCATATAGTGACACGGCAGACACTACAAAGAAGACGAGCGAGTGTCTCGCCGCATTGGCGCCCGTCATTCTCACAGAGACGCATAACATGCAGGAGTAATATTTAAATAGTATTTTGCAGTTTAATATTCACAGACACTAGTATATATTCGGCTACAGTCTGAAGCCCTGCGCTTAGATTAACACGGAAGCGACTGAACGCAGCAGCGGGTACCGGATATACTCGGGAGCCGGTACTACCGGTACAACAGAAATGCTGGTATCGTCACATTATTTACATTTCAGAACCGACTTGGTAACGAAGTACTGGTACTTGTGACATCCCTATTACACACTGCACCTTTTAGAAATAGAACGCATGTGTGTCAGTATATTGGATCCATGCAGCTCTTAAAGGGGTACTTTAGCGCTGGGAAGATGAAACTGTATTTAAACTGGGTCATTAATGTAGTAGAAATGTGAAATTATTTTCCACTGCTCCATTTACATGAATCTCCGCGAGCCGAGTGCTGTGAGTGCACATGTGGAAATAGCGCCCTCTGCTGGCTGTAGTCTTCAGCCTCTGGCCAAAAACTCCTCCGATGACGCAAAATTACGATATTTGCGTCATTAGAGGAATTTTTCCAGAAATAAAATACATAATTCTCTTGTCTCAGGGTCATATGAGGGGGGAAAGTACGATAATTTGAACATACTCCTGGGTTTCTACTGATACAAAGCTTAATGCTAATCGCTGAAGTAACCCTTTAATGTGACAGCAGCCTAATATTTCTGCTGCGGTCTGTGTTTTAAATATTAAACAAACAAGAGAGAGGAAGAAAAAAAAATCACTCACTGCTCTTGACTGAATAACTTTTGTAACTTTAATAAGGATTACAGTGAAGACTATGCAGTGTTATTTTACAATTGATTATTATAAATGATTTTGTTTATTTGTGCTATTGCTCGTAATTTGTTTATGTTATTTTTTATTTCTGACGGTTTACTTGTCTTTAACAATATTTGAAATGTATTTACTATTATTATTTATTAACTTTTGGTTTCATAACGAAAACAATAACTAGGCCCATTTTATTTTATTTGTTTTATTTTTGTGGTGGGGCCAGTGAAAATATAGGTAGATAATAATTGTATTATTATTATTAAGTTAATCATTATATTTAGTATTATTTTTTAACTTTTTTTTTTCTTACTGTATGTCATAATGTACTGCTAAAAGAGAGCATTTTGAGCATTTGAGGGTTTTCGATTCAGAAATCCTCTCCTGTGGTCTGTAAGACAGAGATTCGGGTAAAAGAGTCGTTGAGCCTGATAATCTGGAGAAGGTGACCTGATAGATGTAGGTGGAGTGCCCTCTACCAGCATCAGATATGGGACAAGGTGGAACAGATGAAAAAAAAAAATCTTCTAATCAGACCTCCTCTTTCTCTCTGTACTGCAGGTCATTTTAATTGACTTGTCTTGCATGATAGCAACAACAAAAAAGACAATGCAATCAGATATTCTAGGGGCAATTCTGACAGTATCTTCAATCACAAACAAGCTAGAGTGATGATAGATATTCTTTCTCTGCCCGAGAAAAAGCTTTCTCTGCAATTATCGGTCTTTTGTGATGTGAAAGTGATTGTTTGGATGTCCAACATTGTTATCTGCTGTCTAGTAGTTTTGAACATTCTATATGTAGCAATGCTTGAACATTATCAATATGTAAATTAGTATGTTTGAAGACTGTTCTTTACTCAAAATTACTAAGTTTTGATGCAGAATTAATTTAATATCTAATCTTGAAAGATGACAGACAGCCAGCAGACTTTTGCTTGTTTGTGAGTTGAAAGAAAAAGTACTAAATGTTTTAGGATCGGTAAGATTTTTAAATGTTTTTTTTAAAGAAGTCTCTTATGCTCACCAAGGCTGCATTTATTTTACAATAATGTTGCATTTTTAACAGTAATATTGTGAATACTAAAACAAATTTGAATAACCATTTTATATTTGAATATATTTTAAAAAGTAATTTATTCATGTGCTGAATTTTCAGCATCATTACTCCAGTCTTCAGTGTCACATGATCCTTCAGAAATCATTCTAATATGATGATTTGCATCAAGAAACATTTCTTATTATTATCAAAGCTGATAATAGCTGTGCTACTTAATATTTTATTTGCAAAAACTGATATGTTTTCATGATTCTTTGGTGAATATATATAAAGTATTATTTGTAACATTATATTCTAAATGTCTTTACTGCCACTTTTGATAAATGTAATGCATCCTTGCTGAATTAATTTCTTTAGATAGCCTGTGAATCAGAAAAGGCTTTGTTGTATTTGCACACTGCAGCGTTTATTTACCAAAGAACATGTATTTATGGTATTCATCTTCAGTATTTTTGTTATAGCTGTATGAAAACCACAAGTTGTCATAGCCTCAGTTATTACAGTAATACAACAAAAGCTGCAATTTGGTTTCTGAAAGACTTTTTAGAAATAAACAGCAACTGAATTGCCTATTTTTTGTAAAACCTCTGAATACAGTAGTTCCTCGTACTTATTGTCTCCCAATATCCCATTTCTGTTTGCAGACTCAAAATTTTCTTCATGAAGGTCACATAACTTCATGCCAAAAAACACTCGGTTCACTTGATTTAAACTCAAACGATGTAATAATAAATAAAAAAAAAGTACCTCTCACACTCCCTAGATGATGGCGATGTAAGTCAAATGTAGCAGTAAAGACAAGATCTGAGAATGAAGTTACAAAGACATTGTGCTCAGTGGATTTCTCCCACTCTCATAGCCTAGAGGGCACATTAATATGTAATAGCTCAGGAAAGCTCACTCATTTTTATCATAGAGACTCATTAATATGAACCGCACTGAGCTGCTTGGCTCATGCACCCTTTAGGCCGCAAAAAACATCCCAGTTTCACATCCTGAGGGTCTGAGCGGTGCATGATTAATCATTTAGTTGCTATGGAACTTGAAATCAACCACAAACAGATCATAATAAATTGATAAGATAAACCAAGTATTTGAGATAAGCATGTACTACCTATATTCATTGGATATGCTTCTACATTTGTGGAACTAAAAGGATCTGTGATATCATCTTATCATTATCAAAAGACCTGTTAAAAAAACAAAAATGTGACTCAGTGAACATTGTTCTTTTAAAGTCATAGGTAAAGCAGGATTCTCATATCCACCCCCTGCTGCCTGTTAGGTTAACTACAGTCTGGTTAGGCTGAGGGTCATCCTCAGATCAAACATGAGGTGCATTACACACTGAACAGATGTATCCAGAATATTTTAGCAAGATTAGCATTGAAGTTTAGTTAACCTAGAATCAAACAGCTGCTTTAGTACACTAGCACATTGTTTGCAAAGATATGCTCAATTTCAGATTTACCAACCCTAAAATAAAAGGTTGGTCGGAAGATGTAGTTTTTGGATAAAACTATAGAGCACTAATCTGTAATTTGTCTGTATGTGCTACAAGTGAAAATGTGACGTAATGCAACAAAATGATCTGTAATCACGCTTTGCTTTATTGCATTTCGCCTGATGAGGAAATAAGGGCCAATCCCAATCATTTTTGCTTGGAGAGAAAAAAAGAGTGCAGATAATTATCATCAGACAAAGCAGGCCTATCTTGTTTGACATAACATTACCATGCTAATAAAATGGATCAGCGTAAACCAACACCAAGTGGGCCATTAAAAAAATTCAATATAATGCAAAGTAAAGAGCCTTACAGCAAAGGTTCATGTAGCAGCGATAAGGCGTTTTAAATGAATTTTCAATGAATACAGTTCTATATAATGTATTGTAGGGTTCAGGGAGTGAAAGTCTGGTGTTTTTTTAAAGACATTTTTATTTTTATGCAGGAAGGATGCAATTAAAGAATCAAAAGTGACAGTAAAGACATTCATAAAGTTAGAAAAAAAAATGCTGTTCTTTTCAACTTTCTATTCATCAATGAATCCTGAAAAAAAGTCCAAACTTTATTTTTTACCCCAAATCTATATTTATTATATAAAATATAACTTTATTTTACATATGTGTACTTACAGTGTACTGACCTAAGAAAATACTGAGCAATATAAGGTAACTACAGGGATTAAAGGGATAGTTCACCCAAAAATGAAAATGATCCCATGATTTACTCACCCTCAAGCCATCATAGGTGTATATGACTCTTCTTTCAGAGTTATATTAAAAAATATCTTTGCTCTTCCAAGCTTTATAATAGTAGTGAATGGCAATCCTGATTTTGAAGTGCATCCATCCATGATAAAAGTAATCCAAACAACACCAGGGGGTTAATAAAGGCCTTCTGAAGCAAAGTGATGGGGTTTTGTAAGAAAAATATCATATTTAAAACTTTTAAAACTAAAACTAGCTTCCAGCACACGGCCTACACAAGTAACTTAAGGTTAGGTTTAGAGGTGGGTTCAAGGTTAGTAGTACATAGTTATTACCCAGTTATTTACAGTAATAATTACATTGTATGTACATCTGGCAGTTCACCAGGTGTCTGAAAAGGACAATACATTTGCAACATCTCACAACGACACTGCAACAACAGCAACAGCTATGATGATTTTAGTGCATTTCTGATCTTCACAGCAGCGGCTTTCATTCCTCCCTATAGGACAAAACTTAACGTCCATACCAACTAGATGAGCGACTATCATAAAGTCTATTGTTGTTAAACTGCAGGACATATATAAGAAGTATATATAAGACTTTATAATAAGAAGTTATTAACTGCATTAAGCCACGAAAGTGATGCTTATATATATCAAAGTAGTTTAGGATGCCGCCTACTGTATATTCCTGTATGTCAATCTTGCAATATCACACGCATCTGGGGAAACTGGTTTCCCCAAGGAGAGCAACAAACACTGGATTTACAGCAGCAGTGACAAAGCACAATATGTGTCAGATGAGCTTTATCAAGTGCTGTCAGCATGTTTCACAGCCCATCTCTCAGCCACACACGCCTACAGTGGATCCTCCATCATATCTCCCTCCAAAAAGATCACTGGTCATCATTCTTCAGCTTCTCCTTCCCTAGAGCAGGGAATGGAAAGGCCAGGACAACAATAATCGGAAGGTAGGTAGATCATCAGTCACAATACATGTTAAATCTATACGTCAAATCCTGACTTAAGACAACATTCCCTCACAGAGAATTCAGCTCACTTTCAGCAACGTTAATAAAGTTAATTATTTACTTGATCCACAGGATCACAAGTTTATTTCCTCTTTATTGCACAGGATTTATGACAGGACGCTCCTACTGCTGGATGCCCAAATGTTATTTAGCTTGATAGAGTACTGTTTCAAAGCAGCTTCAGAGTAACTGAAACAGTGATGCAAACTTCATTAAATATAAGACAAATTCAAATTCTGCTGTAAAGCAGCTCTAAAAATAGTGTCATTATTCAGCTCAAGTCAGTTCCGTTCAATAAATGTGTAATGACTTGTGACACAAAGCCGAGTGAAACTAAAATACATGTGGATTGCAATAAAGGTGTAATTTTAAAAAGTAAAATTGAGTTTCAGTGCAATATTTTAAATAGTGTAATATCTTGGCACTTTTCCGGATCGCCAGACATGTGAACTTTCACTGTAAGCGAATATCTTCCGGTCACTGTCATTGCAAATTGCTATTACCTAACAGATAATAATAGACTGTAGCAAGACACTTGACAGAACATACTTTTCTGCTACAGTATACGAACTCAAGAAAGGGATCCATGCTTCAAACCATAAATACGCCAGTGGATTACAGGGATGCACAATATATTCGGCCACCATATTGGTATCAGCCGATACAGTATATGTTAGTTTTTAATGTTATCATTTATCTGCCTGATAAGAACATTTTGGGCGATATATTAAAGCTGATAAATAATGGATTATTTCCTTCAGCTGAGACACTTCTGATGCGCACTGTCCACTGTGGTTCCTTTATTTCTGAATTCTAGAGAGTCCGTCAGCTCCAGCCTGGATCCAGCCTCTCATAAAGACTGCAGATGACCAACACCTGTGAAGAGACGACTCCAACTCCTGCGAGGATTTCAGATGACGCAGCTCTGCATCAACACTCACCCATGCTCATTTCTGTATACCCTAATCAATAACAACATGTATTCTTATTCACTTTTTTGTGCCTTACATTCGATTAATAATACATTGTTAGCCAATCGTTGTGCTTTATGTACATTTCTGATATACATAACGTGGACAAATCACTTTAAATTGTAATGTAGACGCGTGCATTTTCTGTGAAGCTGCTTTGAAACAATATGTATTGTGAAAAGCGCTATACAAATAAATGTGAATTGAATTGTACTGAATATATCGACAATGATGTACTCGAAACAGAACCGCTTTTCCTCGTACAGAGTACAGACGCAACATCTTCATAATGATCCCAGTTCACAAGGATCAATGAAAACAACTAAAACCGCTGTATTATTCATGCCAGGCCAGTAGCTGGCGATTCTTCACTTTGTAAAGAAACGCTACTTGTCTGCACACATACGCATAATTCTAAGCGTTGTTGAAAACAAAACAATCAAGATCGAGCAAGAGAAGAGTTAATAACCTCAGCACAAACACAGTTCTGTAGTCCGCCATTGTTGTTTTGGCTGTCAATTACTCGCACATGCCTATAGACTGAACGCATGCTGTCACCGTATACACAAAATAGCATTCGCCTGTACCGAACTGTGATGGGCAACATCGCGACTATGACGAGAAAAAACAGGTGTGCTTGAGCATTCTGCCCTTTTTAAGGACGCATCTTGTGACATCATGTCCTGTTTTTGGTTCGTTTACATGGTAAACATTGGTCCACGTTGCGTTCATATTTCATTTGAATCACACCAGAGTTCATTTGGAAGCAGACTGAGACCCACCTTTTCAGTGGTCTCGGTCCGCTCGTGTGGTGCACACCAGGGTTCAGATGGCATGTGAACCGCACCAACACAGCAATCGCACAAGGGGTGAATGAACTGCACTTTTGTTTTTATCGTACCAAACATGCCAAGTGTGAACACGCCCTAAATAAACGGCCAAAATGCATAACAAGTTTTGTGTAAACGCCCCCAGAAAGATATGGGTCTCAATTCTCAATTCTTCCATGGACCTGATTCAACCAATTTAATTCTTTAAATATTTATTTCCTGTTAAGGAATACTAGCACAAACCGATTCTGCGGGACTAAGAGATATGACTCGGTTTATACCAGGGGTGTCCAATCTTGATCCTGGAGGGCCACTGTCCTGCACAGTTTAGCTCCAACCCCAACACCTGAAGCAGCTAATAGTCTTATTAGGGATCCTAGAAACTTGTATGCAGGTGTGTTGAGGCAAGCTGGAGCTAAACTCTGCAGGACAGCGGCCCTCCAGGACCGAGTTTGGACACCCCTGGTTTATTCTATAGTACACTATTGTTCACACCAAATGTTTTCAAAAGAATTCTTTCAATCAATCAAATACAATCCACATCTATCTTAGTCTCATTCCACTTTGTGTTCCCTAATCACACTATAAAGTCATACGGTACAGTGTCAGTCTACATAAGAAAGTCACTATTGCATCCTGTTTATCTTCAAACAAACAGGCTCCACCCATGCGAGAACCTCAAACAGACTGGCATGTGATGTCATGTGATGCATTTTGGATTGGTCAGCAAATACAGTTCTGCAGGCTGACTGCTCTTTTGCTCTTTCATACTCAAGATTCAGCTCTCATTATCTTTGTCCTGATCAACAACCTGCAACTTAATACCAAATTCATCCCCAAATCAGCACTTTATTTTAAAAATCTAGATAGCCTGACAGTCACTCCCACTAGGTTTATTCAGAGTTTATATTCTTCTATTAATTCTTAGGCCCTGAGCCAACACTGAAGATATGAGAAATCCCTGGAAAGAGATTGAGACTCAAATGTGGAGCACTACAAGCCCGATAGGGGATTAAACACACCTCGCACAGATCCTCTATACCAGCGCGAACATCATGGAGCAGAACAAGACTAGCCCACAACATAATGATTTTAGGGGATTTTTTTAGATGCACTTAGTAAAAGAATATGGCCAGTGCAATCTACAGCAGTGGTTCTCAACAGGGGTCCAGCACCCACCAATCTATCTTACATTATATGGTGGTCCTTTAAAAGTTGTGTTGGACAATGGGGAGGGCAGATATTCGGGGGCAAAAAAACTGTTATTTCAATAGGGATCCACACTATCTGGAATTTTGTGTGAGGACAGACTGGTAACCCGAAGGTTGCGGGTTCGATTCCCAATGCCGGCAGGAAATTACTGAGGTGGCCTTGAGCAAGATACCTAACCCCCAATCACTCCCCAGGCACCACAGCAAAATGGTTGCTCCAGGTGTGTGTGCGTTCACAACTCACTGATTCTAATGTGTATACACTAACTTGGATGGGTTTAATGCAGAGGACAAATTATGACTGTGAGTATGGGTTACCATATTTGTTCTTTAAGTCATGTTAATTATATACCTATTTTGCAAGTGAAATTTTCAGAAATGTTGCTAATGTGATCACACCTTATGAACCAGTGATCTATAGTATATCCACACATCTACTGAAGTCCAGCAAACACATACCTGCACGTGAACCACTACCCTAAAGGCCTTCAAACTTGCAATCCCTGCTATCCGAACTTGGCTAATGGTGCATTCAAGTGCTCCTGGAAAGTTCATATTTAAAAAATGGGAAGTTGGGAATTTGCGTTTACGTGAGTTTAAGTCACTTTCGTCAGAGCAAGATGGCAGTGTATCTTCTCTACTTCTAGAAAATGAAGAACAAAGAATGTGCAACTGGTGTGTTTTGCGTTTTAATGTTTTTAAATTATGAAGCCACTGTCAACTTTATATTGTTATTATATTGTTATCAATGCTATCATATTTTGTGCAGGGAACTAGCTTATATTGTTGTAAATAAAAAAAGTCTGATAATGTAAATCCAATGCTAAATACCTAAAAATATTGTGGTATTCCACCACATTTCTCACTGACACATCCCCGACTTTCCACTCGTATTTACGACTTTGTGATGCCGTTAATGTCAAATCAAATCAAATCATAATCAACTTTTTTACATATATATAGCACAATAAAAACAACAGCAGTTGGCCATTGTGCTGTTCAACAGGATAACTGTCTAAAAACAAGAAGACCGCAAAATAATAAGGGGAGTTTACGTCAAAAACAGCAATCAAAAAATTAGACATTCATGTGCTTCAACTCGTAAATACCATCTTTTCGACTCAAACAATTACTAGAATGTTCTGACAAGGTTCTCTTAAAGTTATGAACAACCATTTTATCAGTAATGTTAACAGAAGTGATTTGGTTTTAATAAAATGTTCTCAAAACGCTAGCACAAAAACATGATTTATACATCTTTCATGGAACGTTCTTTTCTGAAATGTTTTAAGAGAACATTCTAAAGTAACGGTCTCATAGCGTTTGTGAAACGATCAAAAGGAATTTTCTATTAACATTTGCATAACCCAGAATTTAAAACATTTTGAATGGAACTTTCAGAAATAAAATTAATGGGAACGTTAGCAAAACGTTCTTAGAACATCTTTTTGTTTGGTAAATCATGTAAAGTATATTTTACTCATAAAGTTTGTAGCAATAAACAAACTATAACGCAATCATACAGCAAACTAATACTTACTCGAACTGTGTGTGCCAAAGGCATTGTTTAAAACTTTAAAACACTACAGCTGTATTTTGGTAGCTCAGCCAACATGAGACACAACTGAAAATGCAAAGGGGCGTACACCATCACACCTGTTCTGATCTGTAGACTTTGTACTGTCTACAAACACAATAACGGTGTGTAGCTTACCTTTGTTGTCTCTCGTGCACAATTCTTAATATTCATTTTTACCTGATCTGGGGTGAGACTAAGCCCAGCCAGATTTGGCCCACTCATGACCTGCGTTACACCTGTAATTCACCTGACGCACTACAGGATCGCAGTAACGTATAATTACAATAAACACATCCACTTACTCAATAAAGAAGCTCGCGCCTTCCTTCGTAAACCCTTCCTCCCAACCTGTGGGTAGATCTAAGAGGCAGGAAAAAATAGAACGTTTGCGAAACTTTTAGCGTTATGTGCAACTGGATAACACTGGAATCTAGAAAGCTAGATGGAAGCATGAATGCACGTACCGGACCGGATCATGTGTCCAGAATTGACAGGTTGACCAGTGCGGGGATGAAGCCAAGTGGTGGTGCACGTCTCATCGCTGGCAGGAAAACAAACCACCTGTTAGCGATGCAATTGGCTGGAAAACACTCGAACGGTATGAGAAAGAAATTCTTTCTAATTTAATAGTAAACATATATCCTCACTCAATGAAAAAGACCCTGCCGTCCCCGCACACCCCATAGGAGCAGTTCTCAGGTAAGGTGTCCCGCCGGAGCGGCGCCGCCATTATTCCCGTGTAAAGTCCTGTCTACCTCTCATTCCTCCTCGCTGTCCTCCCTCTGTAGCGATCAGCGCTCGGGCAAAAGGCGATTAAAGGGGAGGGCTAACTTTGCACTTGGCTTTCAGTGAGCAAGCTTGGCCGACAAAAAACATAATTAAATACAATACAGACTTTCTTCCTAAGAGACGGAGATAGTCATTGCTCACGCTCTTAAAATACAATTGTTTATTCCAAAGACAAATGCTGTTGTTTGTACAGAGATTGTATTTTTTTTACATGTTTAATCCCTCTTCAACACAAACTACCTTAGAATATGTTAATTAAACGGTAATAGTACAAAATATAATGGAAATAAATAATAATAATAATAAATGACAATGTTAAATGGGGGCTTTTAGTCAAAGCCAAGGTGTAACAATGATACAACTACAACAAACGACATAAACCCTTCATATCGACAAATGTAAAGGTACCTAAGCATCAAACCACACAAGATTACCGTATGAGAGGTGTGTGATAAAGAACAAGTTACAATATCAGTGTGAATTGTGAATCCCATTACTCCCCAGAGAAATTGCCAGACACAAGACACTTTATGGAACCTCTTATTGAATATTTAATAATATTTGTATATATTTTTAGTCTAAACAAATTTAGTCAACACTTGTCTGTCTGTATATTTAATTGTAGTGCTTTGTGCTCAAATAAACTGTATTTAACCTATATGTCTTTCAAAGCATTCATTCATTCATTCAGTACAGCCTGTAGTCAGTGTTTCCAGGTCTGTATGATATGTTATAGGTCTAAATATAAATGTAAATTCCCTCTATTTTCCATGTTTTTACCCGTTTCTAATTACCATATGCAACAGTTGCACAGACTTGACAACCTGCCTGTGGAGTTTCTCACAGTTACTTATTATATAATACATTGTTCAGTTGTTACCTTGTATAAGTTATTTCTGTTTGATCCACTGAGTGAATTCAGGGTGATTGGGACACTTTTTCCAAGTAATCTCAATGGCAAAAAGTGTCCCAATCACCCTTAATTCACATAAAAAAATGTACCACATGAAACACTTTTAAAAATTGTTTATTCATTGTCAAATACAATATAAGACTGTGGCATGTGTCCTAAAATAGATGAAAGTCAAAGATGAAATAGCTTTACAAATAATTATGTTTGGTCACACATTATAGCTAGGTTAACATTAGGGAAGGGCAGAAAACATTGGTCATTGTAATATAATCCTATATATGTCCACCACAAATGAACATGGACATTCTAGATCAATTAAATAAAAAACACAACTACCATTTGATCAAAGCACCATAGTTTCTTCAAACATCTTGAGAACTTGCTTTTTTTCTTCATGATATTCACCATAGACATGTTCACTGATTTATAGTGATGAATAGTGATGAAATGTTCACTGATTTATAATGGCTATACATTAAAGGTGCGCTCAAGTATTTTTTATATGGTCGCATTGTGACACCTAGAGGCATGTGAGTATAAAGCAAAAGTTACTAATGCAATTTCTGTTAGGTAGCATTAATTTAATTCTCATTAATACTCATCATGTTTATATTATTCCCTTGGTTAAATATAACTATGTAGAGTTTTCTGACTCCACCATAGACAGCACTTTAATTACCACTTTCAAGGGCCAGAAAGGTATACAAAGACATCATTAAAATAGTCCATGTGACTCGGGCAGTTCAACCTTAATTTTATGAATCGACGAGAGTATTTTTTGTGCGTAAAAAAACCCAAATTAATGACTTTGTCTGTGTCAGTCTCTTACGCTGTTGACAGAATAAACAGTGCAGCTTCTGAGTTCTACAGCAGAACAAAAGAGTGACACAGAGGAGAAGAGATTGTTGAAGAAATTCATTAATTTTTTAGAATTACACAGAAAGTAATTCTCATCACTTCATAAAATGAAGGTTGAACCACTGGAGTCACATGGACTATTTTAAAAATGTTTTTACTACCTTTCTGGACCTTGAAAATGGTAAAAACACAATAAAAATGTATTTCAAAAAAGAAGGTGGTTATAACGTTGCAGTCTATGGGGTCAGATTCATCAAAAATATAAGGGCACATATAATTAATGACAGAATTTTCATTTTTGTATGAACTAATCCTTTAATGAATCAAACACATGAATGCATATATTGTGTGTATTCCCAATGTAAAAAGAAAAAACCTTTTTACATCCCCTTGCAACGTTCTATCTATCTATCTATCTATCTATCTATCTATCTATCTATCTATCTGTCTGTCTGTCTGTCTGTCTGTCTGTCTGTCTGTCTGTCTGTCTGTCTGTCTGTCTGTCTGTCTGTCTGTCTGTCTGTCTGTCTGTCTATCTATCTATCAATCTATCTGTTAAAAAAGTTAAAGATTGCTGTAATGTGGTCTTGTTGTATTTTGGTACTTTGACATTTCAGTTCAGATTATGACATAATTAATAATAAGTGTTTAAAATAAGTGTAAAAAAAATATCTGCTCTAGAAAAAGTGTATTCATTGGTTTTATTGTTATTTGATATCACTCTTTGATATCACTCTCTCTCTCTCTCTCTTTCTCTCTCTCTCTCTCTCTCTCTCTCTCTCTCTCTCTCTCTCTCTCTCTCTCTCTCTCTCTCTCTCTCTCTCTCTCTCTCTCTCTCTCTCTCTCTCTATCGCATTCGCTCTATTGCATCAGACAGTCATATATATAACCTGAAAGCAAAGATCTCTAGTAAAACTATTGTATTGAGGAGTGAGGACTCTTCTTCTGAATATAATAGCAGGATCGTGTAGATGGAAACAGAAGATGATCAATGGTGCCCTCTTGTGGTGACTGCCATGCAATACACACAGCCAACAGATGAAGAGAGATTAACAATAATAGTCTTTGAACCCAAAGGCTTATGCTGTGATTATTTATGTGTGCACACAGGTTCCTGTAACAGTCTACGTGAACAAACAGAGAGCTGCTGTTGCCAAATTGAATTTCTGAAGAAATACATGCAGTATATCTATTCAGCACAATCATATTTTATAATATTTATTCCATTGCAAAATATCATCGTTCAGCAATCTGTTTTATATTTGGATGGCAGAATGAAGAAGATACTAAAATAGTAGTAAATAATTATTAAAACAGTGATTGATGAGGTAATTGATGAAAATTACCAAATTCATATTCATATAAAATAGAAATACATTTACATTCCTTTATTAAAGCTTTCAGGTGAAAGCTGTATACTGTATATAAGTTTGGGTCAGTAAAATGTATTTATTTATTTTACTTTTAGATATACTTTTATTCAGCAAGGATACATTAATTTTTTTTAATTGACAGTAAAGACTTTTATAACGGCAAAATATTCTTGTCTCAAATAAATGCCGTTCTTTTGAACTATCACAGGTTCCACAAAAATACTAAGCAGCACATTAAACATTACATTTAAATAAATACAAATCTTACTGCCCCAAAGTTTTGAATGGACTAAATACATAAACACACATTTGTTTCACTGTATTAGTGAGGACATTGTATAGACTTCCTTTGATTTAATATCAGGTTAATAATGATATTTTCTATGGCTTAACCCGACCCCCTAAACCTAACCATCACAGAAATGTGCAAAACACTAGATTCAAATACAGATATGTTTCGGCTGATTTATAAGCCCTTTTAACTAGTGACCAGTAAAATGTCTAGTCACTAGTGGGTTGTTATAATATTTCACTATATAAGTGAGGACATTTGATGCTCAAGTATAGCTAAGCTTGTATACACACAGAGGTTTCCATGTTTTATGGGGACTTCCCATACATAATGATTTTTATACTGTACAAACTGTATATTCTCTCCCTTTATACTAACCCTACCCCTAAACCTACCCATCACAGAAAACTATTTTTACATTTTCAAAACACTTCATTTTTATGATTTATAAGCTTTTTCCTAAAGGGGGACATTGCCTCCCATAATGTAGAGAATACACACAATACAAAACAAAACTAAAACTAAAAAGCTCTATTCACCCTGACAAAATGGCTCTGTGAAGATGCTGTAACTCATTTGAATATTCAAATATTTTTACATATCAGACAGGGAAGCATGAGCTTTTGCAACGATTCACGTTTGTAATGCATATTATTGACATATTCTGTACCAAATCAACATGACTATAACGTGATCCAGCTCAGGTTTCTCCCTGTAACATGAGATGTGTCCGACTACCTGTGCAGCCTCTTTTTTTTGTCTCACACACTGTGGCTGCTGATTGCTCTATTGCATCAGACAGTCAGCGCTTTGTAATTGTGACTCCAGAGATCCCGCTTCTCAAGCTTTGGACTCTCCAGGATGAGTAATAGAGGCTGGGGCCGTGCCGGCCGCCCTCCCACAACACACCAACCCCTGCTGCAATCATATGCAATCCTCTCATTGCCAAATAGTGGTTGCTTAGAGACCAAGGTCACCTGGGTGAAGGCACCTTAGGAGAGGAAGACACCATAGCAGCACCGCATGCAAACCTTCATGCAGCCAGCCAGCAAACCTGCATGCTCTCAGAGCTGTTGCTTTCTAAACCGACACGTTTGAACCAGCTAAGAGGAAAGAACAAGTGACACTGTTAATATAGTGCTAAACAATTTCAGAATAGCATATGTCCACCTTTACACGATCAATAAAAGTGTCTGAAACGCTATCCAATTAACTCAAGGACAAAGCATCATTAAATTAGACCCGCAGTCTGTTGTCACAGCGTGAAAGATTGCGTAAACGATTGCTTGTCTTTGCACCATGCAAGTTTGTGTCGAGGGGAGATGCTAATTGATTTCTCCTCAAGGGAGAGAGTTTCATCACGCTTTGTTTTTAACCCTCTCTTCCACACGGCGCTCTCACAGGAGTTCTCCACCTCTGCAGTCACAGTCAGAGACAATCAACCAGTGAGATGAACCACAACAAACCAGCCGAGACACTACTGTACATTTAACAAAGGCAGGATGTGATAATGGAACATTTGAAGTGAACTAGTGTAGAAAATACGAGAAAAAAAAAAGCAAAAGTTTTACTGCCATTTTATTTATTGTCAAGTACAAGTTGCAATGATCAGTGAAGTCAAGTTTAGCAAATATCTGATAGTAGTATCTGTTTTTGTCTAAGAACATTTTCTAAAGTTTGGGGTTGGTATCATTTTGTTTTGTTTTTGAATTACGTTTACTATGATCACCAAGGCTGCATTTATTTGATAAAATCCAGTAAAAGTAGTATAAATTATGGAATATTATTACAATTTAAAATTCTGTTCAAAAACAGTTTTGTATGTTGAATGTGTTTTAAAAAGCAATTTATTTCTGTGATGCAAAGCTGAATATTCAGCATCCTCAGTGTCACATGATCCTTCAGAAATCATTCTAATAGGCTGGTTTGCTGCTCAAGAAACATTTCTGCTTATTATCAATGTTGAAAACAGTTGAGCTGCCTAACATTTTTTGTAGAAACTGTGATACATTTGAAGAAATTAACAGCATTTAATTGAAATAAAAATATTTTGTAACATTACAAATGTATTTGTTGTCACTGTTAATTAATTTAATGCATCCTTGTAATAAAAGTATTAATTTCATTAAAAGAAAAATCTTACTGACCCCAAATAATTTTTTTTTTAAAAATTAAAACAAAAAAAAAATATATAAATATATATATAAATTAATTAATGTAAACATTGAGGTGCATTAACTTGGCCTTGTTCAATTTTTTCTTGCATTTACTCCAACTTTATAAATAATTTAAAAACATACTTTAGCAGCCTATTCTCACGCCATTTCAAACCACTGAAATAAACAAGGCATAGTTCACCTATCATCATTTACTCACCCTCATGTCTTTTCAAACCTGTATGACCTCCATTCATCTGTGATTTTTTTGTCCATCTAATAAAACAACTCTTGACCCTATTGGCTTTCATTGTATAGAGAAAAGAAATGTGTTTGGAAAGACTTAAGGGTGAGTAAATGATGACAATTTTCATTTTTGGGTGGACTATCCCTTTAAATAAAATAACACTAGTCTACTACTCCAACACATCCACAATTTGTGTTCAAATAAATATGTGTGATCAGTCACGCTAAAAAGTCTGTAAGGCATAGCAAAAACTGATTAACATTAGTAGCGGTCAAGGTACAATGTGTGTTGAGGTATAATTGTCAATTTAAGTCAATATAACAGTCTAGAGGCTGGCCGGGGAACTAAAAGATCAATAATTACAATCAAAAGCAACTTTTTGCAGATCGAGGGCTGGTTATTTCTTCTGTACGCCGTCCGTATAGGCCCACAGCTTTTCTCTGTGTGACAAACTAAAACAGTAGCCAATGGCTTTCTCAGTTTCACTGATTCTCTTTCGGAATCGGTCTCTGTCCCTCGCGAGCTCCTCCCACGGTCCCTTACGTGATGCTTGAAGGGCAAAGGACCAAGTGTGCATCTTGTGAACTTGTACGATGGGAGAAAATTTCACCTGGAAAACATTAGCAACGTGCTGTTATCAAGCAATGATTTACAACTGACATGAAGGTATAAAGGTGTGGTCACATTTTGTAATAAAAATAGCTCTATTGTCAATGGTAAATGGACTGCATTTATATAGCGCTTTCAACAGACCTATGGCCATCCAAAGCGCTTTACATATTGCCTCACATTCACCCATTCATACACTGACGGCGCTGCCAATAATGTAGCGATGTGTGACACACAGGCCCCGTTTACACCTGGTATTAAGATGCGTTTTGGTCGATCGGACCACAAGTGGACGACGCTAAATACAGGTGTACAGGTCTAAAAAGTTGGGCTTGTCCACTTTCTACCACTTCCAGAGGAAGTCGAAAATGGATTCGACCGCATTGCTTTTGTAGTGTAAACGCTCATGTGGTCGAATGTGCTTGAACATCCACAAAAGACCACCTACTCTCCGCCCACTGACCTAATGCGTAAACATTATGGGAAGCGTGCTAGCCAGACGGATTTAAACTCTGTTAGCTGAAGTTCCAAGTTTGGTTTGATGATGAAAAATGTACCAAGCATAATGTCTCACCATTCCTGATTTCTAACACACACTCAGTGTTCGGCGGGTCTTACGGCTCTCTGTATGTTTTTCCGTCATCTCTGGTCGCGTTCATATGTAAATTGCGTGAGTTTATTTCATCCATTACATCAAAAGATCTGAATAAACCCATACATCTACCCACCCATTGACCCTCCCCTTGAAGAAATCAGGACAGAAGTGGTCGAAAGTGGACAAAAGAGACACCAGGTGAAACATGAATGTGTCTCCCTCGTCTACTTGTGATCCAACTGACCAAAATGCATCTTAATACCAGGTGTAAACAGGGCCACAGTTCATCCAGAAGTCACTTTCAAACCAAGCAGCTTTCTGTTGGAATTTGCGTGAACAACTTAAACCTGATAATTACCTTCTTAAAAGTGGGACATTTCCTCTGGTTGCCCTGAACGGCTGTCAGACCAACGTATCTTCTCCATGGCACCACCGATAATGTCTCAAAGGGTAATTTGTGGCAGCAATGGCGAGGAACTTTGCTGGCCGCTAAAGAAGGCTTTGAGCGCCTTGAAGATTTGAAGCGCCTTGTTTTACTTTGGCTGGGTGAATCGTGTTTGGACGGTATTGGTGTGGCTGGTGAGCTTTGAAGCGGGGCTCTGAAATTTAATGGGTGATATGGGTCATCATTCTGAGAGAGGGATCTCCATAAGGCCTCTTCTTCTTCATCTTCAGAAGCTAGTTTGGGCGATTCTGAGCCTGTAGATGCTGTGGATTGTGACGTCGGACTCTCAGGCTTTGAGACCACCTGCGTTTTGCTTTTTTCAGTAGCCACAGTAGACAAACATGCCTTGAAGTGCAGCGGGTGATATGGATCTGTTGAGCTGGTCAGAAGTTCCCAGAGTTTGTCACTCTCCTCTCGTTCTCCTTCGAAACAAGAGCTGTCTGTGCTGCCCCAGCTGAACTCGCTGTCTGAGAGCTGACCGACTGACTGCACTTGACACAGAGCTTGAACTTCCTCCGTAGATGAACCAGATGAGTCAGGATCGCCGTTGGGCTTTTGCTTTACAAACTCCTTTGCAGAAAACCCTGACACACATGCGGTAAAAGTGCGGGTGCTCTCTGCACATTTCCTCTCGGAACCTCCTAAAACAGTCCAGTCATATCCATGTTTCCACATGGCGTGATCTCCGATATAGAGATCTTCGGTGTCGTTGAGACACTCTGTTGCGTGGGACACGAGGTCGTCCACCAAAGAGCAACAGAGTTCATCGCTGACCAGACTGGACAGGACAGCTCTGGAGTGGGAGCTCACATCGAACGGGTCTCTGCCGAATTTTGAAAGTGGACTGGAACCCCCGACCACCATGCTTTTGTTGTTTTCAAACAAGGATGAGAGCAGGAAACTGTCAGAAGGGTCTCCTGACCCACTTGTCATGTGCTGAATGTGTTGCCCTGTCTCGTCTGTGATTCTCAGATGCACTTCAAACCTGAACATCTGGAAAACTGGGAAACAAACAAAAAGAAGTTACTGGACTTAGTTCAATACATTAATATAAATAAATAAAATAAATATGCAGCATATAAACTGTATATTTGTGTGTGTGTGTGTGTGTGTGTGTGTGTGTGTGTGTGTGTGTGTGTGTGTGTTAGTAACAACGGTTGTGTGTTTTAAATAATTATTACAATGTAAAAGATTATATATATATATATATATATATATTTTTTTATTATTATATATATATATATATATTATCATCCAATTAAAATAAATTAAATACAAAGTAATACAATTATAATAAAAGATCTGCTCTAGAAAAAGTGTATTCATGGATTTCATTGTTATTTGGTATCACTCCTCATTAATTAATTAATAATAATATAATATATATATATATATATATATATATATATATATATATATATATATATATATATATATATATATATATTTAATTAATTAAATATATTATCAGTTAAATATATATATATATATATATATATATATATATATATATATATATATATATATATATATATATATATATATATATATATATACTTTGCTCTAGAAAAAGTCGATTAATTGATTGCTAATGTTATTTGGTAACACTTTACAATAAGTTTTAATTTACTAACTAGGAACAAAACATACATAATTTATTAATCTTAGTTCATGTTAATCATAACATATATTCAAACATTCTTAAGATCAAAAAGATATAGAACATTGTTAATGTACTGTGAACTAAATGAACACGAACATCAACCAACATTAACAAAGATGAATAAATACTGTAAAAATATATTTCTCATTGTTGGTTCATGACATATACAATAACTATGTATTATATATTTCATCATTTGTAAGTAGCTTTGGATAAGACTGCTAAATTAATTAATGAAAAAAAAAATGAATCGATCAACACAGTTTGCATATTGACAGACATCTATAAGAATAGTAGGCGACATCTATGCGCTGTTATTATTATTAATCTGATAATGCATACATGCAATGGCCAAGCATATGGATATCATGAAATACATCACAATGCAAATATATGATTCCTAAAATTACCCGTCATAAAAGTGCAGCAGATGACCTGGACCAGCAGGCGCAGTTGTTCCCACACGACCGTCAGGATCTGTTTGGTCCAGGGCAGAAGCATCATGCCGCCGTCCCCGAAGCGCCGCAGCGCGGTCCGCTCCGCTCCGCTCCTCTCCATCCTCAAACAATACCCTGTCACGTATTCTGATATTCGTCCCTTGGTGTGTTTTCTCTGTAGTAATTTATCGGCTGATTTCTGAAGTTTGCTAACCACATCTTCCCAGATATGTGAGCGTTAACGCCGAGCGAAAGCTGCTGAGATCCACATGATCACCAAGTCAGGTTTCCAGCACCTCCGGTGACAAACAACTCAAACTTAAGAAAGCGCTCCACTATAAACAAATATCTCCTGCCTGCAACA
This sequence comes from Gobiocypris rarus, assembly GCA_023029165.1. NCBI lineage: Eukaryota > Metazoa > Chordata > Actinopteri > Cypriniformes > Gobionidae > Gobiocypris > Gobiocypris rarus. Next base: position 6,167,939 of record CM040918.1, read on the forward strand.
ATTTAATTTGATCGCGTATGTGTCACTCACATTAACACCGCCCCCTTTTGCAACAAGCCACGCCCACTGGATGGCGTAGCCCAGTGACGCATGTTTGTTGTCCCATGTGAAATATCATGAAGCCACAGGTTTACTATACATATTGCTACTCTTACATCACACTAAACTCACTATATACTCGTGCATTTAAATAATTAATTATCAAATCAAAATAAGGTTTTATAATCGCTACGTCGAGACTCCGGAAGGGTCAAGATTTAACTTGGCATTTTATAGTGTGGAAATGTGAATAATGAATTCTGCATTAGATAAATGAACTTACATCAGATCCTGACTGAACTAAAGCCTCACTGCGCGCGCTAATTATTGCTGAGGCAAATTTCCAACCTTGTTGCTCTGCTTCTTGCATCATACATAACATGTATTGTTTTTGAAAACACTGTTGAAAATTACAAAAGATACTGTCCTACATACTGTCAAAGGGTTATATAATATATTCATTTAATCTGTAGCAGAACAATCAGTACCAATAACTGGCCTTAAAATAACGTGCAACCGATTACACTACATAAAAACTGTTGCATGGTTCATAATTGAACATTTAAACTAAATTTAGTGTTTTTACTGTGCAATTCTAAACTACCAATACTAGAGTTTTAGGATTACCAACCTACAAAGTGTCCAAAAATCATGTGAATGCAAGCAGGTGGAATGCACTAGCATCTGTATTTGTTCCCACTGTTTTTCTATCCTTAAAAATACAAAATGTACAGCTGGCACATTGTGTGTGAGCTGTCAAGGAGCAAGTGCCAGTTCATGCATACTTCTTCATCATTAAGCCCTCACCCCAGAGACAATGCAAATGTGTGTGCACTGGCCTGACTGCTTTTCTGTTCCTCTCCAGATGCTTTCTCACAGCAACAGCCCAGGCGGTACATAAATACTGGCAGATCTGAGGTCTGGCCTTTTACGGCCAATGACAAAGTGCACCTGGGTCGCACCATATGAGTCCCTAAAGATCACACCTACACCTCAGCAGAAATCATTAGTGTGTGAGCCTGTGACGGTCAAAGTTCACCTTGTCATCATGTAGTCATCCTCAGTGTTGTTTTAAACCTGTGTATGAGTTTCCTCTTTGGAAGATAAAATAAGATCTTTTGAAGAAACGGTTCTAATGATCACTGATGTCCATTGTATGGACAAAAACACTCAGACATGTTAAAATATCTTTTTATATTCCACAGAAGAAAGAAAGTCATACAGGTTTAAAAAAACATGAGGGTGAGTAAATGACGGGACTTTCATTTTGGGGTGAACTGTCCCTTTAAGATGTAATCTTCAATGGCAACTTGATCACAAATCACCAGTCTTGTTATTTTTAACTCAAATTAAAACTATTCAAAATAATTTTAATCGCTAATTGAAATGAAACAAAACAATAAAAACAAAAAAAAAGCCAATTAGAAATGTTATGGCGTGCTAAAACTAAGGCAAATTAAATTTAAATAAATTTAAACTGAAATACTAAAACCAAAATAAAAAAAATAAAGCTAAATAAAAATAAAGTTAATAAAAACCACAAAAGCATACAGTGGTCAACAAAAAGTGTCTTCAAAATATATTCGGTCTTCCTATAGTATAATAATATAATTAATATAATATAAAACTTACAGTATAACAATGCAAATTGTTTCAACTAAATATGAAAATATGAACGTGCAAGAGCAAGACTGGATATAACTAAGTTTCTGTAGAAAGGTGATAACTGGAAATATATATATATATATATATATATATATATATATATATATATATATATATATATATATATATATATATATTACAATTCAAATGATATAATAGTCAACAGTTTTGTGTTTCTTGACTGCCCCCTACTGGTTAAGTATATTTGAATCCATTAAAGAAACTTGAGAACAAATAAATCATCCAGAGAGGTGTTCAAAAACATTTAATTTTTCTTAAGAGAGAGAGAGAAAGAGAGAGAGAATTACAGCAAACATTGATTCGGTCAGGTTAAAGATAACCAATAAATAACTGGCCATGTTAATATCCATTCGAAATGTATTTTTAACAGTCATAAAACAGCGAATCAAGTCATTATTTGCTGAGTGAGTGATGACAATCTTGATCATTTTAAAAATGTCTCCTGGTAAACTCAGATCACGATTCAGCTGAGCTCTGGCACTAGCTTTTAGCCACAGGTGCCGTTCCCTTTTCAAGCAGGTTCATTATACAATTTCATTGGTGCATTATCTTACAAAACAGGGCTTTTTTATTTTTTTTAACAAAAGTACTGAGAAAAGCGAAAATGAAAGGAGAGCATGTGAAGGCACCCTGTTATTGTTCCCTAAAGGGAAGTGGTCTCGAGTTTGTTCAGTTCATTTGGCACGTTATCAAAAGCACAGTGAACTCTGCTGTGCTTGTTTTGATAGCTCAGTCAAAACCTTACAACCTTTTAATGTTTCTTATTTGTATATGTAGAAAAGGAAAGTGTAAAAATAAGCGGTTTTAAAAATACAAGTGTCAATCTCTCTATATATTTTATATATATAATAATAATAATATAAACTCTTCTTTCAGTGAGCCGTTTGGTCCTCTTAAGTTCCAAATGTACAGAACACGTATTTAACAAGGACTCAACCTTGATTAGTGTCAGAGAGAGAGAGAGAGAGAGAGAGAGAGAGAGATGCTGGGGGAATGCGAGTTGTCCTGTAAGGGCACTTGCTGCAGTCACGTCACCTTTTGTGGAAGACTGGAGTGGAGGGATGGTTGGATCTAGAAGTAGGGCACCATGGTGAGCTTGTACCACTTGACGGTCTCTCCGCTCAGGTCAAAGTCCTTAAGGCTGAGGGTTATGCCACCCAAATAGCAGTTCTCTCGCAGAGACTCTGCACTGAGCACGCTCAGTTGAAGTTCCCTTTGCTTGAGGGTTTCCTTACTGTAGCCGCTGTACACCAGCTACAAATAAACAGAGAAGCAAGCTGTTTATTAGCTTTAGAACAAAGGCGAGTTAATCATGCATAGTTAGACCGGTAGGCCTAATTTACCATTTCATTAAATGTCGGGTTCCTAGTCTTCCTCGCGATCTTCGTTTTGCGTTTGGAGGTTTTGTGGGGGTCTGGGAGAAGGTATGTTTTCACATATGGGTTTGGGTCTGCTCCGTCATTTGACATCTGTGTTTTGGAGCAGGACAGTTAAGATTTCAGAATGCACAGAAACTGAGATCGGTTTGAAGACAGATGCTATTGTTATTTCTTACCAGGTCTTTAATGTGCATGACCATGATGAAGAGCGTACTGTTTCGGTAGGACACTGACAGCTTCACCTCACCCTCCACGCGGCCGGTGGTGGGACTCACTGGAGGCATGTCTGCAAAAAGAACATCAAATACATGAACTAACTAATATGTTGTACCAAATATATGAAACAAGTGAAAGTAACTTAAAAATAAGCATGCGCACTCATACCTGGAGTTTTTGAGAGTACGTCTACCCCCTCGATCTTGTCATCTCTCGCAATAGGGTGGAAGAAGGTGTAGATAAGATCACACTAAGAAACAAAAAAGAATATCAACTGTCACATTTACTTAAAGGAACACTCCACCGTTTTTAGAAATAGGGCTTATTCAACTTCTTTCCTACATTCAGATATGTGGACAAATGCATTTTTGTCTCAGTGCATGCATTGTTTTAGATTGGCAGGGTCACCGCTAGCTTAGCTTAGCATAATGAATGGAATCCTATGTTGCCAGCTAGCCTGTCCTGAGTAAAAATGATACAAAAAAATGATATCAAAAAGCAGAGATATCACGCAACACATGAAATCAAGTAGCAGTGCTTCACCTGTGCCTTCCCATAATATAGTCCCAAATTAATATCTGCCATGGAAATCGCCTAGTCTTAATCTGCATCACTATTTGTATTCGTTGTGAATACTCAGGCCACAAGAAGTAATTAGGTGTTTGTTTTTGTTTTTTTGGATCACTTTTACTCTGGACATGCTAGCTGGTAACATAAGATTCCATTCATTATGCTAAGCTAAGCTAGCGGCGACCCTGCCAAACTAAAACAATGCATGCACTAAGACAAAAATGCATTTGTCCACATATCTGAATTTAGGAAAGAAGTTGAATAAGCCCTATTTCTAAAAACGGTGGCGTGTTCCTTTAAACAACCGTTCAAAAGTTTGGTGTCAGTAAGATTTCTTTTAGTTTTTTTATTATATTTGATAATATTTTAAAGTCAAACTTTTTAAGTAAAACCGTACCCACCTGGGTGACCTCCGTTGAACTCCTCATCAGATTGTGCACATAGCTGCTCAATTCCACCTTCCTCTTGGATGCCACATCCTTGATGTGTGTGCGTCCCAGAACCATTTTATTAGGAAATCTTTAAACAGGAAGAAGATTCTTAGGAACAATGAAATGCAGGATTTGATGAACCACGGTACAAAAGGTAAAGTCATATACCCTGGCAGCTTCCAGAGAGGGAAGAGGATGGTCAACTTGTTGTGCAGCTCCTGGAACTCATCAAAAGTGCGGAAGACAAACTGAGGCTCATTCTGACCTTCCCTAAGGATCCGTATTACATACGTCTGAAAGAAAGAGGTGTTTAAAACCAGGTGTTCTTTACGATTTTGATATGGTAAAAATATGACAGTCATTACCAACATAAAAAGAGGTAATCAAGGCTAATAAACTGATAACTAATCCTCTTTAAAACCACTCACATAGTGCTTGTCCGGATTGTATCTCTTCTGAAATGAAAATACAGATGCATCCCTGATCTTGCCGTCCTGCTTTATAGTATATGTGCGGGGAGCGAATGAGAGGATGGGCTCGTCATTGGAGGGAAGGCCAGAGAAACGCAACTGGGCCAGATTGTGGATGAAGAAATTAAACTTTGTGGCCACACTGCCCAGACTGGATTCAATCAACCTACAAGAAAAGAGAGATTTTAAAGTGATCCTATTATGCGTGTTCAGATATTACCTTTCATGTAGTTTGTAATATAGCTGTTTGTGAATGTAAAAGGTCTGCAAAGTTTTAAAGATAAAAGCACACAATAAATGAGTTACTGTCTACATAAGAACCCATTCTGAACTGCCAGAAATGAGTCGTTAGTTATTCCAGCCTTATTTCCTGCTCAAATCTACATAGATGCGTAAAACATTTGCATAATGCCAGCCTTTGGTCTTCACTGACCCGCCCTTAAACAAGATTTAGAGAGACTGAATCCTTTATTGAACCGTTTCAGACACTGTGAGAAAATAAGTGATGCGGCATCGTGTATTATGAGAAAATTAAAGTGTTTTTTACTTTGGATGCATGGATTCCAATTGAGGACAACCTCCAAAATAAAAACTAGGAATCTTACAATAGCACTCTATAATAATAAAACATTATTTAGAGAGTAAAAGAATAAAATAGTTGATAATTATATTATCATTAATTATTATCATCAATAATAATAATAATAATAATAATAATAATAATAATGTAACTGTTAGGTAGAGCTACCTTGTGAAGAAAATGGTAGCCTCTGCATCTGTAGTCTGAGGTTGAAGAGCATCACACACGTATTTGAGATCTTGGACTCCAGTCAGCTCTGGTAAACCCGATTGTGTCATCTGTGTAAAACACACAAATACAAAACTGATCAATAAACAGTAAAGCAAAAAAGTCCCGGATGAAGTCTAGCCCTTCCTGTTGCCACAGTACCCTACAGATGACATACAAATGACTGTTTTGTTTACAGTGCAGAGCTGAATATTACCAGAGACAGCAGGTTGAGAAAGAGGTTGGAGTGTTTGCGTATCAAGTTGTAGGCTTGTGAGCAAAGGTCAACAAAAAGCTGGAAGCGGCTCGTAGGTCTCTCGCCTCCATTGATGACGTAAGCCATATCAGAGGTTAAGACAAATGGTGCACGGTCCCTGCAGAGGAAAACGCATCATGATCCAAATTAATAAAACCAAACAAAACCCCAATTTGTGATTGTCTTACATAGTGTACTAGCGTAATTCACCTTTTAAAACTTCCAATCATTTGTGCGTGACCCAGGAACTTCCCAAAGTCTATGTGGAACATGTGGCCGGTGGAGCGCAACATGATGTTGTCGTTGTGACGGTCACAAATGCCTAGGATGTAAGTGGCCACACAGCATCCTGCACAGGTGTAGATGAAATTCTCTGAGGCCTGATAAGAGACACACATGGAATTGGTTCAACTAAAGCTGCCATGGATAATTATCCAGTTTAAAAAAATAATTAAATTGACCTTTTCATATTCATCCTCAGCAGGGTTATACTTGCGAAGCCACTCGGCAAGAGGTTTGTCCTTGAAGGAGCCTGTCACTCCGTACTCCACCTGAATCTTCCTCAGCGTTTCAGAAGATGGTACCAGCTCCACCATTCCTGTAAAACAAATATGTGAAGTTAAAACATAAGCACAGGATACATACACAGTGACAGTAAAATACTGTAAAAAGTCATTTCATGTTTTTCATGTCTCTCTGATATGTAGAACTAAATAGGCCATTTTGCTGTACCTACAGGGCACTTATATGCTAGTATTCAAAAATTTGGGGTCAGCATGATTTTTTAAATTTTTTTACTAAATACTTTGGTAAATGTGATGGTAAATACAGTGATAATTGTTGTTTAAATAATAATGCTGTTCTTTTGAACTTTCCATCATCAAAGAATCCTTTAAAAATCATCAGTTTCCACAAGAATATAAGCAGCACAGCTGTTTTCAATATTTATAATAAGAAATGTTTCTTGAGCAGAAAATCAGCATATTAGAATGATTTCTGAAGGATCATGTGACACTGAAGACTGGAGTGATGATGCTGAAAATTCCTAATATTGTGTTGGTCCCCCGTTTGCTCCACTAGACCCCTGAAGGTGTGCCGTGGTATCTGGCACCAAGATGTTAGCAGCAGCAGCTCCTTTAAGTCCTGTAAGTTGCGAGGTGGGGCCTACCATGCAACTCGGACTTGTTTGTTCAGCACATCCCACAGATGCTCGATTGGATTGAGATCTGGGGAATATGGAGGCCAAGTCAACACCTCAAACTCGTTATTGTTTTGGCGGTGGGCACCCTGACTGGTCGGCTATGCCGCCCCATACACAACAAACTGCGATGCACTGTGTATTCTGAACCCTTTCTATCAGAACCACCATTAACTTCTTGAGCAATTTGAGCTACAGTAGCTCGTCTATTTGACCGGACCACATGGTCCAGCCTTCGCTCCCCTCGTGCATCAATGAGCCTTGGCCGCCCATGACCCTATCGCTGGTTCAGAATGTTCACTCGCTGCCAAAATATATCCCACCCACTAACAGGTGCCATTATGAAGAGATAATCAGTGTTATTCACTTCACCTGTCAGTGGTCATAATGTTATGCCTGATCGATGTATATTCTAGTTGGAAAACAACACAATAGATGGAACATACCTTTATCTTTACCAGTTGAGATGCATTTAAAGTTGACAATGCGCAGGTCCAGTCCCTCCTGCAGCCAGATCCGATCCATAATTCGAATCATCTGCAGTGCCAACATGTCCTGCCTCAGGTCTTCTCCAACCTAAATTAAAGTTAAGACAGATAAACTATTTGGACATACCTAAAAACAGGAGTTTCTATAACTTTGTGCTTAAATATATACAGTAGGTACAATATATTTGTTGTACTACTGATTAGACCACTAGAGGGCACATTCAAGACTGAGACAAGGGTTTCAATACTATTTTTTGTGTGCGGCCCACTTTTAACAGCAAGACCAATTTCCATCAATCATGAATTTTTAAAGTTTGAGTTTAATAGATGATCTTACCATTGCAATTAATATAAAAAGAAACCGACTGCTCTGTAACAACTGTCAAACTAATGTAATGTAATAGTATAACAAACCTTAGCAGCTATGCATACCTTAGGCCCCTTTACCATACACACACACACACACACCTTAAACATGACATTAATCTCGTCCCCCAGCAGGTCTCGTTAACCAGAGCAATCTTCAGAGGTACAGCGTTGGAATTGAAGAAGGAGCAGGCCTACATTTAAGGGAAGGAAACAAAAGCAGCACCATGTTACAAAAGCACAACATCAGCCTCAGGGTTTTAGTTGGATTTACTGCTTCAACATGGCAACAGAGAGGGTCTGCACTGAAATGGGAGCAGGAGAAAAGATGTTGAAATAGTTCAGTGACACGGTTTAGGCTTTGCTGACTGTGCAAATCTCTAGATCTGAAACAGGAAGAGAGGGGGAGTAAGCAAGGATGATAAGGAAGTGAATCACATGTGAACGCTTCCCAGCAAAACGGAACAAAACCTGGCATGACATGAGATCTGAATAGAGCTGTTCCTTGTATGTGAGGTTTTGAGGCCTCTATTGAACTGCCTGAGCTGATCAACATTATTATTCAGACTGAGACTGTAGGTTCAACAGGGTCAATTTTGTTGTCATGACTTAAGCGCTCACCTTGATATTGAGTTCTTTTGCCACCAGACTGGGACTAATAGGGAGTCGACAGCTGTTCTTTTGGAAGAAAGACTGTACCCTCTCTAGACCCTCCAGGAGCACCACCTATGAGGAACATAGAGATTAGAAAATGTAGTATATGGATTCTTCTGACAGCTCTGAGACCAACAAAAGTGTATTATTCCTACACATATTGTTTATCAAAATAATCTTCACAAATTAACAAACATTTTTTATGAAATTTAAAGGTGAAATACTAAATGCCATAAGTAAAAAAAGTACAACTACAACCGGCCGCGTGAAAATTCAATCTGTTTATGATATGAAGCAACCGTGTCTCTTCAGAAAATGTTGACTAAAAAACGCTCAATTCATTTGGATTAGTTTTATGATCTCTTTATTAACTTTTTGAAGCATCAAATCCGTCAGTTGCTTAGCTGTCAATGGAGGGACAGAAATCTCAAGATTCATTTGTGTCCCGAAAATGAACTAAAGTCTTACGGGTTTCGAACGACAGGAGGGTGAGTAAATGATGAATGAATGAATTTTCCCTTTTAGGTTTAATAGTACAAGTTGGAAAGTTTGAGTTAGAATAGTTTGCATGAGTGCTGTATAAAACACAATGAGGCTGTGAAACTAGTGGGTAGATGAGTTTTCCTGTTCGAAATTAAGTTTAAGGGCCCCATCAATCTCTGTAGTGCCATTTAGCCAGCGTAAAAGCTTAAAATATATCACGAGTGGAGAATTATTGATGTTTTTGAGCTTGTGTTAACCACAGGCCTGATTTCATGCATTAAAAAAAAACATTGACTTTGGGACAAAATAAGTGCAAATGTTTTTTTCTCTTTTCTGGGTTTTAGGACCGATTCCTGCTGCAAAATAAATAAATAACATAAAATGTGTTTATGACAAAAGTCTTGCAATAAAGAGCCTTATTGCAAGCTTTCCATCTGTATGTAAATCACTTGTTCACAAGGGAGATATAAGATGAGGCACTATTGGACCCAAAGTATGTGGACACCCCTCTTCTAATTAACGGTTTGGCAAGGCCCTTTAATTCCAGCGAAGACTAATCTTAATGCTGCAGCATACAATGACGCTCTTGAGAATTGCATGTTTCCCACTTTGTGGCAAAGCTTTGGGCAGGACCCTTTTCCGTTCCAACATGACAATACTCCAGAGCAAAGCGAGACCCATAAAAAATGATTTAGTCACTGATTAGAACTTGACTGGCCTGTGCAAAACCCAAATCTGAACCCTCCTGAACACATTTGGAATGAACTTTAAACACGAATGGAGCCAGACATATCAGTACCTGATCTCACTGATGCTTGTGTGTACATTTTTTAAAATTAAATGCTCAACACGCTCACATAGGTGTGGGCTTCCATATATTTATTCCATATAGTAGATCAGTATAAGACAATATAAGATGATATCAATATTGGCTGGATGAGGGGGTCAAGGGTTTATCCAAATAAAATCATCCAATGATCCAATATTCTGTCACAAGCCCTTTTACTTATGAGAAAAATACTTTTTTTCTCTCATAAAGTGTTTTGCTAGGACTAAAAGTCAAACAGGCTTTTGTTCAAACCCGAAAACAAAACAAAACAAGAGATTCCTGGTATGGTTATGTAGCCATTTCATGTTTTGAAGAGCGTTATTAAATCAGATTTTGGAACTAGTTGTTGAACAATTTAGAAACTTCTGCACTTGTTTCTTTGGTTATGGGTTATAAGAAAATAAACAAGCACAAGATTCTGCTGCTGGCACAGACGCCCACCACTAACGTTCAAAAATGTGAAATAAATTCATACTTTTATTCAGCGAGGATGCATTAAATTGATTGAAAGTGACAGAAAAGACTAGCATTTTTTTTCAACAAAAACAAAAAATATATATTTAAAATAAATGCATGTTCTTTCTATTCATCAAACAATCCCGAAAAAAAAAAGTGTCACGGTTTATACAAAAATATTAAGCAACTATTTCCAGCATTCATAATAATACAAAATGTTTCTTGACCACTAAATCAGTATATTAAAATGCTTTCTGAAGGATCATATGACTTCACAGAAATGCATTACATTAAAAAAACTAAAACAGAGAAGTTCTTTTAAATTGTAATAATATTTCTGTTTTCTTTCCTGTATTTTTGATCAAATAAATGCAGCCTTGGTGAGCACGAGACTTTTTCCGACCCCAAACTTTTGAACAGTAGTGTAGACACATGTACGGAGAATGTAATTTATGTGCAATGTATGTGTAAGTATAATACAAAGGATGTTACATTATTTTTGGGATGCATTTTATACAGGTTAAAAACGCTGAACATATTATGTGGAGGGCTCCTATGGCAGCCATGGCTTACCTGTCGGGTGGAGCTGCTCGCCTGCCGCACCTTTTCAGCCAGAGCACCCAGAAGCTGCACAAGCCTGGTCTGCTTCTCAAGCTCCGCCCTCAGTCCAGCCCCACACAGACACAGCAGCGCACCAAGGATGCGGTCATAACGCTGACCAAACGCTGGGTCCTGCACGGCATCCCTCAGCAGCCTAAAGCCAAACAGACCCCAGTAGATGTTAACCTTCAGTTCACTTTTCACAGAACGCTATAAATCTGAATATCAACAAAGGATCATATTCTTAAAGGGGTCATATAAAGAGGAATCAAATTTTCTACACTGAAGATCAGTGTGAGATCACTGTAATATTAAAAGGATAATTCCTTCAAAACACATAAGACTTTGTTTCATACTGGGAACACAAAGCTATTTTTAATATCCTCTCATCGTTTTGTCCATCAATGCAACAATAACTTTCACACATCACAAAGTACAAAAAGACATTGTAAATGTAATTCAGATGAATCAAGCGATTTAATCAATGTCTATATTTGAAAAAATCCCTGTATTAAACAGACTGATTAACATGAATTATATCTTCAATCTCTTTTCATACTTTTTGACGTGTGAAAGTTTTGGTTTCATGGAATTTTGATACAGAGGCAAAAATTACAACAAAGACAATATTAAAAAATATCTTAATTTGTGTTCCGAAAGTGTTTTGTGTTTGGAACAACATGAGGGTGAGTAAAAGATGACAATTTTCATTTTTGGATGAATTGGCCCATTAAGAAATAATGAGCATTTCACACCTCAAAACTTTATCTCTAAAGGAACTGAAAAGTTATTTTAAAAAATTGTGAGACTAAAGCTGCCGTAAAATTCCATCAATGGCAGGGAAGCGTTGTCTCATAAATTATGAAAAATCTTGTCAATGGCGGGGAAAGAGTTAATAGTAATTCATATTTTAATCAATTGAAAGCCTGTGAAAATATATGATCCCTTTCATAAAGAATTTTACCAGTATAGATAATGGGCAATGTTGACATTTCCCAGAGCCCGAGACAGCAGAAATATCACCAAGGCATTGTTGAGGTGACACTCGAACTTCACTGCCTGCAAACAGAAACAGAAATCAGTGAAACCAAATCTTACTTACTGATCTACCATTGTTAAAAAAAAAAAGTGTTTAATTTCTAAAGCACATAAGAAAGTGTAACGCCTCTCGCAGTTCAAAATGCTTACACTACATCCGACATTAATGTTGCATTAGTTCTGCTTTTTCCATAAGTTGAATACTAAAGGATGTCTGCCGGAAGCTAGATATTTTACTTTATAACGTATTAAATATGGACATTTTTCTAACACAAACCCATCAATTCGCTTCAGAAAGTCTTCATTAACCCCCGGAGCTGTGTGGAGTACTTTTATAATGGATGGACACACTTTTTTTGGGCTTCAAATTTTGGGCTGCCTTTCACTGCCATTATAAAGCTTGGATTAGCCAGGACATTTTTTATATAACTCTGATTGTTTTCATCTGAAAGAAGTATGTCATGTACATCTAGGATGGCTTGAGGATGAGTAAATGAGTAAAAAATGAGAGGATGGGGTAATTTTAATTTTTGATGAACTATCCCTTTAAAGTATACTTTACATGAAAGTAAATTCTTGTCAGCACAACCAAGTAAATAACATATAAAGATGTACTTAACTTCTACTAAGGTGGATCAAAGCACTCGTAAGTTAAATCTAATTGCATTTAATATAAATTTAAACTATAATACATTTTTATTCATTCAACTGTAACTAACATTATATTAAATTCGCACTTATATTATTTCTTTAAGCACTCTGGTTGGTTACACTTTATTTGGTAACACTTTATTGACAGTGTCCTTGTTACATACGTTACATGTACTTACATTCTCTATTAAATTATGCAATATAACCAAACAAAAGCATCAGAAAGCACTATGACGAGTGGTTTATAGGGGAAAAATTGACATGCATAAGTGTGTTTGTGTGTGTGTGTGTGTGTGTGTGTGTGTGTGTGTGTGTGTGTGTGTGTGTGTGTGCGCACCTGCACCAGCTGAGGGAGATAGTCAGCCAGTTCATCATCACTGCTGCTCTCAATCCAGCTCACAGCCACTTTTCTCACCTCTGTGTCAGCAAACCTGAATATAACAAGCACAACCAGGCACAACATTAACTACATGCTCAGCTCCCTCTCCATAACAGACTGTAATAAAGCAAGTCATAAGAGCAATAAAGACCAAAACTGATCGAACTAGATCATCTGACAAAAGTGACATATTAAATGGGTCATATGCTTAAAATGAGCTTGTGCAGTAAAGAAAGAGAGGGAAAGTGCACAATAAAATGAAAAAAGAGTGAGACAGATACATACTTTGATTCAAGGAGCTCCAGGGCCGAAACAGGCGACAGAGGGGGCCAGTGGTGCAGAAGGGAGTGGATCTCACCCATACTGCCCCAGTCCCAGCTGGGTGCACTGACCAAGATTTTGGGCAGGCTGTATTCATAGTCCCGACAATAGTACCTCTGGTCCCAGAGCAGCTGCTTGTCTGCTCTCGATAGCCTGGTGGAAAAAAATACTGGGTAATCTCAAGGCAGAAAAAGTACTTCCTGTAGACTTCAAACCAAGTCAAGAAGCAGACACTCTATCCCAGTTAATCCACAAACCATAAAGTAAGAGTTAGTCCTGATCCAGAGATAAGAGGCACAGGAAACAAGTCACACCTCTTAAATGTGTCTGCAAATGGGCAGTCAAGCTGGGAGCCCTGCAGCTGTTGGCATTTGGTGGGCATTCAGAGAGACACACTTACAAATTTGGCATGGAGAGCTGCCCACCGTCTGAGGCTGAGCGTTGTGTGGCTGTCTTAAAGCTGACTGAGCTTTCTGTTTCACATCTGAAACATGCATTTTCAGCGGACCATACTAAACAACTGTCAGCTTTTCAGCTGCCACGTCTCCTCATCAATGGAGAGTTAATCTCAAGTCACGGGCAGTACAAGTCTGCTTTTACTGCAGGGGATTACATTCACCTAGCTTTAAAACATAATCTCTAAAAAGTGATTTGTATGAAAAACTAAAAGGTTCTCTATGTCTCCATTTTATGGCATACAAGCCATAGAGAATTCAGATTTGCACACAAAATTCAAAATATTTTGTCATTTTATTTGAATGTTTCTGCCTTTTTCAGTGTAGCACAACAAGCCATACACTAGCGTTCAAACATTTGTGTTTGGTAAGATTTTTTAATGTTTTGAAATGCTGACCAAGGCTGCATTTAATGATGTGAAGTTCCACTTAAACAGACGTTTTTATATTGAGAAAATCACTAAATTAAAACCATTAAATAAGATAAGCAAGCTGAATTGGATCCATATAATTGGAGTAACTAGGCAGAACAGATTCAATTACATTATGCTTTCAGACTCTTTTATCCAGCATATCAGAAATCATGTTCAGTTCAGACTCAGTAGACTTATTACGAAGCTTCTGATGCTAAAACAAAACAATGTGACTGTATCAAACGTTTTGATGAGGGATTTAACAAAAGCCAAAATCAAAGCATGCAACCTAACCTTACCATTACTCTTTTGCAAGTACTGGTATTTCCTTCATTAAATGCAAATCTACTTTATTCCATGAGGTCGCTTCTTGGACGCAAACGTACCCAAAAGCAGATGCTTGTGCACACAGCTTTTCTATCTCACTTCGATCTCCTGGATCAAGTGGCTCTCGGGACTGAGGGTCTGGGCAGCCGTTCTCCTGAGGACCAACATAGAGCACGTCCACCGCTGGACTGGGGAAGTCAACCTGTGCATAATCAGTCAATGATATTTAAGTGTCAATCAATGTTAGTGAAAAGCAATTGACTCGAGAGAGAGAGAGAGAGAGAGAGAGAGAGAGAGAGAGAGAGAGAGAGAGAGAGAGAGAGAGAGAGAGAGAGAGAGAGAGAGAGAGAGAGAGAGAAAATGATAGAACCTGCAGTATGATCCTCTCAGCAGGATTCTTCCCCTTGCCTCCAGCTCCTGGCTGAAGGGCTTGAAGAGGTGTCCACAAATTCAGCAGCTTACTACCTCTTGACAGCACCCTGAAACACAATAAAACGAAGTCGTACTCTCAAAGCCAACCCAGCATAGGCACCAATATACAAATTGCCATATTTACAAGAATCTGTTTTAATTAAAAATTTGAAAAGTCATACAAAAGACTACAATGAGTAAATCCCTTGCATATGCAAACAAATTTCATGTGAGGCGGTCTTTAATTAGCTAGTGGCTACTAAATTGTATGATTAGTCGCCTGTAATGTTAAAAAATAATGCACTTTTATCTTAAAGTGACAGCAGCGTAATATTCCTGCTGCTGCCTGTGTTTTCAAACTCACTGCAAAGAATCACTCAATGCTTTTGACTGAATTACTTTTGTAACTTTAATAAGGATTCATCTATATTTAATTTATACAGTGAAGACTATGCAGTGTTATTTAACATTTGATCACTTTATTACATTTCTGTACCTAATCTACCTAATCTCTTGTCTACCACCTACAAATTTGTTCTATTGTGTTTATTTGTGCTATTGCTTGTAGTGAATTATTTGCTCGTTTTATTTCAGACGGTTTACTTTACTTAATAAAGTATATTTTATATTTATGTAGAATTTTTCATTTGCAATGTTCTTGCATTCCATGTAAAAAACCTGGTGGGTAAAATACAAAATGTACTAGCCAATGGTGACTCAAGCTTCAGTGTGTCCGAAGAGGCTTATGATTTTATGAAAGCTTCAGTTTCACCCAAATTAGGAGAAAATATCAGGGTCTCAACTATTTAGAATAAATCTATAATTTTATCATAGCCAGTGTTACTTGATGAGTTTGATTTGTTCTTCAAGATTTTACAAAAGGTAAATCTAGTGATAAAGTACTTTGCTGTCACCAACAATGAAACATGTTGGCATACTTTTTTGTTGTTTATTTATCACTTGCTGAGAAAAGAAATACAAAGAATCTGGCATATGCACCAAAACAAATATCTAGCACTCCTGAAACTACAACATACTCTCAAAGGTCAATCTTATTTATATGAGGTACTGTTTATGACTTGCCTCCTGAAATCAAACAGAGGCATGGACACTTTTCCCAAAAGCTCTGGACCCTTCCGTTGCTTGTTGGAATCCGGCGAGTTGTTTGCGTTCTGATTGAGGACCCCAAAAAGAGAAAGACTCAACATGGCCTCCAGTGGTAACAGCGCCACTGAAATAGGGAAGTTTATCCTAAAGAAACAGGGGAAGTCATCACCAACAGCAGAAACTGGCAGCAATCCTGCTGATTTCCCTCTAATTCTAGAAATTGCAGGAAGTAGCGTGCCAGCATGTTTAAAGGGCATTAACACTTACAGTTCATCCCATTTGATGTGGTAGAAGAAACTCTTGTATGTTCCCACTTTTTTGGACTGGACAGGCTTGAAGAGATTCCTGTTGTTGTGGGTCAGTGCACACATCAGGTAGTATTTTTCAAAACTGGAAAACAGGAAGGACAAATTACTCTACGGCACGGAAAGGGAAGAAAACATTTGCCTGTATTCATCAATTGCCGACCGCATAATTTGACTGAATATGATATAAATAATCAAATTCTGCACACTATTATTGTTTGAAATCTAATTTATAACCATTTTTTTATTATGTTTGGTTTGCAATTTATACACAAATGGTTTGTATATATTCATTCAAATACTTGGTTGAAATATCTTTCAAATGATGACTGAGTGCCTCAGTTCAAATATTTTTAGGATTATAGATGGCACAAGGATGCATATTTTGAATCTCTTTTGGTGTGGTCTGGGGAAATATTTCATACTGCTATAAATAGGCTCCATGATGAAGCACTGTACTAGAGAGCATCCTCTAGGGAAAAAAAAATCAGTCACAAATAAAATTCTCCCTCAAGAGAACAGGATCAAAATGCAGAACTTTGACCCTCTTCTGCCTCCAAACACACCACACCCCTGTCGCTCTGTCCAGCTCTGCCTGCTCACACTGTTCTGTATGGAAACCACTAGTCAAGTCTATTTCAGCCATGGCAGATAAGTGCTGCTGTTGGAGTGGAGAGGAGCTAAATAAACCAGATAGAGATAAAGCAAGCTACGCAGTAAGGCCTAAAAAACTTTAATTCACCTTCTTCCACCTCCAAAGACTACAACAAACTAGTATTCAACTGCATTTCATAAGAAAGACTAAGAAATTGCCTTGGTGATGTATCAAATATTTTAATATATTATGCATAGAGTATGTACACACTCAAACACACACTGTTGTTCACACTGTAAGATTTGTAAAACTTTTTAAAAGATGTCTTATACTCACAAAGGCTAATATATTACTCACTAATATATTTTAAATGCAATTTATTTCTTGTAATGCAAAGCTGAATTTTCAGCATAACTCCAGTCTTCAGTCACATGATTCTCCAGAAATCATTCTAATATGCATTTCTTATTATCATCAATGTTAAAAAATAGCATTGATTAAGATTTTGTGAAAACTGTGATACATTTTTTTCAGGATTTTTCCTTGATAATGATTATAAAGAACAGTATTTTTTGAAATAGAAATTATTTGAAACATTATATTCTAAATGTCTTTACTGTCACTTTTGATCAATTTAATGCATCTTTCAAGTTGAAAACAGTTGTGGTGATTAATATTTTGTGGAAACTGTGATGCATTTCAGGATTTTCTGTTGAATAGAAAATATAGAACAGCATTTATTTGAAGTAGAATCTTTATAATCAATTTTGATTAATTGAATGCTTCATTGCTGAATACAAGTATTATTATAAAAAAATTAAATGTTGCTGGTCCTTTTCATTAATTTTTGTGAATCAACAAAATTTAAAATCAAAATCAAGCCATTTCAAAACACATACATAAGGATCAAAATATATACTGCATGTCAAAAGGAGGAAAAATATTTAGCTGTACTGCACAGCCCCAGTGATAGGAGATCAGCATGGCCCTCAGAATACTCATTATCAGAGGACACAACCCTCATTCCTTACAGCGTTTTTTATATGTGGCCTTTCGTGTTTAAAAAAAAATGTTGAACAAAGTTATTTGTAGTGGATGTGAATAATGTGATTCTGAGAAGTTGGGTTAAATGTTAAAATGGTCTAGATATAATTCAGTGAGGTTGATTGCTCCAAGAGAACACTTACTCAAATTATCTAGAAGGAAATAACAGTGTAATGAATATGGACTAAGGCAGTGCTTTGAAAGTAGTTGAGAAGTTTACCTTGGCTGCAAGTGTGTTATACAGAGTCATTACCAGTCTGAAGTGAATTAAACAGTGTTTAGAGTAGTTATTTATGATTTGAGGTTGAATGCGCCAAAACAGAAACCAAGCATCATGCTAATATTTAGACCAGGTTAAAAAACACTCCTCTTACATGCACTAAAGGGGACAGAGTGCTCACCTGCTAACCCAGGAAGCAGGAATGCCATGAACAGCAAACAGAGTGAACTGCAGGTGCTCTGTGGTGCCCGAGGCCTCTCTGCTGTCCCGGTCGTCCTCCATGTGCTCTTCCATTGTGCAACCAGGAGTAGTTGGGCAAAAAGACCGCAAGTAGAGCTTAGTGAGCTCATACAAGGCGTCTGTGAGCGACGTTAAACTCTCCTCCACCGGGCTTACGCAACCTGGAGGTCACAAGAAACGGAGTATGGCATATGTGAACAAGAAACAGCAAATCCTAATTTCTTTAGGAAATCCACATTCACAGTTTGTTAAAGAGGAAAAGCATTGTTTTGCTCCCGAAAGGAAGTCTGAGAGTTCCGAAAATAAGGTTTTGCAGTATTAGCAGGCACAGCCTTAAAGGTCAAGTATGTAATTTCAGCAACACTTGTGTCACGACATTGACGTACAAAAATAATGACTCTTTTTAAATTGGTTTCTCTCCCTGTGTATCATTAGCCAAATAAAAAGATCCTTCTCAAAATTATGTTATTGGTTGAGTCAATGTTGCGGCACCAAGCTGGTCAGAATACAGAAGTATATCAAAATGCCAAGTCGAGTATTCACATGAACACAGTAGATGTAAGCACTATGCACGTTCACACACACAAAAAGGATTTATAGCTCAACATCACAGTGAAAGCCCTGCACAATTAATTCCATATCGTAATTTATTTATGGTTTGCTGCATATTTGTTTGTTTTTAGTTATGGACCTAATAATTACTACTGTTGAAATTTTATTGAAAAAAGTGGCTTTACTGCTGCATTTTTCCAAAAGAGCCATAACCAAAAATGAAAAAATGGCACTTTGGTCAAAAAAGTATTAGGACAAAGTATTTTAATGCTGAAAATATTACACACTTCACCTTTAAGAGAAGGACATTGAGATGTTTTTAGGAGCTGGGCTTACCATTAGCTGAACCTGCAGAAGCTGAACCTGTGGCACCAGCCTGCAAAACAGTGCTTTTTGAAACATGTATATGCAAACAGAAAACATCAACTAAATAAAACTGTCGTGCTTTAGATTAGAGATGCACAATATCAGCTATTGACTTTTTTTCAAATAACAGTATTAGTCAGTATTGGGGAAAATAAAATGAATAAATAAATAAATACACACTAATAATTTGATTAAACACTATTAGATGGAATATTTAGTAGACTTTAAAATTAATATCCAATGTTTTATACTACATATTGGGGTTTAGACAATATGTCTTCAAATCAAAATCTCAATTAATTGAACATTTTACCTCGATTACGATTAATGAACGATTATTTTAGTTTTTTGCCCTCATATTTCACAGACAAGGTTTGTACTGAAAAATGCTCACATATTAAAGATGGGATATTTTTTTCTAATAAAACTGTGCATTGCTTATCTGTCATTTTAAAATAATTGAAGGAACCGAGATTTGATGTTGGCTTGAAAAAGCCTGAACCGGGACTTACATTAGTGATAAATCACAGGACAGCGTTGACAATGAGTTTCTGCGTTCCTGAATGTTTCTCTGTGCATGCAATCTTCACGTGATGTGCGATCTACTGCCTGTATGATTGTTTGTGTGCCACAATACAGGTCATTCTCAAAAAATTTGCATATTGTGATAAAAGTTCATTATTTTCCATAATGAAATGATAAAAATTTTACTTTCATATATTTTAGATTCATTGCACACCAACTGAAATATTTCAGGTCTTTTATTGTTTTAATACTGATGATTTTGGCATACAGCTCATGAAAACCCCAAATTCCTATCTCAAAAAATTAGCATATCATGAAAATGTTCTCTAAACGAGCTATTAACCTAATCATCTGAATCAACTAATTAACTCTAAACACCTGCAAAAGATTCCTGAGGCTTTTAAAAACTCCCAGCCTGGTTCATTACTCAAAACCACAATCATGGGTAAGACTGCCGACCTGACTGCTGTCCAGAAGGCCATCATTGACACCCTCAAGCGAGAGGGTAAGACACAGAAAGACATTTCTGAACCAATAGGCTGTTCCCAGAGTGCTGTATCAAGGCACCTCAGAGGGAAGGAAAAAGTGTGGCAAAAAGCTGCACTGCGAGAAGAGGAGACCGGACCCTGAGGAAGATTGTGGAGAAGGACCGATTCCAGACCTTGGGGGACCTGTGGAAGCAGTGGACTGAGTCTGAGTAGAAACATCCAGAGCCACCGAGCACAGGCGTGTGCAGGAAATGGGCTACAGGTGCTGCATTCCCCAGGTCAAGCCACTTTTGAACCAGAAACAGCGGCAGAAGCGCCTGACCTGGGCTACAGAGAAGCAGCACTGGACTGTCGCTCAAATTTTGCATGTCATTCGGAAATCAAGGTGCCAGAGTCTGGAGGAAGACTGGGGAGAAGGAAATGCCAAAATGCCTGAAGTCCAGTGTCAAGTACCCACAGTCAGTGATGGTCTGGGTTGTTGGTGTTGGTCCACTGTGTTTTATCAAGGGCAGGGTCAATGCATCTAGCTATCAGGAGATTTTGGAGCACTTCATGCTTCCATCTGTTGAAAAGCTTTATGGAGTTGAAGATTTCGTTTTTCAGCACGACCTGGCACCTGCTCACAGTGCCAAAACCACTGGTAAATGGTTTACTGACCATGGTATTACTGTGCTCAATTGGCCTGCCAACTCTCCTGACCTGAACCCCATAGAGAATCTGTGGGATATTGTGAAGAGAAAGTTGAGAGACGCAAGACCCAACACTCTGGATGAGCTTAAGGCCGCTATCGAAGCATCCTGGGCCTCATAACACCTCAGCAGTGCCACAGGCTGATTGCCTCCATGCCACACGTCATTTCTGCAAAAGGATTCCCCACCAAGTATTGAGTGCATAACTGAACATAATTATTTGAATGTTGACTTTTTTTGTATTAAAAACACTTTTCTTTTATTGGTCGGATGAAATATGCTAATTTTTTTGAGATAGGAATTTTGGGTTTTCATGAGCTGTATGCCAAAATCATCAGTTTTAAAACAATAAAAGACCTGAAATATTTCAGTTGGTGTGCAATTAATCTAAAATATATGAAAGTTTAATTTTTATCATTACATTATGGAAAATAATGAACTTTTATCACAATATTAGAAGGACCTGTATATCAGCGTATTAGTTCAATATAATGTTACACATTTGATGGTCTAAAATCACTTGAATGTTCAAACTGTCAAGCCTCAAAACATACAATTGACAAAGTTTAGTGACGACACAAGTGAAAGTGATCTGGCGTTGTCAGAGACATGACGCGGCTCGGCTCTCTGTGTCACAGAAAACAGCCCGCGAGCACTGAAGTGTGATGTTTTCCATATTGTTGTTCTTGAATGTTCAAACTGGCAAGCCTTTAAACACATACAATCGACAAAGTCAACATACTAAATTGACAAGCGAAAGTGATCTTGCTTTGGGGCTCGAGCGCTGTCTGTTGACTATGTTGCTTCCATGCCGATGACTGGATGGGGCAATTAAAATGGGAAAAATACATTCCCATGTTCCAATTTTGGGTCTTGATTACTTTTCGGTTAATCATCCAGCCTTACTATATATTATAATGTTCTGATGCCTAAATTGACCGTTATCATTTAAAACAACTGATTTTAGTATTTAGTGTTTTGTATTTTACTTTTCATAAATGAGCACAGAATTGTACGTATTCAGCCACTTATCATGAAATTAAAATAGTTACTGGCTTATCTATTAGCTACAATTTTAATGTTGTGCATCGCTCCTTTACACTGAAGCTTCTCTAACCTCTGGAGAACGTGTTCTAGGAAGGTTGACAGAGCGTTTGAGCCTCTTGATGGCATCAGTGATGGCTGGTGTCTCAACTTCATCCAGAGCACAGCACAGATTTTTAACTGATTGAACAACATTGTCCACTGTTTTATACTGGGAGCTCTAGTGAGGGAGAAACAGAGTGAGAGATCAAAAGAGAAAAACTGAACTAATTTTAAACACTTTATTTTCATTCAGTGTTAGCTTGCTGTGTTTAAAAAGAAACAAGTTACCTCATTTTGAAGGCAGACATTGACTTGCTTATGATAGCCGTCTAGGTATTCAGCAAGACCTTTTCTACAGAAGAAAAAACATGCAAAGGAATGAGAGAAATCAACAGGCACAATCAGGGACTTCAAAGGCCACCCGTGGCTTTCCTGGCCTTTAGTAAGGGCAGCAGATAAGATGCAGCACATTCCTACCTTGTGACTGCCTCTTTAAACGGCCTCTCCACCAGGCCAAGGTATTTCTCCAAGTCAATGGAGGAGATGTCATCTTCTGCCTGTTAGCATACATTGAGAAAACATATTTATCCATTAAATATATCAGTTTAAAACTTGTGAAGATAGTAGTGCAATAGTAGAACAACTAGTTTCTTTATTTATCATAGCCTTTGTAAGTGTGAAGTGTCTTACCGTTCTGGCCAGATCTCGTCTCATTGTGTTAAGAAAAAGGAGCTGTAGTTTGATCTCCGTTTCCCACTTCCTGCAGTTCTGCACATACTCATGACTGCCCAGACTGTGTTTACTGGAAGATAATGTTAAAAATGCTTTAGATATGGGCCAGAGCCAAAAGTATCAATAACCAAATGAATCAACTTTATATATGTATAATAAAATGGACAATAAAGACATTTAAAATGTTACAAAAATAATAACATTTCAAATCAATGCTGTTCTTTAAGCAGCAAAACTGTTTTGTCCATTAATTATTAAGAAGAAATGTTACTTGAGTCCCAAATCTATAAAGAAACATGTTAGTTGATTACCTTTTATTCCATGACTAAGAGGAGAGTTCATTAAAAATAACTGACTATACGAACACGCAATATCATTGACGAAAAAAGGACAAGACTAAAATGTAGTTAAAACATACAAAAACGTGACCAAAATCACTCTTTTGTTTTTGTCGAATAAATGAGATTTTTTTGCCAGATTTCAATTTAAATCCCCCAATCAGGGCTTTTCTTCATTTTTTCAGGGCAAGGATGATCTGAAAACACAGACAAAAAAGTAATCTGGAGTTTAGTGATCTCCATTTGAGTTATTCAGTTGGTCTGTGTCCTGTCACGAGCCGCTTGCGCTGTTTGCTGCAACTAAATCTGCAATCAAACCATCTCAGTGATGAACTGTACTAAATCCAAACACAGATCTCTCGATTGTATTTGCGATTGTGGTTGCTGAATAAATGCACTTAAAACTTGTTGTTTTAATAGAAAAATATTAATGTAATTTGGAATTATTGGATTACTAGAAATTACACTGTTTTAATTTTTGAGAGAAGATTCTTGTTTTACCAGTAGGCCTATATGATAAAAAGCCTATAATAATTTAGGGAACTAGATGATGTAAAATAAACCAATATATTAGAATAATGCGGAAAGTATTCACAGCGCTTCACTTTTTTTCGCAGAAATTGTTCTGTATCCTTCCTCAGATCTGTGCCTCGATACAATCCTGTCAATCCGGTCTACAGACAATTACATAAACTTCATGGTTCGGTTTGTGCTCTGACATGCACTGTTAACTGTGGGGCCTTATATAGACAGGTGTGTGCCTTTCCAAATAATGTCCAATCAACTGAATTTACCACAGGTGGACTCCAATCAAGTTGTAGAAACATTTCAAGGATGATCAGTGGAAACAGGATGCACCTGAGCTCAATTTTGAGTGTCATGGCAAAGGCTGTGAATACTTATGTACATGTGATTTTTTCATTTTTAATAAATTTGCATGTTTACGTTTTTTGCACGTTGTCATTATAGAGTATTGTTTGTAGAATCTTTAGGAAAATAATGAATTTAATCTATTTTGGAATAAGGCTGTAACATAAAATGCGGAAAAAGGGAAACGCTGTGAATACTTTCTGGGTAAACTGTATATAACCATAATGAAAAGCAAAAATAAAGATTAATAAAAATGTGTCCTGGGTGACTGTCATAATCACTCATATCAACTTGCCAAGGTCAAATATGGACAAGACAGCCAGCATTGAAACAGACACTGGGGAACTACAACATAACGAGAAACTAACTAAAGGTTTTCAAAACTCTGCAACGAACCCATGAATAACATGGGACACCCACAGTAACTAGGGGAGGATGCCTTGCATTAAAGAGTCAATTATTCCCAGAGCTTGGAAGGGATTTGTTTTTGCCCATTCCCTCTGTTCCTTATTAGGAAAGGCAAACCCTCCCTAGCACCATTGGGTCTGCTCTTCCAATGTGGTGGGTAAAAAGAAAACATTTCTCTAGCACAATAAAGCAAAATAGCCCCGTTTTCAAGGAATGTTGGCAGAGGACTTGTGTATGCAATATTATAGAATGCCTGCAAAAAGGAAAGAGAAATGATAAAGGGAGGACTCACTTCTGTAGAACCTCCTCCTGCCCGCAGACCTTGAGAACATAGCTGCTTATGTCCACCTGGTTCAAGTCATCGTGGACCCAACACAAAGCCTGCATTATGAGCAGTTCTACTGGAGAACTCACTGGGGTAAGAAACAGTAAAAATGAAGGAGAAAGCCACTCATGGACAGAGAAGTTGAAGAAATGGGTTTGTTCATGCAGTGTTTCCCAACCTGTTTGCCACGGCAAAGTTTGTAAAAAAAAAAAATCCCACAGCACAAAACTATATAAAGATATAACAAAATTGCACAAACATGCATTGCTTCAAATGGCATATAAAAACTAGATATAATATAAAAAGTAGTACTCACATTTAATGTGAAACTTGAGCTTAAGTCAGTTTTTACATAGGCCTATCGTCGCTGTCGGGCGAAAACCTCATATTTTATTTGTATTGTGGCTTTATATAGCTATCAAAAATACATTGTGTATTTTTGTGCCAAATGGAGACCATGGTCGAAATGTTTGCGCTATCAATAAAATTAGTTTGGAGCTGCTATTGTCAGTGTGCAGACTTCTTTTCTTTTTTTATACATATATTGCTATGGTAAGACACTTGCACGTGTCATTATAATATTACTTTTTTTTGAAAATCAAGATCAAATTGAAGGTTTTTGACCAGCAAACAACAGATAATTTGTCTGTCATTGCAACAGCCTCATCTGAGGCAGTCAGTGCATCGCATTACATTTTAATTACAGGATCTAAAGTTTATTGTAGGTAGCTATATAGGCGTTCAGTTTTCTTCTTGTTGAAATCTCATGATCAAAATCTCATGATACAAAAGAGGAAGCTATGCACAAGATATTTAAAACAGTACATTTGCTTCAACGTGACGCAAATACCAGAGACACTAAGACTAATCTCTACTCTTCAAATACAAAAAAACCTTTATGGACATAGTGTTTCTTGAGTAGAGAAAATGCTGTATTTACTCAAACATCAGTGCTTTATTTACCCATGCATTGCAAACAAAAAAGCAGAGATCTCCAAAACTGTGCGCGGCACATTCTAAATGGAGGCGGGTGGAGTTATGAGGTTTGACTGACAGTTTGAGAAGCCAATGGTTTAGTCACAACTTCTTTAAAATGCTTTTTATTGGTTAAATATTAGAGATGCAAGGTTTCAGCCTGACAGCGCGATGATATATTTTTATTTTTAGCATTTATTTTTACTTATTTTTTATAATTTGATAATTTTCCATGGCACACCTGACAACCCTCGGCACAATGGTTGGGAAACACTGCAATAGTAGTCAGTGGTGTCTAATGTTTTGAACTCCACTGACTTTCATTGTATGGATAAAACATTCGTCAAAATATCTTCTTTTATGTTGCACAGAAGAAAGTCATAGGGTTTGGAATAAAGTGAGGGTGAGTAAACTGTCCATTTAAAATACATTGAGAACCATTCTGCAGGTGTCATATACAAAAAAATGCTAAATGACACAGCCAATATGATGCATCCTTTTGCCAAGCTTGCACTGGTGTGGACTTCACAGCGGACTATTACCTATCAGTTCACGCAGGACAGTGTTGACTGAGGACAGCAAGGGCTGAGGGTGCCTTTTTGACCAGGACCCAAGAACTAAATGTGAACCTCTTCAGGTTCATCTGGATGTTGGAAATCCACACTAAGAGATGCGAAATGGTTTTGGGATGAGAAGTTTTACTAAATCAGAGCAAAAATCTAACACCCAACATATTGTTCATGGTCACCCCAGGCAGCAGCAATAACAGGCCCCACACCCCTACTTGGAATGATCCTCTCTTCAAGCTCAAGCCTAGGGCTGGATTACAGTAAGTCAGCCTTGCCTGGACTGGTCTCTTTATGTCTGCTCTGTTTTTAAGCCTAAAGGTCTGACGGTCATGCCTAATTGGTGGTGGATTTGGGGTTGCATTCAAGGGTTGTGGGATGCCAGTAAAATTTCTCCTCTACCATCCTCTTTTCGTGGTACTACAGCAACACACATGGTGCTGGAATTTCAGGAGAGTGCGGTTGGCGGGAATGGTGGGAACTCTATGGCCATAAGGAAGCCATGGAAAAAAGATGAGAGGCAGAGGGTAGAAAATCAGAATTTATCAGAATTTTCTCCTGACTTTGTAAATAAAATAAAAAAGACGGTTCTACCTAAAAACTTCATCAAATGGTATGTATCTACATTTGAAGAAGAAAGGGGAGAAGGTCTGATCCTGGGATCAGAAAACCGAGACACTTAATCTGAGTTTATCCTGGAAAAGCCTTCATATTCCACACATTCAAACCCTAGTCACCTCCTCCGTTTCATGTGCCTTGTCTTTTATGCCAAGTATGTCTGGAATTGCTAACTTTACTAACCTTACACACAGCTAAGCATTTTCCTCCACTTAAACAAACCAAGGAAAACCTCAAAAACCTCTTTATCCTCTTTGAAGTTTCAGTCAGCCTTGACATGCAAAGAGATGGTATGCACATCATTTAGCTGTATGGGTTTCTCTGTATGGATTAGGAAAGTGAAACATGACCTTTGCCAACTCGTCATAGAATGAAGGAATATTGTTACAAACTCAGCTTTTTGTAAAATCTGAAATCTCTTGATCTAACACAACAAACTGGGTCAGAGGAAAAACAAGCAAGAACAATGTGAACTTGAAGAGAAGCTAGCTAGAACAGTTTAAGCATCGAGTCAGTTATAACCATGCCACTCCTCAAACATTAGCTGTCTGAGGCAACTTCAGGTTCTAATAGACACTGTGTCCCCTTTCCCTTTCCTAAGACCACAGTCTATGTTGGATTTATCCAGGACAAAAAGAGCTATGGGGCTCAGGCAGTAACAACACAGAAAAATTCTTCAACACAAAAGGCCAGTCTTGATTTCCTGCCAGGAGTGAGGTGGCCAGAGACTCTGCACAAAAAACGAGGCCGGGCAGTCTTCAGAACACAGCCACTTCACAGGGAACTAAGCCAAGGCCACTACAGCTCAATGAAAAGGACTTTCTGTGCTTGGACCACAGACAGGTTACCCAGTAAAACATCAGCTAGTGACATGCAAGTAGAAAAATTTAAAACACAGGAACCCTGGTTGAAGTATCAATCTGTTGAGCAGACGCATCATGACAGTTATGTAAAAAGGGAATGTGTCGCAGCAGCCAAGAAATGCTCTCTGGCGCTATGTCATGACTTCTTCATTCGTCAGCTTCCTTCATAGCAGACATTCAGAACAGCTTACTATTGTCAAATTGAGTTCACATTATTAGTTAAAATAATTGAAAGTTATGTCATAATTTACATAAGCTAGTGTTTTAATTTCCACATATGCGAGTGCGTGAGGGTCAACGGAGGCTGTACGCGGAGGCTCTTTACGAACATTTTGTGAGACATTTTTTACGTGCATTGTTTGTCACTAGGCTACAAAAGCACCAACTGCGCATGAGCTGGAAAAACAACATGGACTTGGAATTTGAAGAGAGGCTGTCTATCTCTACCCGCACCTCTAGAATACATTGTCAAAACAATATAAAGACAGCCAGACGTGCAATTATTCTTGGAGTGAAATTGGAAGTGTACATGCCGATCTACTGCACATGTGTAAAACACCTCGTCCGCTGAGCGTACCCCAGAATACACTTTCAGTAGTATAAATACAAGTAGTCCATGTCAGTGCTGTCCGCGTATGCTTCCGAACTGGAGTATAACCGAGGCTTTACCATTCTCATGATGTTCCAAAAACCATGACTTGATTTCTTCTGTGGATTTTGAATTTTCATTTTTTGGGTAAACTATCCTTTATATTACCTTAACTGTTAGCATAACCATTTTCTTGTAAAAGCAAGTTATCCTCTGTCAAAATCAAACGTTGTAATAAATTCCCAGTCAAAGAAATGCTTACCATCACAAGTGAAAGTTACAGGCTGTTGAGAATCAGAAATCTCAATGGATACTTTCACACTGCCCCCATTGTCTCCTCCTGCATCCCTCTGAGTGATCACAGGGCTGAGAACATAGCCAGGATTGTAAGACAAGTCGTTATGCGGGAACTTTGACCTCAGTCTGCAAAAAGGAAGGACAAAACTTTGTTTATATGAAGAGCTAACACAGGTAAATATGGTGTACCTCAAGGCTCGATCTTAGGTCCTTTGCTAATCATCTTGTATGTGCTCACTTTGTGTGCTATAATTAGGAAACATTGTATTAGATTACATTTTTACATGGGTAACATACAGCTGTAGGCTTCCTGCATTTCACTTGTCTAATTTTAGCTTTGTTCAGCTTGTTGAAAACAATGAGGTTGAGGGATTTCGCAGATTAGTCCCTCAAGGCAATATTAGCCTTGCGTCCCATATATAATCTATAATTACAGTGCTGATTCAGGTATCCTGGGACCATCTGATATCAGATTTACAACACATCTGTAGTAATAGCACCTGCTTTTTGCTGAGGTTATCCCTTTCAACAGGCAAATCAACAGAAAATATGCCTTAAACAAAAACAAATAACTTACTTTGAAATGTCTTCACAGAACGCTACGACTTCTAGATTCTGGGATTCCTTTTGCTGTAAGACAGAGTACTTTGAAAGTACATTTGCACTTCCCTTACTGACCTGTAAAAAGACAGACAAGATGCCATGGTTATACTGATGTGCAGACATTTGGCCTAGTGACCTATACATTCACTTTCACTGATGGTGCCCTTCACATAGGAAATCATTTGTTAAAAGTGTTTTGTAAACAGTCTGCATTATGTACAGTGGTATCAAATACTAGTGATTGATGACATTAACATCCCAGTTCAAATGTGGAACAAGACAATCTCTCTGTTTGGTGTGAGGATACTGAGAATTTGAAGAATGTCTGGAATGCTAAAAAAGACTTCCTTCAGGAAGGAAATAGGTCAAAATGGCACATCAACATGGAAGTACAACTAGGAACTTTCAGTTCAATAATGGCTCGCATGCGAGGAAATTAAATGATGGGAAGATTTATTATGCAGCCTATATAAATTCATTCTGAGTATTAGGCATTTTTGTGACTTTTTCTTAGCATCTGCCTCTCACACATTCATCGTAAGTTCAATTAAAGTAATAAACAATCAAGAGTGTGTCAAATTGTACAAAAACAGCAGGTCATGTGTTTTATTGCAGGTAAGACAAACAAGATGAGATGATGGTGTCTTTAGCTTTTTACTAGGCCAGAGCTCTAGGCCTAACCTTAGAGAAAAATGAGAAGCCATGTGACACACATTCACAAATTATTCATCCGCTTTTGCTTAGAGCTACAGTTTTACAGTTCTGGCTGCCCTATATGCAATCTCTCCCAGTCTAAACTAACCTTTTCCTCAGGTTAAACGCTTATGAGGGAACTGCCAAGAAACAATTAAAAAAAACACTCAGGAATGAGAGGATGGAGGCAGCTGGCTTGCATGAGCTTAGTGTTAGGTTAGATTTAAGTATAATTCCACCATCATCTAAGTTTGTGCATAATAGAATTCACAGCAACTGCAACTTCCTCTTCATTATTGCTGCTAAGAATGGGGATATGGATTAAAAGGAACTACGCTCTCTAACTGACCTGATCGTACTTCCACTAAATAAACATGACTGTACTTCCGTCGGATGATTTAACATTCCCTGTTGACAGAGTTCTTGATGGTAAACAGTGACTAAGAGATTTGTGTATACATCTAATTATTCACAGTTACATTAAATAAACTTCATTTTTGCATGTCGGATAAGCTGACAGTGAGGTTCACATGGATGGGATGTTCAGAACACATTTACAAACGTACAATACAAAACAAAAACCACATAATTGCAATGTTAACTTCATTGTCGGAATACAAGAGCTACTTTGTGGGCTAAGATGCTAAGTGACTGATGTGATACATTAGGGATGTCAAAGTACCAAATGATACCAGTCCACAATATCGATAACAACTCAATTCAGTGCCTGAGTGATGTCTGACCTACATGTGGCTGCTTCTAAATGCTCACAGGCATATTTAGCACACAAACAGTTCAAAAGTATTGGATCTGTGCATTAGGTCCTACGATACACTCTAACAGAAAAGCCAGTATTAATGTGTAATAGAAGTATTATTTATTAACACTACGGTTTAAAATATTGCTAGTTTAAATGCAGCAAAGATGCATTACATTGATTAAAAGTGACTGCAAAGAAATGTTACAAAAGATTTCTATTTCAAATAAATGCTGTTCCTTTAAACTTTCTATTCCACAAAGAGTCCTGAAAAAAATGATCATGGTAAAAATGTATCAAAATATTAAGAAGCACAATTGTTTTTTATAACATTGTTAATAATAATAAATGTTTCATGAGCACCAAATCAGGATATTATAATGCTCCTGAAACCGTCGCCAACACAGGAATAAACTGCAATTTAATATATTACAATAGAAAAAAATTACCATTTTTTACTGTAGTCTTGTTGACCATAAGGGACCAAAAATGTTCAGACCCCAAACTCTAATATTAGAGTAAGCATATATTATATTTTATTATACTATGGGGCCGTTGAATGCTTTAATCTGATTGGCTGATGAACGTTCTGAGGTGTGCAATTATTTTCTGGAAAACGCAGCGAGCGAAAGTAGTTCCAGGCAGCTCTCTTGACCGCACCATATAACTTCGCATAGTTAACTGTAATACATTTTGCACAAAAAGTTGTCAGCGCTGCCCAGACGATTTTATCAGTATCAACGGCTCAAGCCTCCGTTTCCAGCTTTAAAATGACGTTTGGAACTAGCAAAAGAGCCGTTGGATGAGACGCGGAAGAAATAGTCCTACTCACATTAGCGATTTAAGAACAAAAACCGGACAAATCCCTTAAAAAATATAATCGGATCGATGTCTTGAGGTGTGGTGGTAACCGTAGTATAAACGGAATAATTGACTTCGGGCCGAATTAGAAAAATAATGCACACCCGAGGTTGTGATGCGGTCGTTAACGTTACACCTTGGGTGTGCATTATTTTTCCGTCAATTATTCCCTTACTTAATAATAATATAAATATTTGATAATGTTTGTATTCTTGTTACTTCCTTCAGGCTATTTTTATTGTATTGTGTTAATATTTATATTAATATGTGACTTTAGATGACGGAGTACATTAAATAGAACAGTCATTTTGACATTACACTTTAATTTGTATGGACCAGTGAACCAGACCAACTCAATAACACAAACCTTTGACACCAGTACTTAATTTGTTTACACCAATAGATAATGCATTTAGATTAATCTGAGTTTGCCTCTATGAATGCTGTAGCATAAAAATATGCTAAAAACAGCTCCCTCTGCTAATCCTAAACTAATCCCAAATACTTAACCATAGTTGATCCTCAAAAAAGAAACTACTTTTGAAACCCAAACCACAAGCATGAAGTATTGGCAACAGTGAATTTACACTTACAGCAAGCCTGTTAATGCACACAACAACAAACAGGTCTTTTGGGACATGTGTGCTGATAAGGGCTGAAATTTTCAGGGCTTGTGATAAGAGTATCTGATGTTGTGTGCGATGAAGCAAAGTAACTGTACACCAAAGCCAAAGCTCAGATTAGTTTCGCCGCTCTTTCGCACACTCCGAAAGAGGGCTACCATGACAACAGGGAGCTGAGCGGCCCCGCTGCAGGCATGTCAGGGAAGAACCCATGGGGCAAAGACAGCTAGCTGAGGCTTGTCTGTGCTAATGAGACCAGCAGAAGTCCTCACAATACAAAGACAACAACCTATTTACTCCAGTATACTAGGCAGCATAGTGCACAGTGAGTGTGAACTAGACCTGATGTGTGATTCAGAAATGTAATGATTCAATTATAATGTTTGAAATGAGGAAGTGCAAAGACCATGTGCTTTAGTTTATTCTTAAGAAAAAAGCTGATTTTGTTGTAGAAGTTATGGGCACAAATTCTTCAAGCTCTGTGGGAAATGTGTGACAACAGCCAATTGTCCTAGTCAGAAAAAAAACATAAAAAACCGGGAAGTGAAGTTTCTGGGGGAAAAGCGCACATTTACACACCCTCCCCATTAGGAATCAAAGTCTCACTCAATGCACATTCCTCTCAGGAAGTCATTCTTTATTTTGGCAATCAGTGACAACATTTTTAAGGAAAGACCAACGATAAAGCAAAAGAGATAGATAAAACGAAAGAGACTAAGCACCAGTTGAACGTCCCTAGAGTTTGAGAAGAAACCAACCATGAGGAACAAGACCAAAACAAAATAGGCAAATCGCACCGAGCTTAAAATGTTCATCACACTTGCATGGTGAAATAATTAGAAAACCATACGCACACATTTTTAACTGCTACATCCTGTCACATCACAGAGCACTGCTGCTTTCTTAAAGTCCCCCTTTAGTCAATTTTAGCCCTAAAAACTCATCTTTAATCACCAAAAAGACATATTTAACTGTTTTTTTTTCCTGTAAAAAAATTCTTCATGCCTTAAAAAAAGCTAGAATGCATCTTTACAACCTTGCTTCATTTAGTGTACGCGGAACCATTAATATGCAAATTAGGCCCGCCTCCACTCACTCACACCAGCTCAGGGATCCACTCGGTGAACTCACCGAAGAAAACGCTGCACAATGGTATCGCTCTTTCCAACATCGGACACATAACGGTATTTAATATGATAGCCTTTGGTTTAACTACGTTATCAAACAGCTAATAATTTGTTGCTAATGTTAGACAAACAATGTTTCCATTCTCACCCTCAGAGTCAGACAGAGCCTTCTAACAATCAGTCTCCTTAGAAATGCTTTGAACAACTTAGAACGTCATTGGAGAAATGCATATAGGTTATCGTTATATACATTATTCACCCACTATATTACTAAATCTACCCGATTTTTCATAATCAACAGAAAAATATATCGATATAATCTGGCTTCTCTTGAGACTCCACTGCTTCAGAGCAGTTAATGATATGCTAAAGCCCGCCCCATTGTGACATGATTGTTACAAGGTAGTTTGTTATGCAAGAAACACCAGCAATTTCAAACCGTGTTTTTGAGACTTTAGATCAGTGCAGATTTAATGAGAAAATGCTCAGCAATGGTGTTGACTGATGAATTTGCACATGGTTTGTCTTAAAGCATATTAAAAACACCACATAGGCATACAAACGACATTAAAATCTTTTTCACCACAGGGGGACTTTAAGAACTAGTATCCATGCTGAGAGACATTTATAAAAAAAAAAAATACTATGTTGTCGATTCGGGGTGGATCACAATGGTCAACTTATCATCTAACTTGTTTTTTTACATTAGTATGTTTTGCTTTGATATTTTTAGCAACTTACCATGCTGTGCTTTAGCTGCTTGACCTCAAAAAATGTTGTGTCTTTAAGGGTTAGCTCACCCAAAAATGAAAATTAGCCCATGATTTATCAAATCGATGTTTTTCTTACACAAACGCATTGATATTTAAAACTTTATCAGGTAAACTTTCGGCCGACTGGCCTCCGTGGAAAAGTGTTGAATGTTGAAAGTGAAACATTTCGGCAGGGGGACTTTCAACAATTTTTCCATAAATTGAACAGGGAAGCGGTCGGCTGAAAGTTTACAAAATAAAGTTTAAAATATGGATATTTTTCTTATACATCAATTCACTTCAGAAGGCCTTTACGAACACCCCAGAGCCGCGTGGAGCATGTTATTTGACGGACAGATGCACTTTTTATGGACTTCAAAAACAGCCACTATTACTGCAATTCTAATGCTTGGATTAGCCTGGAATTTTGTAATATAACTACACGATTTTACTCGATTTTATTCGTCTGAAAGAAGAATGTCATATACACCTAGGATGACTTGAGGGTGAGTAAATCATGGGCTAATTTTTGGGTTAACTAACCCTTTAAAATATATCCCTTTTAAAGCGTGACATCTACTGCCATAGGGGCATTTCACACAGAACAGGTTTTTACATTCCACTGTATTTATTTTCCATTGCTAAATAGTTATATATTAAGTTGTTCACTGTATGTACATTAGACAGCTGGTTTGAATTTGAGGATACCTGGCTGGGATTATTTCTACTTCCTCATGCAGACCCAGTGCAGGTTCTCCTAACTCTACAGAAGAGGATGTGGTAATAAGGATGTGCCAACATGTTCTCTTACCTGTTTGCCTGAGCTGTGATCCGTTGAGGTTGCCGGTATATTGAGGGATTGACTTCTTGTTACGGCCGCCCCTGTTGATGCTCTTCTCGGTTGGTTTGCCAAAGTCACCTTGCTATTCACCTGTATCGAGGGACTGCTAGTTTCCACAACTTCCGGCTCATCCTGAAGAACCGCATCCCATGGGTCTTTAGCATTTCCAGATTTCTCTATGAAAGGACCACTTGATACAGTGGGTGTCTCCTCGACCTCCACCTCCTTGTGCTTGTTGAGCGGGTCCAGGTCCAGCCACTCAAATTGGCTGATGTTGGGAGGTTCTGAGGGCTGAGGCATTGGCTCCAAGGACTTGGCGCTTCCCGATTCCGTTTCCATGCTGGAGGACCTGCCGTTCTTCAAGTATTCCGAAGTGCTGGCAATTTTGTCGAACAGCTTGGCCATCTCTGGGGTGACGGCAGGCTGCGAGTAGGCCAGAGCAGCAGGTGGCTGTATGGGTGTAAATGAGAGGAAGGGGGTCGTTTGGGCAGGCAGACTAATAAAGGGAGACATAGCTGGACCAAAGCCATTCTGGAAAGAGCACGGATGCTTCAGGAAAGGAGCAGAGGGGAAAATGGGAGTCTGTGCATGTGTTGGCGTAGGTGTCCAGTGAAATGAAGAAGGGCTGAACGCATGTCCTCCAGGATACGAAGCACTGAGATTGCAACCTAGCAAAGAGGAAGGTCTTGTTATTTTGTTTGCGCCAAAACTGTCATCCAGAAGCAGCTTTTCCAGCTCCTCCTTAGTCAGCTTGTCCAAATCGATGTCCTCAAATTTGTCTTTTTGTTCTTTCTTCTGTGTTTCTGATTCACAGAACACAATGAGGTCTTTCTCTTGTCGGCTAGTGGATGTTTGCGCCGTTGGTTTGGGAAGGAGATTAACAGAAGACGCTGTGACTGAGTGTGTGTGCCCTTTCTCACGCTTAATTTTATCCAAGGCCTCTACCTCCATGCGTAAAGCCTCCTCCTTTCCCACAATCCCTTTGGGCCGGACGACCCCTGGAGAGGCTGGCCTGTCAAACTTAAACCCATTGCCACTGGATAAGTGGGCCATGGTGTCAGCTTTGCCTTGCTCTGAACATGGGGAGACCACTGGGTTCAGACGTGAACTTTACAACAGGTGCCTACGGGAGGAAATTGAGAGAATATTACATTTCAATGTCGGGTACATCAACGCTTTCAAAACATGTATTGCATGTTCAGTGCGAACTATGATGCACTAGCAGTGCTATTTTTAAAGGCAGTGGTCAATATACTAAGTTGCACTGGTTCATTTTTAACAATCAAATATTCTATTTACAATGGTGGTTACAAATATGAGCTGCTATCACTCACAGTAATAGAGCTACTACATTATGCACAAACACCAGCAAGACATTTTGTCCCGATTCAAACAAATGTATCGCTTTTTAAAAATGTTTGGTATGTGAGCCCTTGTATGGTCACATTTGCAACTGAAAAATATTTGGTTGCAACTGTGAAAAAAATACTTACCCCTGACCCCATCAGGACCAGTTCTATGGGGATGCTAAAGGGTGCACCCTCAGCTGTCTATATAATCAATATTATATTAAATTAGAAAAACAGGTTCAGTGCATATTTGTGTAAAGTAATACATCAAACTGTAAAGGGTCTACTTTTATTGTGTACACTCACAATAAAAAATAAATAAAACAAACAGGATGAGCTTTCCATGGTCTTGGTCTCCCTGATCTACAGCACGTCACTTGCCTCACAGACATGAGAAATATATCTATAAAAAGTTTGAAATGTCTTTTAAACGAACCAATTCAAATCGAAAAGAAATTCTGCTACTTTCTGCTTATGTAATCGACATGAAAGGTGCATTTCTCTCTATTGGAGTGTCTACTATACTGCAGAGATGGCGAGTCAGCGTCGTCAACTTCATCTTTGCAGCCGACACTGGCACAAAAACACTCGTTTATTAGTAAACAACTAAATGTATCCTTGCACATTCATAATCAAAAGTATTTTTGCCAGTGCTTTGCGGCAATCTTTATGCATGCATTGAGCACGGTATAGGCAATATATTCTGCCCCTCAGTATATATTCAATTCAATTATTTTAAACTTGCGATTAGTTGACTAATGGCTGAAATGAACAACTATAGCCGACTAGAAAAAAAAGTGTGTCGGGAGACCTAATTTACAACATGTTTTGCAGCTTTGAGCAATATAGCCAATCACAGACATTTGTTCTTTTTGAACAGATCGGGTGAGTTAAATATTCAAAGCCATTCATAACTTGCTTCGTTCATGAATGAATCAGACATTTTGAAGGAATCAATTGAATGAATAATTCACTAACATGCCGCCTCCTACCATCAATTTAGTTATTTGAATACTTTAATATGTCTAAACTTTGTTTTTAAAGACTACTCTCATAACATTATATATGAATTTAAATGAATTCATGCCAAAACCCTCATTAAAAACTATAAATTTACCTAAATGCCAGTTGTGTACTTCTGTGCCACCTCTGAAGTGCAAAGATGAATTTTGTTGATGAATTTCATTTGAATGGTAACTTATTCTGCCTGATTGTGTCTTATTCTAATTATATTCTATTTATTGTTTTAATTTAAGAATTTGAAGTAAAAGATGACACATTCAATTAGGTTAGAAAAAAAAATGACATTGCAAAGGTTAAAAAAATAAAATTAACTTAAGGAGTCAAATTTTACCCTGTAATGGGAGGTTCATTTGATCAGAAGGAGATCCTTAATTTTTGACTACGCTCCTAAAAAGAAATGTAAGCGTTGATGGCCTGGACAACAGACAATATGTACAATTCAACAATCTCAAGTTTTGGATTTCTGACAAAAGCATCCTGAATATTTCGGATATGACAAATCGTAAGATTACGAAATGTGCAAAACGTCAGCAGGAAAATACAGTTCATGTGAGTGGTCACTGAGGGTGTGTCAAACTCCGGATTTAATGGGTGAATGGCAGGCGGTTACAAGCACATACCAGACATTTCCCTGTGCCTTGCAGGCCTGAGACATGCCAGCTTGCAATTGAAACAGAACCAATTAGGTACAAACTCAAGACAGAACTGGGTTTCAGCTCCTCATTCACAACTTCACTGATTATGTGCAAATACGCACAAAATAGAGCAGGACTGATTTATGTTATTTAAGTGTGACAGTGATGACGAAACACCAGACATACATCTCTAACAAGTCAAGGCAAGGAAGAATGTGTCATTTAGGAGCGTTACGCACAATGGAACGCAGAGTTTAGTTGATTACGTTTGCTAACTTTGCTTTAATAAAAGATGTGCAGTCGCAACAATCAAAATAAAATAAAAAAAATACTGAAAATTAATAATTCTGCCAAACAAAGTAGCTCTTCAGCAAAAAAATTTCCAATCCATTGCTTGACCATTGTGCACGTGTCTCGTCCATGAAACTGCATTGTAAAATACTGTGCTCAAGTTATAAGTTAAAGAACTTTTTAAAAAATGACCTGCGTCTGATGTACTGATGTAAAGCGCACTGATGTAATGAGGTCAGAGGTATGTGTTCAGAGTGTTTTACAACAGCTTCAAACATGGCTCAGTCAATCACAGTCAAGCACAGGAACAATCTATGGTTCACAGAAGAGACCAAGCTAGTCTTATCAGTAAGACATCCAATTATGCAAAATGATGATGCTCAAATATTTAGTATTAAGAACTCTGAGCTCAAATCCAATTAGCCAATGTTGCCTGACAACCCAAAAAGCAAAGAGTTGTTCTTGAAGATACGTTTTCTGGTTCAAAACATAATATTTAGGATCACTATAACAGGTCAAATGGTTAAAACATGGAGGGCTGGTTTCACAGACAGGGCTTAGATTAGGCCTTGGTTCAATTAGAGCCCTATAGAGATGGGATTAGTTTAGCATGGAGATGTAGGGTAAAGTCATTTTATTACCACAGCTTCTCAGTGATTTTAGTCCCGTCCGAATGTGCCATCTCATTAATCATTCCGGACAATGTCGGTAAAGATTATGGTGACTTTTACCTTCTGTAAAAAGGTCCGGAATAATGACCTTGGGTAATATTAATCCTGTGCAAATAGACCCGCTGTAAATATGCATGTAAATATTCCGTCATTTCCTGTTTAAAAGTCGTTTTCATGGTTTTTCTAATATGGAGGCACTTGAAAAAGCATTCAGTTGTGTTCTAGGCGGTGGGACAAGTCTGTGGCAAACCTCAAGTGTTTTCTGCTTACCATTCAGATAAAAAAAAGTCAAAAGCCCAGGGTGAGAGGCACAAGATTTCTTTTGGCTTTCTAAGTGTCTATTACCAACAGAATCCAATCAGAATTTAATTCATTTAATAAATTGTTCGACCAGACCTAAAGGTTATATACAGATTATCTGTGTTTGCGCACATGATATGAGGGAGGTGACGGCGGTCCTTAAATCGAGTTACCCCTACCACTTCTGCTAGTTTTACTGAGATTTCTTATCCCGTGCGAATTGGCCATTAATATTACAGATGTCCTGTTGTAAAATTACATTACTCCATCTACCCTAGTAAAACTAATCCCGTCCAAATAGGGCTTAGGACATTTAAGTAGCTTTTATAAACATGCCTTAGAAAAAATCATTACTGGTGTGCATCTTGAGACAAAACAATGGCAATGAGATATTTTAAGATATGTCAATGCAAGTTACTTTCAGTAAGGACATCTCAGAAACATGCATTTTAGTCTGGGGCTAGGCTTAAACCTTGTCTGAAACCAGGCAATGGTGTGCAAGGTCCTCTAGTTCATGTCAGAAAGAAAGGCAGGTGGCGTACTCTCTCTGCGCTCTCAGTTTCATCGAATCGTCGCAGCCAAAAGCTTGTGGGAATGGCGGGTGCATGCCTGACTGCACTGTATTAACAACGACAAATATCACTTATTAATGCATTTGAAACCTTCCAGATTCAAAGCCTTTCAAAAGATGGTGTCCAATCATAATGGAAGTCAGCTAAATAAATAACATTATTTATCAAGCTTCAATGCAGCTGTTCAAAGTACAAAAATGAATAACTAGATACCGCATATGGCTTTTAAATGAGTCAGTTTATAAACATCGGCTCACTTTTAAGACTTTTAAGGCACAAAGCATGACTCCCAAATACAGAGTTTGGTTTCAGATGCTTTTCTAAGCACTTGCAAAACAAGTCAAGAGAAGACAGATAGTTCCCAAGACAGTGAGAAAGTTCAGAAGGGTACATGAACGATAGATGGCACATTACAGCACTCATAAATCTGTGAAACCTGTCATTACATCTGTCCTGTTTACAGTAAACACAATATAGTCAGTTTACGTGACAGACAACAATTGCACGACTGAATGAAGAAAAAATTGTTGCATATGCATGCATTTACAGCTAGCATAGCCAAGGCACATGATTCATGCATATATAACTACAATGAAACAACACTTTTTACATGCCAGTGTTTCAGTTTAAGTTTTAAAAAGGTCATACGTGCTGAATCCACACATTTATACAAGCCTATTTAAGTTAAATAGTTAGTGCCTGGCAAAAGGCAAAAAAAACAAGACAAAACCTGCTTCTCGAGTTAGTTATCTCAACAATACTCACTCAAAGCGGCATACAAAAGAGCATTTATTCCAAAACATCACAATATCATAATCACTACACACAATATCGACAGTGCTATTTCAGCTTGTTTGAAACGAGGAAAAAACACTGGAATATGCAAGTAAATACAAATTAGGTGCATTACATTTTCTTGCATAAAAACTGGTCAGCAAGATTTTAACTTTAAATACAAATGAGAGAATGAGCAACTAAATATGAGTTATTATATTAGAATTAATGTTAAATGTGGTTTTTATACGTATTTTAGATATAATATTGCTCAATTTAAGTGATTGAAATAGACGTGATGCAAATAGAAATCATATCTTAATGAACAAAGAATTAATACAGTTAAGACATTTCAGAAACTTAACAAAAGTTGATAAAGGATGCAAAGTATGCAATCAAAAATAGGCACCTTAGCACAACAGTCTCTAGATTGCCAATAAATACAGATTCATATTTCGAATCAAATATAGCTGTCAGCTTAGTAAATAACCTGCCACGAATAGCTCGATATTGTAAAACATCTCACAAGACAATGTCTAAACACTTAAACAATATATCTCTCGTAGAAAGCAGTTTCAGAAACTTTAAGCAATGTTTGTGCAAATGTTTCGGAATTTCGGCGCACTCAACGCGCCAACAAAAGTGAAAACACAAGCAGAAGAAAAACAAACAACACAAATACTCAGACTAACAGGACACACCGCACTTCCGGTAGGCAGAAGAGTAGAGCTGACGGGTAAACTTAACGGCATAGCAAGAATTTGTGAGAATAAATGACGATTCCCACCTTCAGACTCTCGGATCTTTGACGCTGGACATTTTCCTCCAGCTGGAAAATTTGCTCATGTAGTCGTAGACACAAACGTCAGTTCCTGCTGGAGTTTGGAGAGTAAAGATCGCGGGGAAACAGCGACACCTGGAGGTCAGAAAACACACCACGCTTCTTTCGGTTGTCTAGCGGCGGATTGCAAATTAAAATAGTGCATCGATGCCACCTGCTGTTAATGTCTTAAGTATTTATATGACATTACATGTATTATCACAGAAAGCCGGGGTTTCGGGTTGAATATAACTGTCTGCCCTGCTTCTATATCCGAACAATGCCGCCATTTTAAGTTTCTTTATTTTTTTGATAGTCCCTGTAAAATAACGTATTTCAAATACTATGCCACATTTACATATCAACTTCGTTCATTTCCATAACTTGCTTGACCATGTAATTGATCATTTTTTATTTTTTTTATTTTTTTTTTACAACTGTTAATTTTACATTTTAATGGGAACGTTTCACATTCTTAAAATGAATTGGTCTGACCCTAGCTACATAATTAAAAAATTATGTATATAATTTGTATTATTGTTATTATATAATAGGCTACAAATGGGGCTTTTTGAAGGTAATACCGAATCAGAATACCACAAATGTACCTCTCAATTATCTTGATGTAGCCTAATATAATTATTTTTGCATTTTACATTTAAACTTCGATTTGTTCGTGAAGCCTAGTGATTTGAATATACATGAATTAAATATTTAATGA
Source organism: Gobiocypris rarus (assembly GCA_023029165.1). Classification (NCBI taxonomy): domain Eukaryota; kingdom Metazoa; phylum Chordata; class Actinopteri; order Cypriniformes; family Gobionidae; genus Gobiocypris; species Gobiocypris rarus. Next base: position 6,210,053 of record CM040918.1, read on the forward strand.
ACTTGAAGATGCTACAAAAGAGACTGTGTATCAAAGTCCATTGTCAAGTCTATTTAAAGGACCACTGAAGTTTTCCTTGAAACGCACAGCATTATTCAATGTGTTGATGTATTTCCACTGGACAAATAGAATAGCCAATAGCTCAGCCAGCTATTGAGCTAAAGACATTTCACTCTCCGGCCATCTTTGACACAATGACTTTACTAATCAACAATTGGCTCTTTCATTTTGAAGACAGGGCTTATTCACCATATTGGGTGTTGCACTTTCTCCCATTCATAAGTAATCAGCGTGCACAGTCTTCCTGTAGGCTATATATAAAGTCTTTAATTGAGCTCAGTAAAGCTGCAGTTTCCTTCTAAGATCCAACTGTTCCTCCTCCTAATCTCCTCCATATCGCTAAAAATAAAATACAGCATTCGGTGTCGAATTCAAATGGGTCTGATACGTTCTGCGCCGACTCGCGCATATGATCTAACCTCTGTGCTATCGTGTCTCTGGATATGTTGTGGCGGTTAGCCTGAAACCAGACTTAGAAAGCATATTTACACTGTCTGAATCGTTCCAAATCCCCTATGAGCCATTCACCTAGTCCAGGGGCAAGTTCGGTTCTAGAGAGCCACTGTCCTGCAGAGTTTGACTCCAACCCTGAAAAACCCTCACCTGCCTATAGCTTTAGTAATCCTAAAGACTCTGATGAGCTTGTTCAGGTGTGTTTGATTAGGGTTGGAGCTAAACTCTGCAGGACAGCGGCTCTCTAGGACTGAACTTGCCGACCCCTGACCTAGTCTGACAAGCCAGACCCACATCAAGATGTTGGGTCTGCAACTCACCATTGGCAGGGCTCAATCCGAAGGGCGGGATAAACGGTTGTCTTTCAAATTCCCTCTGCACGCAATTGGATAGCGCTACAACCAACCAGAGCAACATGAAGCGGAGCTAGTTGATAGATTAAACTTTCGCCGTATCCGGTCAGCAAAACTCCGAACACATCTTCCCTTCTTAAGATTGACTTCAGTGCCGTTCTTTGTTCTTTTCTCAAAGAAAAGCTTAACTCCAAGTCATCCAGAGTCGTGGGCAAAGCCGATTCGAAAGACCTTTCTTTGTTTACAAGCAGCCCGCGGAACCTCCGCAACTCTGCCGTCATTATGTTAAGCCCGCCCACCGACTCTATACATGATGTGATTGGCCTGACCAGAGTCAGGATGCTGCAGATTCTAGCATTTGATTGGACAGACAAGAAGCTGAAGTGCAGAGTGATGTCATCAAAATCATTGATCCATATTGGCGGTAGTGAGAGACTGTAAGTTTTGAAAGCTTATATCACCCAAAAATGAAAATTCTGTAATTAATGACTCAAAACTATTCTGAATCGATTCACTAATTCATAACCGTTCTAATCTTTGTTTGCGGATTGAAAACAAACACTGGAGAGAAGACAATGCTGAATAAAGTCATAGTTTTTGTTATTTTTGGACCAAAATGTATTTTTGATGCTTCAAGAGATTCTAATTAACCCACTGATGTCACATATGGACTACATTGATGATGTTTTTATTACCTTTCTGGAAAGGGACAGTATACTGTGGATACATTCAATCATGGGCGTCGGAAGCAAATAAAATGTGGGTGGGTCCTCTCTCAGATTTTTATTTTTGCTGGAGTAACATTAGAGGCCATTTACATTAAATACAAATATACTGCCGTTTACTAAGCGTTTGATTGGGATAGACAAATTTATGGAAATCACCAAATCATTCACTGTGGCCATGGTGTAGGGGTAAGACGAATGGCATCAAGTTTTGAAGCAAATCGAGGTTAGAATCTGGCTTTTGCCGAACTCGCTCTACTTCCTTTTACCATCACTTATCAGATCGGAAAGGCATTTTTTTTCAATAAAACTGAAGAAAATATTAGTAAAGTGGAAATAAAGCATCTAACATGTGTTTACTATTCAGTGTTTATCCGTTATTGGTAGGTAAACAGACATGCGCTGAATTAGAGACGATAAAAGTGAGTGGGTCCAATATCATTGGTCGTAAAAAGTGGGTGGGTCTTGTCCCAGCCACACACAATGGTTCCGACGCCCATGCTTTCAATGGAGGAACAGAAAGCTCTCGATCTAAATATTAAATATCTCAAACTGTGTTCTGAAGATCAACGGAGGTCATTAATGACATAAATTTCATTTTTGGGTGAACTAACCCTTTAAGGCTAACATTTCCATACTAAAAGCCAAAAAACTTCACATTTTGATTTCATGGGGACTTTAAGTCTTTCTCTGATCGTCCTCCTGCCCTGCAGGGGGCAGTAACAAATGAGTTGAACACATAGGAAACGGTGAGTGAGAGTACAGAAGACTGTAGCGCACCATGGCAACAAGCTCAGCTGAAAACTTTAGCAACCAGCCTTTCGAAAGTAAGTGTTTTGTTTCTTAAACATGTATGTTGAATTATTCTTGTGGTTGCCTTAAATAAATAAATAGACAACTGAGTGTTAGCCTTGGCATGAATTTGCACATTTTCTAGTTGCTTTTAACATTAAAAATACTTCGCTGTTAGCGACACGTAGCGTTACACCAAAAGCCACAATATCAGAAAGTCAACATACCACAAAAGGAGGTAACTGTTACATGTTATGTATAGTTTTATTAAAATTCATATTCGGGAAACAGACTGCTATTATTTCAACCCACTTTGTTATTCTCCTTCCTTACCAACATCAATACTGTAAGATGGTTTGATATGGGAATGTGTAGCCCGTCACAAGAGGGCACTCGAGACCATCAGGTTAAAGGTGATGGGGCCTAATTTGTTTTTACTTGTGTTTATCAGGTTTAAAGATTAGACTATTATTACTGGTGGCCTGTTGTGCATCAGGAGCTATTGGAAGCCAAAATGTCCAAGAGGATCATGTAGTCAAACATAACCATGAGCATAATGCAAATATGTTCCTTGGCTCTGAGGTATCATCTCCATTATTCTCCATTATAACAGTTATTCATGTCTTTAAAGTGATCCAGCTTCATTCTAACAACTATCACTGTTTTTCAGGACAAGGATGAAATACAGAAACTAAGTCCATCTGAGCAGCGGAAGCGACTGGTGGAGATAGTGAAAAAGATTGACACCAACTCTGATAAATATCTGACCCCAGGTCAGGTCTGGTTTGGTTGACATTTATATGAGCACATACACATGAGAAGTATTTGATCTACAGTACCGTAGGTTTTGTAAAGTCTCTTATGATCTGCGTTTACTTTAGTAATATTGTGAAATATTATTACAATATAAAATAAGTGTTTTCTATTTTAATATATTTTAAAATTTTGATATATTCCTATGATGCAAAGCTGATTTTTGAGCATCATTACTCCAGTCTTCAGTGTCACATGATCCTCCAGAAAATTATGATCTGGTGCTCAAGATTTTTTTTTTATTATTATGAATGTTAAAAACGGTTGTGCTGCCTAATATTTTTGTGGAAACCGTGATGTTATTGTTTTTTCAGGATTCTTTGATGAATAGAAAGTTTAAGTCAAATCTTTATTTGTATAGTGCTTTATTCAATACAGATTTTACAGTACATTTTGATCAACTTAATGTGTCCTTGCTGAATAAAAGGATTCATTTGTGACCCCAAGCTTTTAAACAAGAGTGTATGTTAGAATTAAAAAAGCCTTCTCTGTTGCTTCTCTAGAGGAAATCACATTATGGATACAGAGGGTGTATAGGAAATATGCTCTGGATGATGCTGAGGAACGCTTTCCTGAGTTTGACTCCAACAATGATGGTCTGGTGTCTTGGGACGAATACAACACAGTCATGCATGGTCATACTGTGGAAGTGGATGAAGATGCTGTTCTTGAGGACCCAGAGGAGGAGTCTCTTAGATTTGTATGTTGCATGATTCATTAACATTTCATATTATGAAACGGCTATGGAAATGGTTTCGTGATTGATTAAAAATAGTTTTATCCACTCACAGCTCCATGCAAAAGAAAAAAGACGTTTTGATTTTGCTGACATGGATGGCTTGGCTGGCCTGAACCTAACAGAGTTCCTTGCATTTACTCATCCATCTGAGGTGGACCACATGGCTGTAAGTGTAAAATGAAGCTCCAATAAGTCATAAATATGATTCGATATTAAACACCCATGCATGACTGTGCGCTGTGTGGTTGCATTTTCCGCAGGATTTTGCTATTGAAGATGTGCTAACTGAATATGACTTGGATAAAGATGGATTCATCAGCATGAGTGAATTCATTGGAGATCTCAGAGCAAATGGTATGATTATGTTGGGATAAATAACATTATACTGGTGATGTACTAATACAAATGAAAAATCATCAAATTTCTACATTATATTGTCTAAATTCAAACCAGGGGGCGGCAAGGAAAAGTCTAGGAAAAAAAAAAAAAAATGTAAGGATTAAAATAAAAGATAAAAATAAATTAGTAAAGCAATCAATTATACCTTAATAAATAAATAATGTGATTAAAATAATACATTTTAGTTAGTCATTAATATAGTGCATAGATTAAATTCGATAGATTAAAATAAATAAAATACAAACAAATTTATTAATGTAAATAAATAAACTTTTAATTAAAATTGAATAATAATAAAAATAATTATAATACATATAACAATACATACTGGGAGAACAAAATATATAATATATAATAATGTAACTGAAAATAATTTTAGATTTATAATATTTTTTTGTTTATAAAAGATAAATGCCTTATAATGTTTAGAATGGGGGGTCCCTCACACAGGGATGATCATATTTGGGGGTCCATGTCTGAAAACCCCTGGTCTAAATAATTACAAATATAAACTGAAAAATTAAAATACTACAATTGAATTTTGCCATCACAACATTATAATGTACAGTATGAAAAATTCTTTTTCTGAACATTACATTTAGAGCTGCACGATTAATCATTAAAAGATTACAATCTTGATTCAAACATTAAAACATTTGTGACCGCATTCCTAAATGACAACGTTTCACCTGTTTATTAAACCTTTGACAAAATCACAGCGGAACAGTCAAATCTGATCCAGAGGGAGCAGTTGTCATGTATAGATATGAAACCGCTTTACAAACCACACAGTATCATTATGTCTGTGTTACAAATAATACAGTTATCACAGAAGTACTGGGATAAAGTTTGGATATAAACACTGATGTGTACAGAACAAAATAGAGCAAATCATCTTTTGAAAGTTACTTGGCACTTCAATGATTGCATCGATTACATTGTCATGCCATGAGGTGGCGACAGGTGACTGTTTAAAATATGAATTTGTCATTGAATCATTCATTTAAAGGGATAGTTCACCCCAAAATTAAAATTCTATCATTAATTACTCGCCCTCATGTCGTTCCAAACCTATAAGACTTTCGTTCATCTTCAGAACACAAATGAAGATCTTTCTGATTAAACCTGAGAGCTTTCTGTCCCTCCATTAACAGTTACGCAACTGAGACTTTGACACTACAAAAAGTACATAAAAAGATTGTGAAACTAATCCATATGAGTAATCCACATTTTATGGAGAGACATGATCGCTTTATATGATGAACAGATGGAATTTAGGCCTTTATAAGTTATTTTAATTACATATTTTTCATTTTTGGGTGAACTACCTCTTTAAGAGATTTGTTTAAAAAAAACATGCATTAATGAAACAAGTGAGTTGTTAATTCAAACTGGGTTTTTTAATCTTTCAAATTATTATTATTTTTAAATAGATGTCAGAACCTCTAGTAAATCACGTTATTTTATTTAATTGTCAGTTTAAAATTGTTAGAGAATCGTGATCTCTATTTGAAACAAAAGAAATCAAGATTCTCAATTGATCCAGAATCGTGCAGCTCTATTTACATATGACAGTGTTATTAAATTATTAGTTTTTATTTTTTTAAAGATAAGAATATGGAAAATAAGCATGCACAATTAAATATTGACAATACTAATACATTAAAAAAATGTAATATCAGCCTTTAACCGATATATTGTGCTCCTGTACATCATACACATTTGGATTTATTTGAAATCAGATTGAAGATCTAGATATTTTCCAGGATTGTGGTAGATTATTATCAGAAACATATACGTTTGCTTGTCTGTGTTTAAGAGCAGGACGAGCCCTCGCAGTGGGAGGTTGAGGAAACAGTGCGCTTTAAAGATCTCTATGACCAGGATAAGGATGGAAAACTCAACAGGGATGAACAGCTCCGCTGGGTCGCTCCGAACAGCTATGGCTCAGCACGAGAAGAAGTGAGTCAGTGTGTCATCTCGCTGCATTATATACTTTTTTAATGTATTTTATTATTATTTTTTACATCTAACATATGTAATGATAATATTTTGTTCATTGATTGTTATGCAGGCTATTCATCTAATCAAGGAAATGGATCAAGATGGGGATGAAAGGCTCTCAGAGGCAGAGATTTTAAAAAACCAAGACACTTTCATGAACAGTGAAGTGACAGATTACGGCAGACAGCTCCATGTGCCACATGATGAGTTGTAATGGAGCCTTTTATAAATACTTCAAATTGTGCCACAAAGAAAGACTACGTTCTTTTTATTAGATAACATACGACTAGTACTTTTATCAATGCTATTATCTATTGTGACCTGTGATGTTGCCTTTTATTTGAACCAAGCTGTTTAACATGCACTTTTTAACATGCAAATCAGTAGTTATCAAACTCCGTTACTTGCTTGGAGTCAAAAGATAATCAATGTCTTGATTTACTAAATAAAAAAATTGATTTACTACTTAACTGAAGATTTAGATGGCTCCTCTTCAACACCTAAAGACTGACTCTTCATTTTCCAAAAGCCCACTGTTTCAGGTGTGTCATCCTATCTAGTATTCAAATGGCGGCTGAATGCATGCGTATTATCTGTTGGGCAGGCTCTCTGTGGTCATTGACATTACAGGAGTGAGCTTCCTTATCTGAGTCAAACCTGAGCAAAAGAGTGGGCTGAGAAACGGTGGTTTCCTGCGTGTGGCATTGTCTACTCTTTCTTTCATTTTTCTTAATTCCGTCTTTGTTTCCTTCTGTGTGCTTTTGTATCGTTCTTACCGTTGTGAGCTGCCTTCAGAATGACACCGTTGCAATTCAAAGATTCTTTTTGGGTAAGTCAGCGAGTTGAGATATTTTGACAGATTCGATTGAACATTGTTGTCTGTTAGGGCTGACATGCTTGATGTTAACCATATCGCATATGATGATTGACAGGGTAGATTAATAATGTGTCTAACAGCAACACCTTACCTTACCTAAAGAATGCACTGAACCACTTATTAAATCTAAGTATTTTTGTGCACTCTCATTTCTATTAATTTGTGTCAGGAATTAGGGTTGCACTTTATTTTACACTACATGCACTTTCAATGTACTTACAGTGTACTTACCCCCAAAAGTAGTGTAAGTTAACTACATGGGTTAAGTTATGGTTCAGGGTAAGTGGTACCTAGTTAGTGTCTGTAAAATAAAGTGCTACTGGAATTATTGCATCTGTATATAAGAAGAATTTAGCTGTAATCTGTAGGGGTGTAACGATACCCTCAAGTCACGATTCGATACATATCACGATACAATATTATTGCGATACTCCAAGACATATGGGAAAGGGTTAACAAAAATGTACTGTTGATTAAAATCCTAGGTTTGGTATTACATTGGGGGTGGAAAGGAATAGGCTTGGACTCGGTGCTGGTAACCCAATGCACAGGACAATAGCGCCACCAGAATAAAAATATTCATGATTCTGAAACTAAAAATACAGAATTAATTTAGACGAATATACTTGCACTCTGTCACTGACTAGATACATTTAAAATAATTCCACTTTTTACTGGTAACATTTGGCATTTTCAGGAACCACAAATATTACCCCATTGCATTAGTACATTATATTCAACATTATTGTGTAATGTAGTACTGACACTAGAACTCTGTAAACATGAATGTTTTCTCACACAGTCATTTTCATTTTGTGTGATACATATTGTTGCATTTTTTATATATTGTGACATGATACACTCCTAATAATCTGTCATTGTTTCCATCTTAACAAGTTTCATTTAGATTTTTACTGACAGTACTGAGATGTCCTCTAAAATGAAGAATGTAAGATTTAAAGATGTTTTTTTTTTTTAAGAATAAGACATTTGCCATGGCCTTTTTCAAAATTATTTTCTACATCCTGAGGGTTAGTGTTTATATATTTAGACATTGTGTCATGGAGATGATCATCTGTGTGCTTCCTGTTGAACGGATGACTGTGTGCTAACTCTACTCTCTTTTTAGCTTTGATCTTTGTTGTCAGAGAATCTATCTACAATGTAACTTCTGGGTTGATTTGCATGCAAAGCCACGCGAGCGCTATTCCGTGTTAGAGTCAAAATACTACTGTCGTTTTCTTTCAGTTGCAAATATAAGAAGAATGGTTAATTTTTAGTTGTCAGTAATTACTGTTTACAATTATTAACTGTTTAACCACCTCAAGACAGTGCATTGGAGGACAGTAACAAAGTATTTTCTGTACTTTATTAAATATTTTTATTTTGGGGAAAGTTTTATTTAACTATATTCCATACTTTTTTCATTGTTTGGAACCGAAGACATCGTCACCTGCTCCGAGACTCGAAAGCGATGTCCGATTCTTTTCTGAATCGGTTCGCAAAATCTCACTGAACGATTCGTCATGAATTGGACCGATTCTATTGCATCTGTTCTAGAGTCAACAACTGATTGATTCAAATGATCCGGTCAGAGCGAGTCTCCAGTTAGCAATTCACTGAATTCATGACTCATTATGAGCAAATATCCGGGAGATGAAACAAAATGTAAGTTACTTATGCCGAATTTTAGTATTTATTATTGTAATTGAGGATCATAGATCATGACTGTCCAATAATTATGAAATACTTGAATGTGTGTCGGCATTCGTGTATCTCCGTCTGAATTTGTTTTATGTAAAGCTAAACATAACGTTAAAATAATGCAAATGAATGCCCATGCATCTTCCCCACTGCCGTGGCAAATTCCAATCATATAACACTAGTATGTTTGCACGTTTTGCCCTATGTGAAGTTTTATTGTAGATTTAAGTTAATTGTCAACACACGCACGTTTCCAGATTTTTATACATCGTTATTTTTACTTGTTTGCACAGTTGAATTATCAGTAATTATGAGTAGTAGCTAGTTGTGATGAGAAGTTTTGGTAATAATAGTGTATTGATCTTACTTGTAGCAGATAAATATGTCTGCATAATCTTCCTTATTAGTGTTGAGAGTAACGCATAACAATTAACTTGAGTTACATAATCAGATTACTTTTTTCAAGTAACTAGTAAAGCATTACTTTTAAATTTACAACTAAATATCTGAATTACTTGTTCAAATAAGTAGGCTAACGCAACTTACTTTGTCTAATTATTGACTGACAGCTCGCCTGTCCCTATACACTCTAAAAAAATGGTGCTATATGGCACTAAAAGTGGTTCTTGGCTCGTAAGGTAACCACTTTTGGTGCTATATAGCACCATATCTTAACAGGTTCTGTATATGGAAGCGGTGCTATCTTAGTCATTAAAAGAACCAATATTTGAAAAGTGGTTCCCCTATATGATTATGAGCCAAAGAACCACTTTTAGTATAGCACCATTTTTTAGAGTGATGTTGAGATAAGTCCTACAGTAAGTGCACATCTGTGAACCGATGTGTGATTTGTGTGCGATGTGTGAACATGATGGTAACTGTAGTTCTAGACTAAATGTAAGCTGGCATTTACTCATCTCACTTGCAACAAAAAAACAAAAAAACAGATTCATTATTACTCAAATTTAAAATGTAAAATGCAAACCTGCATTAATGAAATATATACAATTACACAAATATACTTTATGTATTTAATATCACTTTATTAACCAATGTCTTGCTGCTGATCTTCGATGATCCACTTCAACAATACTAATAACCCAGACAGCAACATCTGGTACGCATGGAATCCACGTGTACCAGATGTGGCCCAGATCTGGACAGACACTCAGGTGAGAAAAAGTACCGCAAAAGTAATGTAACGTATTCTTTCCCCCAAATAACTAAGGCAATTAGTTACTTTTTAAGAGAGTAATGTAATATTGTAATGTATTCCTTTAAAAGTAACTTTCCCCAACACTGTTGAATAGTGCTGGCTACTAAATTGATTATAATCCATGATGTCAGAATGTGAAATAACCTATTTAAATAAATAATTTTACTATTGGAGTAATATTTTATATTTGTACTTTTACTCAAGTACTTAATTTGGTACTTTGTCCACCGCTGCAAATAAGGCCTCATTTTTATGAACATAAGGTCAGAAACTTTCCAGGGATTCAGGATTAATGAATGCACAGTCCCACATAACCTAAATCTTTTTGCTGTTTTATGCTTCTGGATAAATCTAATCATGTTGGTTCCAGGGCCCAGAATTCACCAGCAACACTGGATATGACTCTCTTATCCAGAGGCTATGTGATGGGCGACGAGCTTGCAAAGATATGGAAGAGCTCTTAAAAATGAGGTAACTAAAAACCTGCATATTTAAATTATTTTTCTACAAGGTACACTGATTATCATTGGTCTGCTATGGTCTGGTAAAGCTGTATTGGTTAACATAGTACATTCCACTGCTCATAGGGCAATGGCAGAGGAAAGATACGGCAAGGAATTGATTACTATTGCACGCAAGACAGGGGGTCAAAGTGAAATTGGGTAAGCAAACATTGTATGTAATATTTAATATATATTTATGCATACATTGTCTTCTGGTTTTAATATTGTGCATACTAATCAATATTTTCTAGCATAAATCTATCAATTTTATCTTAATTTTTTTGTTGATTTGGTCTTGCAGCAATTTGAAGGCATCATTTGACCAACTAAAAGTCCGTAAGTAACACCCCGAAATGAAAATTTGCTTAGTTAGCTTTAAAAATCAGAATGAGCCTTATTTGTTCTCACACACACAATGTGCTGCCTTAAAATTTTTAGTCAACCAAGTTTAAACAACAACCACACAGAATATACATATATTAAACATACTAAATATACTACAGTGCTGGGTAGATTACTACAAATTGTAGTCCATTACTGAATACAAATTACACGGGGAGTAATATGATCTGACTACTTTTAGATGACTTTTTACCATACTTTTAGCCTTAACTGGTTTATCACATAGATTTGAATAGATTAATTCTGTACTATAAAATACAAAGAGGCTCACGCCAGGCCCGACACAATTATTATTATTTTTTTGCTTGTTTCAGCCCAATGCAGTTATCATTTTCACGTCCAGCGTCACGTTGTATAAATGGCAAATGCACTCGCGCCCATCTGTTCGCCCATAGGCATGCTGGTCTAAAAACAAGGTGTGTTCAGGCTCATTGCTATTTAGGCAAATGAAACCGACTGCACCATTGACCAACAAAAACCTCAGTCAATAGCGCAGTATTCTTTGTGTTATTTAAAGAGCGTGTTAGTAATATGTGCTTATAGGTGGGTGCACAACGCATGTACACTCTGCTTATTACACACACAGCGACGGCAGCAGCACACAAACATTTTTAAATATAAAAAATAAAAGGATTCCTCTCTGGAGAAGCGGATTCCTTTCCGCTCGCAAATTCCGGCATGGTGCAAGTGCAAATGGCTTTTAAAGGGAATGGGAGACTCTGATTGGTTTATTGCACGTTACGCCCAAAACACACCCATGACTCATTTAGAGACTAGGTTCAACCCTTTTAAACCATACTCCTGGCGCGCAGACCGTTTTTTTGTGTTAAACTAGCAAAAGTGGATTTGGTCACACCCTAAGTGCACCTGCGCCATGAGTTTCAGACCATGTGCTCACTCAGATCGTTATAATAGGGCCCAAAATTACAACAGGGCTTGTGAAGGAACTGCAGAGGGTTTGTAAGTTTATTAAAGGGCATTCATTAATTTGAAAATAAATAAAACACAAAAAAATATTGTTTTATTGATCATTTGAATATTGTATTTATTATGCTATATGGCCTCTGACTTTACACAAAACTGCAAGAATTACTGAACATAAATAAGCAATATGCTGTATTAGAAGGGACAGTTTAATGGAAATGAAGAAGAATTAGTGAGAATCAATAAATGAGTAATCATTTTGTGAATATTAAGTAGTCATGTTTTCAATAAAAATTTAACTGTAGTCTAATTATGAGTATTTTAAAGCATAATATAATCTAATTACAAGTATATCATTTTTGCACTCTGATACAGATAACATATAATCAGTTACTAGTTATTAGTAAATATACTAAACCCATACCTTCAAGATCACTGATGAATATGCTGTTTTCTCTCCTAGAAATGGAGAACATTGGAAATTTGCACGTTCAGCTTTCTGGGATGTTAAGAGAAGAGGTGAAACGAATGGAGCAGTTCAGAGAGCGACAGAAGGAGCAGCGGAAAAAGGTGACATTCGATGCGATGCTTTAATTAATCTGAACGCGTAGAACCGCAAACTACTTTCTCACAGCGGCGAACAAATAGTAACAGTATTTGTGCTCAAAGCAAAATGCTTTTTTTAAATGCCTTTGCTTTATTAAATTAGGTGCTACCTATAAAGCACAAGCAGAATTTGAATGATTTCGTCCTATTTTTACAGTTTGAAGGGGTCATGGAAAAGGTTCAGAAGATCAAAGTATCATTATATAAGAAAACCATGGAGGTGAGTCTAACTTAGTTTAAATCATTGAAGTGACTTCAGTTTTATAGGCTACTCAGTGAATTCTATATTTGCCTAATAAAGGCTGAAAGCAGAATATAAGGAAGAGGAAGAGAGAAATGAGAGTGATTTAAATCATCAGTGCTTGTGCTATCCTCTTTGCAGCTAGTGTGCAGGGCAGGGGGGGATGGGTCTTCAAAATGTTGTAACTGTCACCTCAGGAAGTCTCACTTCTCTACTAGAAGTGTATTCTTTCTCACTTGCGCACTTCTGTTCACTCCAAACAACACAGGCTCTGTTTAATCAATGTTGGGTTTCTCTGTTCCTCATATATTTGCAATTTCCTGAAACATACTGCTGTTGTCAAGAAAAAAGGTGTATTTATGTTTGTCTTGGTACACCAGGCAAATTCAGAAAGCAAAAGCATATGTTAGCACTGAGAAGACATTAAAGGGTTGAAGTTACAGTATTTTCATATTGCGTCGTAAAAACGAGTGAAATGGGATGTGATTATCTTTTCCAATCAGGAACTGTCAAGGTGGTTGTCTGAAGTAGTGGTTAAACATGAGGGTTATGATTACCACTAAATGAAAGATAGTTACTGTAGTTTGGAAAGGGTGGTTCATGAGCTTCCACCATTGTTAAAAAGCACAACAAAAGCACAAGGTTGTCAGTGGGACTGTCCCTGCACTCTTAGGGGAAAAAAAAGTTCTATAGAACCTTCAAGCATTCTGTCAGTGCTTCATATATAGAACCAGCACATTTATTTATTTATTTTTTTCAATTTTACCAACTTACGTTTTTTTTTTAAGGCACCGGTCATGTCCTAATTTTCTTAAAGGGATAGTTCACCCAAAAAATATCGCACAATTTACTCACCCTCAAGCCATCCTATATGACTGTCTTCTTTCAGACTAACACAATTGGAGTTATATTAAAAAATAGCATTGTTCTTTCAAGCTTAATAATGGCAGTGAATGGTTTTTATTACCTTAGAATGAGCCATGTATATCTACATTCAATGAAAGTCACCATTTTGCGCTGCCATGTTTTTACAGTAGCCCTAAACGAACAAACTGCTCTACAGAGCGCTAGTCACTCTCTGCTCTCTCCAATGACGACATCTTTGTCCTGTGTCGGCCACTGTAGCTTCTCTATGTGCTTCGAAAGGGAGGGGTGAGCGGTGGGTGATTGCAATTCATTACCTCACCGCTAGATGCCGCTAAAATTTACACACTGCACCTTTTTGAGTTTGTTGCCCATTTGTTTGAATCGAGAGAGGCGTCAAAGCTTACGCTACTCCTACATCCTACCTCATACATCGCGTCAAGGGTTAATCGTACGCAAGTTGACTTGTGTAGGCCGTCTGCCGGAAGCTAGTTATTTTAGTGTATAAAGTTTTAAATATTAATATTTTTCTTAGACAAACGCTACGCTACGCTTCGCTTCAGAAGGCATTTAATAACCCCCTGGAGCCATGTGGATAACTTTTATGATGGATGGATGCACTTTTTTAGACTTCAAATCAAGCTATTCACTCTATATTATAAAGCTTGGAAGAGCCAGGACATTTTTTAATACTGTTTGTGTTTGGCTGTAAGAAGCTAGTCATATACACATAGGATGGCTTGAGGTTGAGTAAATCATGGGGGAATTTTCATTTTTGGGGGAACTAACCCTTTTTGATGAAATTTCAAAGATTAGATAGCTGATTTCTGATATGTTACATGTATATTAAATATGTATGGAAGCCTGTTTCCACCACGGAATAAAATTTTGTAAAGTTAATTGTAAGTTTATATCTTGCACTTCTGACTTTTTTTCTCACAATTGCAAGGTTATAGATGATATAATGAGATATACATTTTCAATTGTGTGTTATAAAGTCCAATTCTGAGATAAAAAAAAAAGATTTTTCAGATTTTTAGAATTTCGCAATTCTAACTTTTTAAACTTGCGTCATGCAATTCTGAGAAAAAAGTTTGAATTGCGAGATGCAAAGTAGCAATAACCTCTTTCTATCTATCCTATCTAATTCTGCATTCTTCTATTTAGCAGTACTGGAAATCTGATGTCATTTCTGATCACATTAAAAAGATGGAGAATATGGTATTATAGTGTTTCTTTAAATAGCGCAGAAGCAGTATTTGGAGGAAGTAAAAATATGTGATGTGATCTCAGCAAAATGAATTGTATAAAAGGACATTTAGTTTTCCATTAGTTTCCTGTGTCCTGTTGCTTCATGGTGGTTGTACATTGAATTAATTCATCATTTATCAGTCTATTCATTTGGAACAGATTGATTGTATATGTCAGTGAAAGCAGTTGAGTCAGATTACATGAAAATAGCAATGTTTAAGGAGATAAAGTTTATACTCACATTTTATGTGACTTTTCATGACATAATAGAGTGAGAATCAACAGCTAAGAGTCAAGATCTAAGAATAGGAATTTAAATGTGATAAAATAGCTTTTTCAAGTGATTTGTAGATCACTTGGCCATCATTCAAGTCTAGGTGAGCAGTGCCATAATAACCCTGTACCTCTCTGCTTCTCCCAGTCTAAAAGGACGTATGAACAGAGGTGTAAAGAGGCTGATGAAGCTGAACAGGCTGCCGAGAAGCTCAACGGTACACCCACTGTCACCCCTAAACAATCTGAAAAGGTAAAATATAGATTATTATGGGCAGAACTTGTGTGACGTCTTCAAATATTACAACATAGACAAGAGAAAGATTTTTTTGACTAGAGTTAATAATTTTATTGAGCAAGGATACATTTAAATTGATCAAAAGTGACAGTAAAGACATAGGGCCCTATTTTATCGATCTGAGTGCCGTATTCCCCAGAGTTAGATAAGTCCATACATACCATTTTTATCTCTGTGCGTGCCATAACTCTGTCTGATGCACACACCGCTAGCCTAGCTTAGCACAAAGACTGGAGATAAACGGCTCCATCTAGCCTACTGCTTAATAAGTGACAAAATAATGCCAACATTGTCCTATTTACATGTTGTGATGTGTATAGTTACATCGTGTTCTAAGGCTGACGGAAAATGAAAAGTTGCAATTTTCTAGACCGATATGGTGTAGGAACTACACTCTCATTCCTGCGTAATAATCAAGGAGCTTTGCTGCCATACCTTCAGGTGCGGTGGCGCAATGATATTACACAGCACCTGATAATAGGCTAACTTCTGCCAACATAACCAACGTGACAGCCTGCTTGCACAGGGAGCGTGCTGGGGACTATTTTCAGGCGCTGTGTAATATCATTGCGCCACCGCACCCATGGTATGGCAGCAAAGCAACATTAAATAGGAAAATGTTTGCGTTATTTTGTAACTTATTGAACAGTTGGCAAGATGGAGCCGTTTACCTCCAGTCTTTATGCTAAGCTAGACTAGCGGTGGGTGCATCAGACAGTTATGGCATACACGGATATAAAAAAATGGTATGTATGGACTAACTCTGACATGCTGAATAAGCTAAAGTCCCAAAAAGTCTGCGCATTCCTTTAACGACGGGAAAAATGGTTGGCGCATGGTCTAAAAGGGTTGTACCTAGACTCTTATTGAGTCAAGGGTGTGTTTTGGGCGTAACATTCAATAAACCAATCAGAGGCATATCTCCTATTCCCTTTAAAAGCCAGTTGCGCTTGCACCATGGCGGATTCACTATTTACATGGCAGAATATGCATGTGGAAAGACTGAACGCTTCTCCAGAGGAATCCTTTTATTTTTAATATTTAAAAAGCAGAGTGTACACACACTGTCCACCCGCATATAGGTCCATATTACTAACCCTTTAAATAACACAAAAAATGTCAGTTTCCTCAAAATAGTAACGCGGCTGAACACGTCCATGGGCGAACAGATGGGCACGAGAGCATTTGCTGTTTAAACGTGGCACTGGACGTGAAAATGATAACTGCGTCGGACTAAAACTAGCAAATAACACTGATGTGCATTGCGCCAGGTGTATGATAGGGACCATAATGTTACTCAACATTTCTATGTCAAATAAATGCTCTTCTGTATTATTTGATCAAATAAATTCAGCCTTGGTGCTAAATTTAGGTTCTTCACATTAGTGACCCCAAATTCTTATAAAGGTAAACATTTTACATTTTGGTAAAAAGGCTAGTGATATTGTTTGATGCCATTTTGTATTACACTGAGTATATATGTAGTGTGTAGATATATTTCAAACAATGTTGTGCTCTATGCCATAACAGACGCAAAACAAAGCAAAACAGTGCAGGGATGCAGCCATGGATGCAGGTGAGAATGGAAATACTCTTTTTCTTTCACACACTGCAGCATCTGCATGCAATGCAAAAATGATCAATTAGTACATCTGAACCGGAAACATTCAATGACACTGGCAACGCCTAAGATGCATAATTCAAATAATTTCAAACAAGATTTCAATTGCTGGAAATGCAATGAGGCTGATGTTTGTTTCCGATTGACAGAGAAACAGTACATGTCAAACATAGAGCAGCTGGATAAGATTCGTCAGGAATGGGAGACCACGCATGAATGCACATGTGAGGTAAAGAGAATGATGTTTGCTGTCCTGCAGAAATAGCTCTCTGCTGAAGCTGTAACCCACATAGGACATACTAAAAATGAACTTCCCTTTTCTGTGTTTTACCGACTACTTACCACAAACCACAAAAAATATACTAAACTGCAAAAGAGACTTGTTTTGGCTTATTAAAATAACTATATTCATAACACCATCTCTGATCATCATGTTTCCCACTGACAGTTTGGCTGAATCACCGTTTACTGTACTTAAAGGGATAGTTCACACAAAACTGTATCATTTACTCACCCTCAAGTTGTTCTAAACCTATATGAGTTTCTTCCGTTGAACTCAAAAAGAAGATATTTTGATGTCAGTAACCAGAACAGTTGATTTACCCAATTCATACAGGTTTGGAACAACTTGAGGGTGAAGTAAATGATGACAGAATGTCCCTTTAATGCCTTGTATGGTGAGTTGGCTCAGTCTGTGTCATGTTCCTTCTGATATGAGCACACAGACATATTTACATCTGATGTTAAGCTGAATTCTGTGTGTTTCTCCAGGTCTTCCAGCAGCAGGAAGATGATCGTATTAATATTTTGAGAAATGCTATTTGGGTCCACTGTAACCATTTTTCCATGCAGTGTGTCAAAGATGATGAGGTCAGTATTACTTAATGAAGCTGAAATATAGCTACAGACTGAAAATAGCTACAGACATGATTACATACAGGCGATCAAATCAAATCAAATCACCTTTATATAGCGCTTTTTACAAGTCCAAATGTTTCAAAGCAGCTTCACAGTGTTAAACAGGAAAATAATGCAACAGAATTTGATTCGGCTGTACAGCCGCTCTGGTGAAAACGGTGATGTTATCCAGCTCATTTCAACTATCATACAGTGTTAAAGGGATAGTTCACTTTGAAATTAAATTTTGATATGTTTTAGCTTACCTCATGGGCATCCGAGATGTAGGAGAATTTGTTTCCCCAGTAGTTTCAATTTTGATCATTTTAGGTCAAACCATTCTTGTCTGTGCCTCACATAATACAGGTCTATGGTCACCACCTCAAAGAGCAAACACAGAGAAGTCCAAATTGATGGCCTAAGACACGAAATGAGCAGTTTCTTGCGCAGACTAAAGCCAGAACGCGCAAATGTCACAACAGGAAACACGCACGCGCGCCCTCGGATCAGTCGGACGTAGTGGTGTACAAGAGGTAAAAACAATATAAATACTGTTCGTTTTCTCACGCAAACCGCTCGTTTCGTGTCTTAGGCCATCAATTTGGACTTCTCTGTGTATGCTCTTTGAGGTGGTGACCATAGATCTGCATTATGTGAGGCACAGACAAGAACGGTTTGACCTAAAATGATAAAAATTGAAACTACTGGGGAAACAAATACTCCTACATCTCGGATGCCCATGAGGTAAGCTAAAACATATCAAAATTTAATTTCAAAGTGAACTATCCCTTTAATGCAGATAGATCGGTAATATAGTTGAAATTTAGGTGTCCCAAACTGAGCAAGCCAAAAAGCCAAAGGCGACGGTGGCAAAGAACCAAAACTCCTTCAGGGCCAGAATGGAGAAAAAAACCTTGGGAGAAACCAGGCTCAGTCGAGGTGCCAGTTCTCCTCTGGCCGAAGAACAAACAGTGAATGATTATAATTCTGGCAACATTGCAGTTCAGAAGTCTTAATAGATATTCGTAAGATGATTTAATAGACCTGATCTATTATGAGCTAACAATGAACAGTTGTAATTTTATAAACTATGTTAAAGGCACAGTATTTAAGTTTGGCCGCTAGAGGTCGCTTATGCAAAACAAAGACGTAGCTTGATTCGCTCGGCGGCTACTATGAGACACTGCAGTGAGCTAGATCGATATTAGGCATGATGACACACGGTATTCACTGTAAATCAAGAAAACCAGATTTAATCAATAAGACTAACTGTGTTGAGCTGTATAACAATCATTAGCTTTCAGTCGATGAATGTATCCAAACGGTTGCTCACCTGTCTAATAAAACACATCATATATTAAAGCGCCTTGGGTGTTTCCATGGTTTCTACAAAATAAAACCGGAAATCGAGGGTAACACTGGAATCATGGCATTGATAGGCGACGCGGTGGCGCGCTTTTTGGATTTAAACATTCTTGGAAACATTTGGGATAATGTTAGTACACAATATAACAAGTTATAACATTGGCCTAGTGTTTTTTGGATGTTTTAATCCAAAAATCTTTGTGCCTTTAACAAAGATATACAAATCGTGTAAAAAACGTATTGCTTATTGTTAGTTAATATTACTTCATGCATTAACTAATATTAACTAATGGATGCTTATTGCAAAGTGTTACTCACTTTATCTATTTGCATTTTGATTACAATACAGGTCTTGTAGCCCTTTGTATAACTTTTAATACTTATATACAGTATATCAACAACAATTTTGAACCTGGCTTTATCAAGTGTTCAGATTTCTGCTCTGGATATATATGCAAATGAGTGCATATTTAATTAGATAATGCCTCATTTGCATTACCACCAAATCATTTTCTAAATGTACTGTGATGAATAAAGTGAGGAAGTTTAGACCTCAACTGCCAGATAAACAAGCACGCACACTTGCTTGAACTTCTGTTTTTGCGGTAGCTCTGTATATTTCTATGGCATCGCTGTCGAAGATTATTTAGCTGGTGAAGTGGATTTACTTAGTGTAGAGTTATTGAAAGCTATCATTGGCATTGTAATGTTTAAAGCAGATGTCATAACGAATGTCAGTAGACCTGGGAAGATTTTAAAACGAGCGGTTTATTCATAATTCCGTAAGATCTTACCTGTGGAAATACAAACCATAAGACGGAACACAACAAGCAGTGCTGATTTATATATATATATATATATATATATATATATATATAAAAAAATTACCTTATTTACCTGTGACTTCTTGTCTTAAAATAACGAAATGCTGTGATGTAAAAAGAGAAGGAAATAGGTATTATTTTTTAAATTAATAAAATGTAAATAAATTATGCTCGATATTGTTGCTGGCCATATTGTGAAATTATTGGTCATTTTTATTCAGTGTTATGAGGAGGTGAGGACTGTTCTAGAAATGTGTGACATCACGGAAGACATAAACAGTTTCATCAAGACAAAAAGTACCGGCACCACTCCTTCAGGTCAGTGCTTTCCTCTATTGTTTCCACTGAGTTATTGTATTAAACTTCCCAAATCGTCATCTTGACGTGGTGTGTAGTTCAATAACCATATGATTTGATGATATAGTTCGGAAGAAAATTCTGATGAGGGTTTGATTGATGAAACTTGCCATCTGTGTCCATAGTGCCCATTGTGTTTGAGAACTATTATGACAGAGAACAAACAACAGACAGCAATGGCATCACGCGCTTCGGAGGAGGTGTGATGAAGAGGTGTGTTTTCCACTGCTGGGTCCGTATGTTAATGTTTAAAACTTACATGTGCATTTGCCATGCTGACAAAACAGAATCAATGGAAAATACTATTTTTAGAGATAAGTAAGACGTAAAGCTACAAGCAGAAGTGTCACACAAGGCTGAGCTGTGATTTGCTGCTCTGTATTGAGTGTATGAAGTGCAACAGATAACTAATTGGTCAATGTTTGTGGTTATCAGTGAATACATATTGTCTTTGTTACACTGTAATTATACAGGTAAGTACTGTGTAATATTAAGTAACTACATGTACTTACTATAAGGTTAGGATTAGGGATTTGGTTTGGGGTAAGTCGCATGCAATTATACATCATTTATAGTCATTACTATAGTGACTGTGTAAAAAGGACACTGTAAAATAAAGTGTTACCAATAATTCTTATCTGGATAGCTTGTGACCTTCTTTCTTTAGTCTTTTAATGTTCCGTTTACACATTTTTATGCAGTGACTAATTTCTTTTTGAAAGGTTTTCTAACCTCTTGCAAGGCAACTGCGCCGTTGGCTCAAAGACTAATAATGACTGTATTCAGCCAACAGCACCTCCATCAGGTACATATTACAATTATTATTACAATTTCAAATTGCACATTACAATGTTTTTGAAATTCTAGCCATCTTTACTTCTCTAGATGACAGAATGTGGGTGAACTGTCCCTTTAAGCACCAATGGAGATGCTATTCACCACCAGAGGGCACTCCACCCTATGAGTAGTACAAAGTAGTATGAGTAGTACAAAATAATACAATAAAGATCTAAATAAATACTTTTATTTTAGGTTTTAGTAATTTTGTGCTTTTTTTCATTTTGATTAGTTTTTGTCTCATTTTTTTAAATTAGTAATTTTAGTACTTCAACATAATTTATTTCAGTTAGTTTCTGTCATCCATCCATCCATCCACTTACCTACCCATCTATCTATCTATCTATCTATCTATCTATCTATCTATCTATCTATCTATCTATCTATCTATCTATCCACTTACCCATCCATCCATCCATCCATCCATCCATCCATCCATCCATCCATCCACTTACCTACCCATCTATCTATCTATCTATCTATCTATCTATCTATCTATCTATCTATCTATCTATCTATCTATCTATCTATCTATCTATCTATCTATCTATCTATCCACTTACCATCCATCCATCCATCCATCCATCCACTTACCTACCCATCTATCTATCTACCCATCTATCTATCTATCTATCTATCTATCTATCTATCTATCTATCTATCTATCTATCTATCTATCTATCTATCTATCTATCTATCTATCTATCTATCTATCTATCTATCTATCTATCTATCTATCTATCTATCTATCTATCTATCTATCTATCTATCCACTTACCATCCATCCATCCACTTACCTACCCATCTATCTATCTACCCATCTATCTATCTATCTATCTATCTATCTATCTATCTATCTATCTATCTATCTATCTATCTATCTATCTATCTATCTATCTATCTATCTATCTATCTATCTATCTATCTATCTATCTATCTATCTATCTATCTATCTATCCCCTTACCCATCCATCCATCCATCCACCCATCTATCTATCTATTATGTAAACACAAACTTTTATTTTGGATGTGATTAATCTTGATTAATCCATTGCCCAGCACTAAATGAGCCTACAAGTTTGATTAAACCATCAAAATATGAGGAATATATTTTATATTTTTAAAATGCTTTGAATATGAGGGAAGAACAAAACACTAAAGGTATCTGACAACATTATTTGGCAAAAAAGCAAACTACAGCAACAGGTAAAAGAAAAGGAAAGGAAAAACAAAAAGATCACAAGAAAAAGCATGCATTGACTACAACAAAATCAGTTATACATATTTAGTTGGTTCTCTCTTGTTTGTGCATGTGTTCATATGGGTCTCGGTCTGGCCAGAAATGATGTCCGCGCAATTTGGCATGTTTCATAGCGTTGCACCCCAAATATGCAACTGCGCAATATGCTTACAAAACCTTTAACAAATATCATGGTCTGTTTAATTTCCTTTTTTTTTCACCAGACAACTCAGATGGAGTGTATGCTTCTATTCCTGGATTTCCACAAGGAACTTCAAACAGTGCCGGCTCTGAGAGCGGCACATTCCAGGCTCTGTATGACTACGTGGCTCAGGTAAAAACATACAAACAAAACTAGGAAAATATTATTCAAATTGTAAGACAATAGTAAGAATTTGCATTCACTATGGAATAAACCTTTGGAGATTCAGATAGAATGTAATCATCACTTAAAAACTATATAACTATCTTTCACTAAAGTTGGTAACACTTTACAATGAGGCCTTATTAGTTAATGCATTACAATAAGCAATACATTTGTTACAGTATTTATTAATCTTTGTCAAAGGTACTTAATAGAACTATTCATTAATATTAACAGATACAACTTTTGCTTTTAATAATGTATTGGTAAATGTTGAAATTAACATTAAGTAAGATTAATAAATACTTTACAAGGCGTTTTTATTGTTAGTGTGAACTAATGTAGTGTTAACAAATGGATCCTTATTGTAAAGTGTTACCAAATAAAAACCTCCATTTGGTTTTGACCTAGCGGTTAACCTAAGAGCAGAAAAATGTCAGTACGGTTGTGGAAATGTTAAATAGAGTTTGATGAGGGTCTCTTGTGTCCGCAGGGCACTGATGAGCTCTCCATCTCTGTGGGGGAAGTGCTGCTCGTGGTGGAACAGGGAGGAGACGGCTGGTGGACGGTGGAGAGGGACGGCCAGACTGGGCTGGTGCCAGGCTCCTACTTGGTCAAGATATGAATTAAGAGACTTGAGCGCACTGGAACGGCTCCTCATGTCCTCACACGCCCTCTAATAGAAGAGTTATTAAGGCCACTCCTAATGAAGTGTCCAAGAGGAGGATTTCTGTTTGCTAAAGGCATCTATGCAGTAGCACAAATGAATCAAAATAGGTTAATTTGTATATTAAAAACTGGAAATTTTACATGACTACCATTATTGTTGAGATAGAGATTTATATTTATTAGAAAGTTTAGAAAATAATTTATTGTGAAGGAATAGCATAAGAATGTATAAGAGATGATGACGAGGCACTACGGACTTGCCATGATTTAGTTTATGAGAAGACGGTGACAATGTACATATAGATATCGTCACAGAATTCAATTTTTGGAAGGGTCATATACCGTTTTAACTATTATACACTCTTAGAAAAAAAAATATCAATGGGGTTCAATATAGAACCCTAGGGGTTTTGACTCCGTTTTAAAGAACCCTTTATTTTAAAGGTTTATTTTTGCCGTTTATTTAGACAGTACAGCTGGTGAGAAGATGGGAAACGAAGTGGGAGATAAAGAAGGGGTCGGGATCGGGAAAGGACCGTGAGCTACATGTCGGAGCGCTCCCATCGGAACCAAAAAGGTTTTATATAAGGATATGTCTTAAATGATTGCATAAGAACATGAAGACTTTCATGTTTGTCTTAATTTTTTAATTTTCCTATGGATAAAGTATGTTTATGAGCTGTTTAATCCATACAAATGATTTCAAACAAAATGAATTCAAACGAACCCCTGAAAGGTTCTATGTATGAAGCGCCTGATGGAACCCTTGAACGTTCTATATAGAACCTTTTCTTCTAAGTGTATCTTCCATAATAGAACTCTTAAGTTCATTTTGCATTTATCACTTGGATGGCATAAAATGAACAATAAAGATGTGTAATGATCGTTGCATCATGTTGCTGTTGACTGAATTTTACTTGGGTAATGACTTGGACTCTGTGGCTCTAATACTTTGACTTTCCAAGGGCATTGAAAGGCAGTCGTTTCAGACAAACTAACCTGACGCAAACATTTTAAAGTTTTAACAGGCCCGCCTTCTTTGCTTTAACCTCAAGTTTTAAGTTTCACGCATTTCTCAGTCATAGTTTGGACTTGTTCTGTCATATTTGCAGTGGGCTATTTCTACACATAAATGTTTAGCAATCACTGTCAAGGTCTGCAAAACATTAAGAAATTTGGAAGCCTAAAATACACTGCCATGTAATAGTTTGGGGTCTGCTCATAAAATATACATTTATTTGATCAATATACTAGCAATATTGTGAAATATTATGACAATGTAAAATAACAGTTTTATTTTAAATATAATTTAAAATGTAATTTTTTTTAAAAGCATCATTACTCCAGTCTTCAGTGTCACATGATCCTTCAGAAATCATTCTAATGTGATGATTTGCTGCTCAAGAAAGATTATCACCAATAATGAATGATAAACAGTTGTGCTGCTTATATTTTTGTGGAAACCATAATACTTTTAATTATAATTATTTGATTGGAAAGTTCAAAAGAACAGCATTTATTTGAAACAGAAATCCTAGGTAACATTATACATATCTTGAATTAATGAATTTAATGCATTCTTGTTGAATAAAAGTTAAAATTTCTTTAAAAAAAAAAAACACCTTACTGAGCCCAAACTTTTGAATGGTAGTGTAGTAATTATATCCTTTTTACAAGCAGTACACATGAGAAGCATGCACAGCAAACCAACACCATGCTAATTCTCCATCAGGTATCGGGTTAAAAGGTTTCACATTCCTCTTTTCCACAGATCCTGTTTCAGGTCATGTTCAGTTATAGCAAGTATAATCATAGAGGGGAAACCCACATGACAGGCACATTAATTGCATTTCAACTATCTACTATTAATAACCTGCCACTGAAGCTCACAAATGCTGTGTTATTAAGGGATCCAAGAATGGAGCAATCTAACCCCCCTGTCTAGATAAAGTGTAAAGGCATGTGACTAAGCATGACCAACACTGCAAGCAGATGGCACACATCCCCCTCCCTGGGAAAGGACTGAACTTTGACCCTGTCCTATGCTATCAAGTGTTCAGCCCCCCAGACAAGGCATCTTTGAACATCCGTCCTTGTGCTCTATGGAATTGCTCAAGAGTGGGATAACAGCCATGAATGATATAGTTGTGCTCTAATATTTTAAGTTAGGAGCCTTACAGAGCTCCGGCCACTGGTGCCTAAAATGTAACGTTTAGGAGCCAGAAGACATTTTTAGTTGACAATGAATATCACACGGTTATATGGTTAATCAGTAGCACTTCAGGTCAATCATTTTATTGATCAACTTCTTTCTTTATCAGTCACTGCTGTGTCCTTTTTAACATAAAATATGGTAACACTTCATTGTAAGGTCAAGGTGACAGTTACACATTACTACATGTAGTTACAGTAATAACAGTAAATTGTGCATAATTACAAGTAACTATCCCTAAACCAAACCCTAACTCTATAGTAAGTACATGTAGTTAATTCATATTACTCAGTACTTAAAAAATATAACTGCACTGTAACAACGACACCTTAAAATAAAGTGTAACACACTGCAGTTCAAATGTTTGTTTTCATTTGCAAAAACATTAAATTGATCAAGTGTCAATAAAGACATTTTAAATATCACAAAAGATTTCTATTTCAAATAAATGCAGTTTTTTCCCAACTCTATTCCTCAAAAACTCAGCCAATCATTTTCAACATTGATAATAATAAATGTTTCTTGAGCTGCAAATCAGCGTATTAGTTTATGATTTCTGAAGGATCATGTGACACTGAAGACTAGAGTAATGATGCTGAAGATTCAGCTTTGATCACAGGAATAAATGACATTTTAAAATATAATTAAAATTAAGTTATTTTAAATTGTAATATAATTTGTATTATGCATGTAATATGTTATGTTATTATATATTACAAGTCCCTTTTATAGTAACATGTTTACATTTATTACAACAAAACAACTATTTTCAATCCTTACTATTTTCAAATTGTTGCACATTTTTATTTTTTGTGACTCTTTTACTTGCAGTTTGGTGCTTTGTATTTCTTTAATTGCTTTTATTGCTTTAAAGTACCCACATGTTTTAATTTCACATCCACAGCATTCAAGCCAAAGATGATTCAGATCAGTGAAATGAAACAACATAGGTGTCAACTTATGAAACATTTATTTTAAGATTCGAAATCGCAAGCTTATTTCACAATTCTTCCTCCCTATGTACATTCATTTAAACTAATACACTGTTGACCCTGTTCTACATACCTACATGTTATCCAAACTAACTTTAAACTATATATTACTAGACTAGTAATGTTCACACTGTAAGCAATGGAAAAAGGAGGAAAATAATATAAGTTCGGTAACTTTTAGGTAGTGCATGTAGAGCGTTCCCCAAACCTCTTTACACTTTACATGTAAACCCGGTGTGAAGCCCATTTTGAACACAGTTTACTTTAGCTGTACGATTGGACCCATAATGCCAAGTAATATTGTGTGGTCAATCCAGACCTGTCTCTCACACTGCCACTGTCCCTGAGCAGCGGACTGGTGATGGGTGACATCTGAGACAGCGGACACATCATTTCCCCATCCCAGCTATTTACCACCTTGGTATTTGTAAAATAGAATTAAACCGTACACACAGTGCAAACTAACAAATGAGGAAAGCATACATTCCACATATTATTCCATACAATAACAGCATCTTCCACTCCATATAATAGAGACAAGGAAGAGAAAGTGTTATCGATACATGTGTTAAAGTCTTCTCAACGGGAATAAAAACTGGCCGTTCACCATTTTGCAGTCTGGCCCAACGCCTTTTAGAGAAAGACAAAGGTTTAAATTAAAACGCAGTCATTTTCAGTGACATATACTGTATAAATAAATATAATGCGCTTTGTTTCACCCATCACCAGTGAATTGTGTGAGCAAACCCTGTGTGGGGTGTGTAGAAAGAGATAAAATTAGGGGATCTCCAGTGTGCCACCTCACACCGACAGAACCCTGAGCCCATTGTGTGTGTGTGTGTGTGTGTGTGTGTGTGTGTGTGTGTGTGTGTGTGTGTGTGTGTGTACATGAAAAGAGAGAGTCTGTCTGCTAGGTTTTTTCATGCATACGTCCCTCCAGTGATAAGAAGCTCATAGGCCGGGTCCCGGCTTCTGCGACACAGCACCACACTAGCGCACAGCATTCCCAGCATCTAGAGGGAAAAAAAAGTTTGAGTTAATTTAAAGCTCACAGATATGAGACAAGTACAGTGTTACATCTGAAGACATATGTTTTTTCTTTCCCTATGTGTGGCCCTGTTTACACCTGGTATTAAGATGTGTTTTGGTCGATCAGATTACAAGTAGACGAGGGAGACATTCCCTTTTACACCCGGTGTTTTAATCCCTCTCTTTTGTCCACTTTCAACCACTTCTTTTTTTTTTTTTTTTTTTGATTCTTTATTTATTAAACATTTTAAATTTAACTATTTACAACAGAGCCCAAAATCCGCCCACGATCATAGGACATAAAAATAAGAATAGAACACTTTCAACCACTTCTGTCCTGAACCCAAGGGGAGGGTTTATGGGCGGGTAAATGTGTGTTTTTTCAGAGATTTTGATTTAATGGACGAAATAAACTCACATAATTTACATATGAACACGTCCGGAGACGACGGAAAAACATATAGAGAGTAGCAGCTTTCGTTTCTGCTCTAATATCCACAATACCAGCCGAACACTGTGAGTGTGTGCTAGAAATCAGGAATGGTGAGAGAAACATTGTGCTTGGGACGTTGTTAATCTTCAAATCAAACTTGAGTCGCCAGCTGACAAAGTTCCTATAATGT
Source organism: Gobiocypris rarus (assembly GCA_023029165.1). NCBI lineage: Eukaryota > Metazoa > Chordata > Actinopteri > Cypriniformes > Gobionidae > Gobiocypris > Gobiocypris rarus. The sequence goes on from CM040918.1 coordinate 6,238,580, forward strand.
CTACACATTTGGTCAGTAGATGGAGAGCAGACAGTCTTTTGTGTCTGTTCAACCACATTTGACCACATAATCCAGACAAATGTGTTTTTGACCTCCTGTTAGAAAGTGGACAAGCTTAAAAAGGTTTAGACCCCATTTCCACCTGTATTTAGCGTCGTCCACTTGTGATCAGATCGACCAACCCATGACCCATCGATTACACCCATGACTGTTTGTCCACACACAGCTCCACCTCTATCATCAAGTTTGCTGATGATACTGTTGTCCTGGGTCTCATTTCCAACAACAATGAGACGGCATACTTGGACGAGGTGGAGCAACTGACATCATGGTGCCAGGACAACTGTCTCTCTCTGAATGTTAGCAAGACCAAAGAACTGATTGTGGACTTCAGGAAGAGACAGCAACGGTCATACTCCCTCTCATGATCAGCGGGACACCGGTAGAGAGAGTGAACAGCTTCAAATACCTGGGTGTGAACATCTCCGAGGACCTGACCTGGACTGCACACATCCAGGCACAGGTGAAAAAAGCCAGGCAAAGACTGTACCACCTGCGCCAGCTGAGGAAATTCAGGGTTTTACCAGATATCCTGAAAACTTTCTATCGAGGGGCGATAGAAAGTGTCCTGACTCAGTGCATCACAGCGTGGTGCGGAACAGCACCAGTCATGACTGCAAAGCCCTGCAAAGAGTGGTGCGCTTATCCGAGCGCATCTCAGGGTCAGCTCTCCGCCTCTGCAGGACATTTACACCAAACGCTGCAGAGGTAGAGCTACTAAAATAATCAAAGACATTACCCACCCTGCGAACTCTCATTTCACCCTGCTGCCATCTGGTAAGCGCTTTCAAGCCTGATGGCAAAAACTGAAAGGCTCAGGAGGAGTTTCTTCCCCCAGGCCATCAGACTCCTGAACTCAGTCACGTGACTGCACTTCACCCCGCACACACATAAACATCCGGTTTTAACATTAACATCCACATACTGTCATTGCACTGCACTTTATGTTCTTATTGTTACTGTGTAACAACCTGTTATAAACCTGTTTGCACATTATACTTCTGTTTGCACATTACATTATACCTATTGTTTGCACATTATACTTTATATATATATTTTTATGCTAACCAGCTATTTAAGTCTACAGTTTATCCCACTTATCATATTCCACTTATTTTTTATCTTTATTTCCTATTTTTATCTTTTACTCGATTATTTATAATTCTACATATGTTTAGTACTTTTATTCTATTTTATTCTATTTCTATTTTAATCTCCTCTTGTGTTTTCTTGTAACTGTTATTTGCACTGTCTTTAGAGCGGACCTGTTTACATTTCACTGCCAGTTGTATATTCTGTATATAACTGTGTATGTGACAAATAAAACTCTTGAATCTTGAAAACCAAAACGCATGTAAACAGGGCATCAGGTGGTTCTGCCTTGATTGAGTGTGCTCCAAGACAAACCCTGGGTTTGGCTGACTGGAAAGGAGCATCCTTTGAAATACATTGTGGATGATGACGTGGATGAGGGATGTTTTTGGCGTGTTGTTTTGAGAGACTGACTATTGGTTTAGCTTTCTTGTGTTCTGTTAAACTGTGTAAATTCTTTTGTTTGCCTCACATGAGTACTCATTTTGTCCCTGTTTAGTTTTCCACCAGTTGTATTTTTATTTTTTATTTCTTTATTGTGGCATATGTGTTGCCCTTTTTCTGTAAATAGTGTATCATCTTTCCTTTATTACTGTAAAAAGTTGTAGGGGTTGGATACCATTTTATTTTTTGTATACATCCTTTCTCCTGTGTTTGGTGCAGCTAGGGAGTTAGAGATTTAGGAAACATGCCAAGTTCACATACTTATTTATCAGAAAAACAATGCTACAGCCGGTTATTCTACTTTGAAAAGCAGGTTCAGTGTCGAAATGTCTGTTTTTGTTTTGGTCTGTGTGATCCTGCCCACTGCCAATTTACCCAATAGTATTATTTCGACACCCCTGGGTTGCCAGTTGGTGAAAAGCACAGCATGTGCAGCCATGAAAGCCAGCAAACAAACTGGGTCAGAGATCACAGATTCTACCCGACCTAAAAAGCATCAGGATCCATCTAAAAAGCTGGACCTACTATGCCCCTTTTCACAAGGTTCCCTAGAATTAGTCTTTGAATTTTCAGTTTAAAGTACCACAAAGATTATTTATTATACCATGTTGTAAATGCCCAGTGGAAGGAAAAACATGCTGTTTTCATGCATGTATCTTTAAATGCATGAAATGTTTGAAACCCAAAGCACGAGCACAGAAAGCTGATGTCAGACGGCGTGTCACATGAGTATTAAACTTCTATTTCATGTCTTATTGCGCTTAAACTGTCAAATACACACAAGGTTATATCAAAACCACAAAGTTCACATTAACACAGTCGGTTATGTCTGAATGTAAACAGCAAGGAAAGAAATAGCATGTGTATATTAGATCAGTGTATTAAAGTGAAAGCACCTACCGCTATATATGCTGTCAATAAGAAAAATATTAAAAAAAGGAATCTCTCAAAATGTTTATATCATCTGATAACCATTATGGTTCCAATATATATTGAGCATGCCTAGCAAATGAAGAGAAATCGATGGGCACAAAAGAAGATGAGACCACTGCTGCCCGCCATCAGCACGAAATAAGCCAGAAGCGTCTAGAATTACCGCAAATGATGTTATTAAAAGTGCCAAACTGCTGCTCTATTTCAGAGTCTTCAACAAATGGTTAAAAAAAGGTTGTGGCGGGTAATGCACATGCTTATGTCAAATAGCCTCTGCGACAGAGGTCTACAAATGAGAGAGAACGTTTTCACACTGATGCCGACAAATTTAATCTAAGTTCAGACAGTGAAAAAAAAATGAAAGGAAAAAACAAGTCAAATAACCCCTGAGAACATGTGGTGTAAGTTTGCCAAGAACAACCTAACCTACTGCCCCGTTTCCTGCTGTTAATTCAGGCAGACTGTGTCAGTAATCATGTGTAAGTCACGGGCATGTGCTGGCCTTGCCAAGACACTGTCTTATTTGCCTTTATGCCCCAGAGGGTATTGGAACAGTATGAATGTCAAAGTCTATGACTCAGCGGCTACAGGGCAACAAAAGCACATACTGACGCTGCCGAGTGCTTTAGTGCTTGAACTCTGTCTGACGGGGAGAAAAGAGAGCGCACTGTTGTTTCAAGCCATTGAAGAACCACCTTTTAAGTTAAAGGGGCGATGAATTGAGAAATCAACTTTCCCTTGAGCCTTTGATATATTAAAGGTCATGGTAATATATGAATATCCTGTAAGTTTCAGAGCTGAAAACTTCCTTGTAAGTAAAAGAAAAGCTTTTATTGACACCAGGCCCAGAAAACGCGAGCTCTATATACAGATCAATGACGTAATAGAAGGGGGAAACGCCGCCTCTACAGATGAATGTGTACGCCTGCTTCTGTAGCCCCGCCCACCGAATCGTGGAGCTAAATTGTGCTAAATGGAGCTAATCGCTACCGAGCAATAAACATGCCGAAGATAGCAAGACAATTGTTTGTAAAAAAAGACGCAGGTCGATATTGGATTTGCAGACATATTGAGATTAAAACACAATGCTGTGCCTTCTATATTGGATCCGACAGGAATGGTGCAACACACTTATGTGAGTAAAAAAATTTAATATGTGATAGCATTGCATTGTTACAGATCGTTATGATTATGTGTAACTTAGCACGCTGTCACAGGCTGGAGAATCCTTTATTTGTTGGTTCATTGCGATTTGGAATAAGACTCGGACATGTATGGGCCAGGGCTCGCAAAGCCCAACGTCCCGGGGTGTTTCCCAGACGGGGTACCCCCGTCAGCCCATAAGCCCATCGGCAGGGCAGTGAATTTTTAATAGTGAAATAACATTCATTTCTCGATCTGTGTTGTTCACTCTCTTGACTTGATATTTGAAGAGCGCGTGCTCGCGTGTGTGTGTGTGTGCGTGCATGTGTGGTTCGCGCTTATATCCACCGATTGGGCGGGCAAAGTAATAACAAAATAAATCAATCGTGGGTGGATGAGAGAGAAATCATTGTGTTTGTTTGATAAATACGGTTTGAGAGCCCTGTGCTGTGAGAATCTTTCCAGTTGCCGCTTTCAAAACAATCCCTCACGTGAACTGACGGGGGAGCAGAAGCTCATTAAATATGCAAATCTTATCCAATCCTAGCAGTGGGCGTTTACTGCCAAGTCTTCAGTGCGGCACACTCATCAAAACCAGTGTAGAAAATAGCCTATTACTTATTCATTATGATGTTTTTGAATGTAAAAACCACGCAAACGTCATAAGTTGACCGCAGACAACAGTAAAACAAAATAAAAAAAGCCGGTTCATGACACCTTTAAAGGAGTAGTTCACTTTAAAATGAAAATTACCCCATGATTTACTCACCCTCAAGCCATCCTAAGTGTATTTGACTTTCTTCTTTCTGATGAACTCAATCTGAGCTATATTAATATTAATAAATATCCTGACGCTTCCCAGCTTTATCATAGCAGTGAAGGGGTCCATTGAGTTTGAAGCTCAAAAAAAGTGCATCCATCCATTATAAAAGTACTCCACATGGCTCTGGCGGGTTAATAAAGGCCCCCTGAAGCGAATCAATGGGTTTTGTAAGAAATATCAGAAGGCGTCTGCTGGAGGCTAGATATTTTACTTTATGAAGTTTTAAATATGGATTTTTTTTTTTACAAAACCCCATCAATTTCCTTCAGAAAGCATTTATTAACTTCCGGAGCTGTGTGGAGTATTTTTATGATGGAGAGATGCACTTTTTATGGCTTCAAACTCAACAGACCCGTCACTGCCATTATAAGGCTTGAATTAGCCAGGATATTTTTTAATATAACTCTGATTGTGTTCACCAGAAAGAAGAATTTCATACCTAGGAAGCTTGAGGGTGAGTAAATCATGGGCTGATTTTCATTTTAAAGTGAACTACTCCTTTAATATTTCATTAATTTATTAGCACATTTGCATGTTCACAGTTCTCTGATGTCGGCTAATGGTCACATGACATGCAAGTAAACAAATAATATATTTTTTATGTATTTATTAATTTTTTTAATAAAAACAACTATTATTATTATTATTATTATTGTTTTAACTCATTTATTTTGGCAGAATATTGGGGAAACGCTGTAAAGTTCTATCCACAAAAATGTTGGAAAATATACAAATATGTAAAAAAGTAAACCCAACACATGTTGCGTTCACAAATGCATGCTTAACTTGCATCTTTATTTTAAACCTTCTTGTTTAAACTAAAAAAAATCATGATTCTTTCACGATTCTGAATAGACAACTAAAGAAAAGACAACTAACATGTCGCCATCTGACTATCTTTAGAAGTCACTTTCAAAAGGTGATTTGGGACGCTTCCATAGACATCAGTGTTTATATCCGAACTATTAACCTTTATCCCAATACTTCTGTGGTAATATGAATTACTGTAACAGAAATAATAATGATACTGTGTGGTCGAAAAGAAGCGGTTTCATACCTATACATGACAACTGCTCTCTCTGTCTCAGCGGCAGTGCGAACGCAGATCTGACCGTTCCAGTGTGAGCGTACTTGTTAAAGGTTTAATAGACATAGCCAAACGGCTGACATTTAGGAATAAGATTGCATGGGTGTTTGAATCAAGATTGTGATCATTTAACAATTAATCATGCAGCTCTACTAAACAGTTATTTCATGAAATAGCAGTCTTTGATTTGATAATCATGAAATCCGCTTGGGAAAACTAAGTCTAAGCTTTTTCATGACAGTGAAACAACACAATACTTGCACACAAAAACAGAAAGAAAGAAATTAAAGACATATTTTACCTGAGATGTATTTCGCTCCTTATATAAGATAATGTCTGACCAAAAAAGGAAAAGAAACCTTCAGAACAGCATACCTGAATTGCAGCAAACGTCAGAGCGGCCCAGATGACGTACATCATGATCTCTTTCAGTTTCTTCACAACCAGGGCTTCACATCCCTAAAGTGGTTCAACGGATATATTAACATCACATTCAGACTTTCTTTGCTTCATCGGCTACACTGACAAACACACATAGCTCCTCTCACCTCAGGGTAGAGGTCTCCGGGACGGGAGAGGGAGCCGGTGCAGTTGCTCACGTTGGGTTTGCAGCAGCTCAGTGGCACACTGTTGTTCCTAGACTCCTTAAACCAGCTGGTGTTCTTCCAGTCTAAGTAGTTGGTGATGCCACAGCAATGGAGCTATACGTTATGGCAGACATTATGGTGATTTTATTAGGGTCGGGTACCGATTTATCGAAAAATACAATAACTGAATGTTTAGTCCATCTCATTAAGCAGTCTCACCTGTCTCTGCACATAGTCAATAGCGCGGCTGGGTGCATCCGTGTTGGTGCCGTTGTACTCATTATACACTTTCTGGATGGAATGATTGACCTCATCTTCCACCTAGAACCATATTCACAAGTGACAGAAATTTATTTTCTGTTACACTGATTTTCAGGGCAATTTTTACAAACCTTGCTAAAGGATGAGTTCACTTCAAAATAAACATTTCCTGATAATTTACTCACCCCCATGCCATCCAAGATGTTCATGTCTTTCTTGAGTGAAAAATAAATACATTTTTTGAGAAAAACATGTCAGGATGTTGAAAGTCCAAATCAATGCAGTTTCAAAGGAATGGCTTTAGAGGCTCTGCATGATCCCAGCTGAGGAATAGGGTCTTATCTAATGAAACCTTTGGTCATTTTCAAAAAAAATTTTACCCTAAATTGCTCATCTTGCGCTGCGGCACGGATTGCGCAATCACGACGGAAAGGTCACGCTAGACGTAGGCAGAAGTACCGTCCCCGTGTTTACAAAGCACTTGTGCGAAGATTAATACAAACATCCTTTAGCAAAAAAAGGTTAAACAACAATGTCGGATGATTTTAAAGTCCGAGATGGAGTTTTTGTAAAGGCCGTTTGTAGTAGTCCTCGCTCGTTCGATTGGGGCGGTACTTCCACCTACGTCTAGCGTGACCTTTCCGACACAGAGCAGTGCAAGATGAGCAATTTAGGTTAAAAAAAAATATATATATGTTCATTTTTTCTTGGAAATAACAGATGGTTCTGCTAGATAAGACCCTATTCCTCAGCTGGGATTGTGCAGAGCCCTTTGAATCTGCATTGATTTGGACCGTCAACATTTTGGTTGCCATTGAAGACCATCATGTGGAAAAAAATCCTGAAATGTTTTCCTCAAAAAACGTAATTTCTTTTCGACATCTTGGATGAGATGGGGGTGAATAAATTATCAGGAAATTTTTATTTTAAAGTGAACTAATCCTGTAATAAATGCATCCTCTTTTAAATCCAATTCTTATATTTATTTATTAAAATTCAGTTACAATAATAAGACACTATAGAGCTGTTACCAATCAAATGAAGTATCAACAAAAGGCATTTTTGTTCTGGCACAAGTTTAGACACCTCTGAAGATGCATTTAGTTGTATTTGTGGTTAATACAGCTCAGAGGTGGCATGAATTACAATTGCATAATTATACAATTTTAAAATTTTTAATTTTGATTATATAAATGATTAAATGATAAAAAATTAACCGGCAGTAGGTGGCAGCAAGTCACTATCTCTATGAGCATGTCATTGAATCATTTCCTCAACCGATTTCTTAAAAACGTTCATTCAGGAACTAAACACCACTGTTTGTTGCTCTGAGATATGCATTGCTTCTGCTGTAGCTTTGTTTGGAAATATTTTTGTTGGCAAAATAAAGCAAAAATAGACAATGTTGTGTGTCTAAAATGTAATTCGCTTAATATTAACGAAAGGATTTATAAAATCAATATCACATTTGCAATGGTGCTGATATTCAGAAAAACAGGACTCTTGCGTGTGTAATTAAGTATATCAGATGGATGTTATACCAAAAAAAAAACACAAAGCATTTGTGCCCCAAGCCCCCGCTAAATTTCTGACTCTGACATTAACCTTTGACACATACACAAGAAAGATGTCTCCTCCCACATAAAGAATAGATTTAGCGCCATTCTTTATGTAGGAGGAGACATTAAAAAGAGCATTGCTATTCAAACAGGACAGCACACAACACAGGTATTACATTGCATGCCACTTCTGAACACAACCGAAAGGGTGTGAGAGGGCTTTCATACAAACAACAAAAGAGATACAGGCACTCCTATTTCAATAAATATTAGGCCTTCCTTTGAATGCAGGACTTACCTTTGCTCTGTAAATATAGCCAAGAACCACCACAACCACCTCAGTCACAAATACCAGCATAAGAATGATGACAAACTGTAAAAGAGACGCAAAGCAAGATGTATAAACAACGTGAACCTATCATATCCATTTATGTATCGTCTCAACTCGAGTCAAAAGCAACAAACTACACAACTGGTTAAAATGATTTTTAAAGATGTCTCTTATGTTCACCAAGGCTGCATTAATTTGATTTGTTTTCTATTTTAATACATGTTAAAATGTTTTTTTTTTCTTGTGATGTGAATTTCCAGCATCATCACTCCAGCCTTCGATGTCACATGATCCTTCAGAAATCATTCAGATATGCTGATTTGCTGCTCAAGAATTATCATCAATGTTAAAAACAGTTGTGCTGCTTAAAATTTGTGTTATTGAAAATACTGTCAGTTTTGATCAATTTAGTGCATCCTTTCTGAATAAAAGTATCAAACAGTATCTATTTCAAAGAGAGTAAATTATAATAATTATAGGTTGACCTATGCCTTGAAGCATAACACTAAAATCCAGAGCTGGGAACTTAATAGTTGACTAACCGTGGCAAGACCGCAGCGGCTCTCTCGGATAGTGGCACAGCATCCAATGAGTCCAATAATGAACAACAGCGCTCCAACTGCGATAATGACAACGGCTGGGATCAGGGTGTACACATCCTCAAAGAAATGGTCATAGTCATCGTACGTGATGAACACGTAGGCTCCAACATAGCACAGGATGCCAGCAGCGGCCTAGAAGGAGATAACAGAGAGTTACTAATCTGAAAGCAGATATGATGATGATTTCATCATCAGTATCAGTAGGAGTATACAACAAAAAAATCTATTTTCAATTTATTTAAATGCAGTAGTCTTCACAGAAAGTCAAATTAAATGAGTAAATCAGAATAAAAGTGAGGAGCCAAACATAACTTTATTCATGTCACTTTTGACTTTCAAAACAGAAGTATTTGGAATTAGACAAACAAGAAAATTGAGCCAACATTGAAGGTCAACACACAGAAAAGTTCATAATCATCAGTTTATAAGGACAAAACAAAGGTGGTCCACCTTTAGACATTCTACTAATTATAAGTGACTTTGCAACTACATGTCAACTAACTCTCATTAATAGACTGTCGGTTCTGCTAACACTTTATTTTTATTCACCACAACAGACATTCTACTAACTATGTAACTTTGCTACCAGATGTCTACTTATTCTACCTCAACTCCAGACCTAACAGTCTACATAAAAGCCACCATATCTGTATCGGCCAATATATATGTTCATTTGTAATGTTATTTAATGTTAATGTTTAATGGTTATCATTTAACCGATATATTAAAGGGTTAGTTCACCCAAAAATGAAAATTCTGTCATTAATTACTCACCGTCATGTTGTTCCAAACCTGTAAGATGTTCATCTTTGGAACACAAATGAAGATATTTTTTATTAAATCCGAGTGCTCTCTGGCCCCCTATAGACCGCAATGTAATTACCACTTTCAATGCCCAGAAAGGTAGGAAAGACAACGTTTAAAATAGCCACGACGCATGTGTGTGATGCTGACGCAGGAGCTAGCCAATAATGAGCCTGCGTTCTGATGTAAACGCTGGAAAGGCTGTAATGTTTTTACTCAACAGCGTAGGAGACTGACGACTTGACGTTGAAGAGAAGAGATTGTTGAATAAAGTTGTTATTTTTGTGCACAAAAAGTATTCTCGTCCCTTCATAACATTAAGGTTGAACCACTGGAGTCACATGGACTATTTTAATAATGTCTTTACTACCTTTCTGGGCCTTTAAAGTTGCACTGACGTTGCTGCTTATGGTTAAGAAATCTCACAGATTTCATCAAAAATATCTTAATTTGTGTTTCCCGAAGGTGAACGAAGGTCTTACGGGTTATGAACAACTAATTAATGACAGAATTTTCCTTTTTGGGTGAACTATCCCTTTAAATCCGATAAATAATGGATTATTTCTTTCAGCGGAGACATTTCAGATGCGCACTGTTAGCCATGATGGTTTTGAATTGCTTGAAATATGATAGAAAAAACTGTTAACATGTGCAGTGAAAGTATCATATTGGCAACATAAAATAATAATGAGAACAATTTAGCTCAGCTCTCAGGCTCTAGAATTATGAAAAGGGATTTAATAAAGCAGCCTGATCCCTAAAAAAAGAACACGATAGTGTCATACTACCTCAATCTGCCAAGAGGAGACTTTAAACTTCATTCAGTCCCAGATTAAAGAGATTAATCAAAGGCACAAAGACAAGGAAAATAGGTGGAGTAGTGTTTGTACAGATCCGACTGCTCAATTTAAAACTTTGCCCCTAATGCCCCAGTTCTGTCAAACCCAATGTGCACAAAATCAAGTTTGATTGTTGATTTTTTTGTTAATATTATGAACAAAATAAGATTAACAAATTTAAACAGGTATTTTCTTTTGCAGATCCTAAAAGTGAAGTTTTATATTTTATTATAAATTTGTATTTATTATATATTAGTGTGATGCCTAAATTCACTTCAACGTCACAACTATGGTTTGACATTGATCAAAACTATATAGAGACATGAAAATCAGTTTATTTGATTTTTGCTTGGATTTTAATATCAGTACATTTACATTTGGAACCAATACTTAATCAAATTATAATTAAATACTATATTTTATATTATATACAATTTTGTTCTTATTTAACTATTTGATTGTATACTCTTTGTCAAAACTTAATTATTAATTATATTAAAAACTCGAATTGCATTGAAATAATATTACAGTAGCTAGAGTTAAAGACAATAATGTTGTTGGGTTTATCTAAGTCATATTAGGAACTGTTTTTAAAAGACATTATTTATTGTTTTGTGTGATAATGGAATCATTTGAGGAAACTGCTTATTAGGATTGCTTACAAATTCCAAAAGGATTTGGGAATGGGTTTAACATCCCAAACAATAAAACCTAACCTGCTCGTTGGCTAAAGGAGACAAAGAAGCTGACTGGCTATTTCAAGAACATCAACTCATACAAGGTTAATAAACAAATTAATAACAGGCATTTTATACTGTCACTGTTTATTATCCAGTAAAAGGTCTTAAAGGTAGACTCATTATGGAATATGTAAACAAACATTGCAATACGCAGCAACGAGCAGTTCGTTTGAATAATGCAACATAAACACAGTCGGCATATCAAATATACTTGAATAACAAAGTATTCGATGTATTTCAACAGATTGTATTTAATGAATTGTTGATTTAAAGTGTGTGTAATAATGCAGCTGCTCGACACATGACTGTGTCCATCTGACAACACTGACGCACTCTCAAATTCAGTCCCAAACACCTCAAACTTACCCAAAATATCAGGTTCAGGAACACCAAGACCGTCTTAGACGAGGTAATCCCACACTGACCCATTATTAAAAGATGGAATAAAGCCGTTTGAGTAGCAAATATAACAGACAGGCTGCAGATTATAAGATGGCTGTCTGTTTCCTGGCTGCCATACCACTGCTGCTGTGTTTGGTCTGCTGATCTGGGAACAGCGCCACACAGCGGTCAGCTGACGCACTCTCATTGGCTGGGCCAAAATGTATCGAGTAGCGTAGATTTATGGATTATTACAGAGAGGAATGATTTTAGGTAGGAAAATAACTGGGCATGACGTTATATTATTAATACATTTTTATTAGTAGCACTTGATTTAGCAAAGCATCGATTAAAACTATATGTCATGTTCTTAACATTGAAACAACACCACTCACATTTTCTTCCAAAAATACCAATATTCTTAATTTAATCCTTTGTAACGGTAAAGAACTGCATCTTACCATACAAAACAAATAATATAAGTAGGTTTTACATGCAAGAGTTACACAAAGGGATTTGACAAAGTAATCTCTTTACTGACACCTGCTGTTACATCATTGAATTGCGTAATCACGAGTCGATTAGATCAATGGCAAGCCTACATGCATACAACACATGACTGCAGGTTTGCGAGGTCAAATATCCCATTACAAATATTACATATTAAAATGTGCATTAGCAAAAAAGAAAAAACTGAGAGAAATAAACACTCGGCTTTGAAATAAATTAGAAGTAAATGCAGTGCTATCTATTTTGAGTTCACACACATATGCAAATCTGCTTTCCTTTATTAAACTATATTAAGGTTGAGGGGCTTTTTCTTTCTACATTTTCTTCCTCTTGTGGTTGGTTAACCATGTTTGGTACCATGTAAGAGAACCAAAAAAAATGTATTTACATATTTTCCTTTACTAACATCTGTTCTAGTGATTAGATAATAGTCTTTAAGGATTTTGACGAGTTGTGTGTGTGTGTGTGTGTGTGTGTGTGTGTGTGTGTGTGTGTAGGTGTGCACGGCTGTCAAATAATTAAAAGTTTGTGTTTACATAATATATGTGCGTGTACTGCGTTTATTATGTATATATCAATACACATACATGCATGTATATATTTTTAAGAAATGTTTTTTATATTTAAATATAAAATATTTACATATAATATAAATTATATAAATATATATACAGTATATACATGCAAATATTGCTTATGTGTAAATATAATATAAATATAATGTGTGTATTCAAATATACATACTAATTTACTAATTATACACAGTACACACACACACATATATTAAAATATTATGTAAACAAACTTTTACTTTGGATGTGATTAATCGTGTCTAATCGTCGACAGCCCAAATATATATATATATATAGTGATATTAATAGCATCTAACATAAAAGTATATATATTAAATATCATATCATATCAGGTTACTATATAATCAGGCTTTAAGAATTATGGATAATAAACTAAATAAATTACATCATTTTAAAATATATATATATTTTTAACTTTGAAAAATTTTATAAATGTATCATATGTAATACTAGTGTTTAAACGGTTGTATAAAGGTGTTTTCCAAATGTATATATTTATAAATATATATTTATATAGGATTTTACCAGAATGAAGAATTCTGGGGCAACAACTCATTTCTCTGTACATTTACAACTTTGGAATAGCTTACCAAACCAAAGTTATTTTATAATGATGGCTTAAAATGATCTACATTGTATGTACACTGCATTGATTTTATTTTATTAAAATATTCACTATTAACTACGTCTTTTGCCTAAATAAACTCTTAATTTACTGCTTATTACTAGCTAGTAAAGTAGTTGTTGTAACGTTTACATTTAGGTATTCAGGTGTGTATATATATATATATATATATATATATATATATATATATATATATATATATATATATATATATATATATAGGGTTAAGGGGTGTAGAAAGTCATGCAGAATAAGGCACTAATATGTGCATTATAAGTACTAATAAACAGCCAATATCCTAGTACTAATAAGACTCTAGTTAATAGCGAGAACTGAACCCTAAAAATAAAGTGTTACGTTTTATTTGTGCTTAAATCATGCTTTTTGTACTGTCAATGCCAAAAACTGTAGTTCTGCCTGAAGCAAACAAACATGCACTTTAAATAGGCTATACATTTGCATGCATGCATGTTCATCACTTAATTTTTTGCAAATCTAAAGTCAGCATGAGTGCCGAACAGTTTATCCCAGTGACTGAAATGGGGTGCAAAGTTAGTATTAGGTTTCTGGTGGTGCACATCATGCTTGCTCGGACCTCCATAAACACCTAATGGGATCAGACGAGACGTGGACCAAGGGAAATCATATCCGCAGTGGTCTTCCACTGATACATACACGTGGACCACCATGAACATCCAGGTGGTGAGCAGATGACACCTCAGCATGACGGGGTTGAGCGTGGTCCAGAAGCCCACCGTGACCAACTCCCATCCACTGAGGCACTGTGTGGCCAGAGCAAAGGGGGCAGAGTAATTATGGTGGATGGCATGGAAAGTCACATACAGCCAGCGGATCTTATGATGCAAAAAGTGCCAGATGAAATACTGGAGGTCAAAGAGAAGAAGGTTTCCAGTCACCCCACCTACAAGTTCAAGCAATGCAGGTGCTCGTTCAGGCAGAGGAACAGGAGGTCTCCACAACCACTGCGCTACTGCTGCAGGAAACACCAGAAGTAGGTGATTATAAAGAGTAACTCCACTGCAGTGAAGGAGCATTGCAGTTGTGGGCGGCTTGTCGGGTTGGATCTTGTACCGGTAAATAGCTGGCCACTTCTGTCCCACCAAGTCGCAAGCTAGGTAGGGTACGCAAAGAACGAAATACGACGCTACGGTCAAAATCACAGGAAAGAGAGGAGACCGAAGAGTTTCAGAGTGGTTGAGTCTCACATAGTCCCACATAGGCTGCAAAACTGAGTCTTTTGTCTGGTAGGCCTCCCAAATAGTCTCAAACACATGCACTAGAGCCATTTTCAATATTTAGCCGACTTCAGCAGCAAATAAAACTCGTGTTTAGCTCTCTCCTGGAAGTTTCATGTGGCTCAGGTATCTGATATCTAATGACTTTGTACTGAAATATTTATACACTACATTCAGTTTGTAAATTATTTAGGGGTGTATTTTGATGTAGACATTGTTTACACAACGTAATAAATGTATTTATTTACATTCTAAGAATCAAAGATGTGTTTTAGGACAGTTTGGACATTAATTTATTGCTCAGTACTTCAACTTGCCCAGACATGCTATGTTGTCATTCTACTCCGTAAAGCAAGAGGGCGTCGACGACGTCTAGTTCAAACCATTGAAAAAAATAAACAAATAGAATGGCTATTAGCATAAAGAAGCTTAAATGGGCGTGGCTTTGGCCCATACCGTTGCCTCTGATTGGTCAGGAATGATTGGGCCAAAAATCCAATTCTTCACCGTATATATATTTTTTTAATTCAATGGTTATTAACAGTTCTCACTGTCATTATTCCCAAGTAATTAATTTAATTATGATGTCGTTACGGTGCAGGAAGAAAAACAGGAATAAAAGCCGCTTTCTTCATGAGAGAGAGAGAGAGAGAGAGCTGCAAACGCGCCGAAAAAGGGAGAAAATTGTACAGTTCACAAATAAATAAATAAAAGAAATGTGGATGGTCACGCATCAGCAGTCGCGACACAGCAGCCAGCCTGGTACAGAGGTGCATCCGCCCCCATTCATCCACAAAACTGCTCCTGTTACGCGAGAGAGAGATCTGAGCATCCCTGTCGCTGTTTCCTGTAATGTAGGACCGCTTTTATCATCCAGAGGACCAGCCACATTGCCCGAAAGAGAAACGCTGATTTTCCAGAACGGTGACGAAGAATAGAGATGACGGTGTCACGTGGTACATGTTACTTTCTTCCGCGCTGGTCAGTTTGGACGAATAACAGTTGCTCTTATTACATCCATCTTTTTTAACAAATCATTGCTGGAGCAGTTTTTTATATTTATTTATCAATGATATTAATTCAGGTAACAATTAAAAAATTCAAACGATTAGGCTTTTTAGTGTGAAAATGTCTCCAGTAATGGAAAAAACGTCTTGGGATTTCAATGCGCATCTATGAACGGTTGGACTATTGAGCCAGCAAAGCGTCCCCTGGAGGAAGACAACGTGTTGTTTCATTTTTTCATCCAACATATTCCTCTTAATCCTAGAAACTCGTGTGTTTATGCTAACGTAAACGTTAACGACACAGAGCGACAGGAATAAGCACTAAAGTATTGGACAGTTTGCATTTTGCAGGTGCTATCCGATTAAATGGAGTCTGAAAGTGCGGGTGTGGAGCAGGTTAGTGGCAAATCTGTTAGGTGACAACCACCACAAATATCCACTAGTAATTTTGATCAGTGCTTTAATTCAGAATATTATCACATTAACAGCAACATGAGTAATACAAAACAACATGGTATTTTAAACAGTAAAACTTTCAGTTTAGCAACACTTCCTGATCCCAAAGTGCGTGTTAGCGGTGTTCGATTCCTCAAATGAATCGTAAATTGAACCATTTCGAAGAATCAAATGATTAGGTTAATTTTGAATATCATAGTTTTATCAATAAAACATAATTAACACAGCCAGTAAACGTGTCAATCAGTATCAACATGAACATTAGTGATGGGAGAAATTAAGCTTTTCGAAATTTTGAATGAAATTAACCAATTGATTCGCTAAATGATTCAGTGTTTCGAAACCCTCGGCTCGGAACAACACCTCTTGCGTCACTAGCTGGTCAAAACGGTGTAAATTCAACGAAAAACCAGCCAAAACATATACTTTCACCTTTTACAAACCTATTGCAAATGTTTACATTCAAGTGTAATCTATTAAATTGTATCTACAGAGTACCATTAACCCTGTATATACTGTATATTTAAATTGAACCGCTTATTGAACCTGTGGACAAAATATATATTTTTAAAGAAATCTTAAAAACGTAGCATATGTGGTTTATGGTTTGAATAATATTTGATACATCATGCTTTTATAGTCCATTTAGTAGCATATGATATAGGAGAATATGGAGCTCATACTCAAGGAGAAAAAAAAACACTTTTAGTTACTCAGAGGCCCAAACTGAGCAAAAATTTGCAATTTAGAGCTTATTTATATGGCCAAAAAGTAAGATGAAATTCTTATAGCTTGTAATGTAAATCAGTTAAAAGAATACTTACATAAAATGCATATAAGTCTATTTCTCTCAATAATATTTCAATAATATGTGATAAAAATGCTTAGTTTTATGATTTAAATCTCTATAGTTTTAATTATGGATGTCAAAACATAAAGGTAAGGTAAGGTAGACTTTATTAATCCCAGGGGAAATTCACTTATTACAGCAATGCAATTCAATTATGATTTAGACATATACAAATATACACTGCTCAAAGGCCTAATGTATCTTATTTGTTACTCAAATGATTTTTCATGATCTTATCTATAGTAAACCTAAAGTGCTTCAGCCTGGTAAATGGTCATATGGAAATATTAACAATATGAAAGTTATTCTTACATTTACTTTACAAAAAATAATCAAAGATTTCACAGCAAAACAACCCGAAGGTGGACATTTTTACTAAAAAAATAATGTAAATAATTTAGAGGCTTTGAAAATCACATATTAAATGATAGAGTAACCGTATATTCAGAGTAACAGGGTTAAATATGAAGGTTTGTGTTCTTTTATATTAATGCTTGCTTTGCTGATACTTGTTTTTGGTGTTCATCACCCAATCAGATTCAAGCATTCAACATCCCCGTAGTATAAGTATTATTTATTAAATTAATTACAAATAAACCTTAACTGTGCAAGTGCTGAAATCACTTGACTTGGTGAGTTTGATACAAGCTCCGAACCACTGACAGAACCAAAAGATTTGTAAATGTTTCGAAGTTTCATGAAGCTGTATTACGAAAGTGCCCATAACTAATGCACATACGTAAGACTTTATTAGAATGTGTTATGGTGTGGTCACAAAAGGTCAGTTGTCTACTATTGTCAGCGGTCTAGCGATGTATGAAGCACAGCTCACAAAGTGACTTGCAAAATTATGCAGACATAAAAAAGTCCATTGTCAATAGTGTTGCAATGCATGAATCACCACTCCCCAAGTCATTTTTCTTTTCCTCAACATGGCGAATTCACATTCGAAATCTGCTTATGGACATTTTTCCCCTCATGCAAAGCTCCTAATTCCGGATGACTACATTTTGCCTGTCAAAATTTGCGACCCTAATCAAACACACTTGAACAAGCCAGTCAAGGTCTTCAGGGTTACTAGAAAGTTATTGACAGGTTAGTTTGATCAAGTTTGGAGCTAAACTCTGCCGGAAAGTGGACCTCGAGGGCCAGGGTTGAAAACCCCTGCTCTGGTCTCAGCCTCAGACATCACTCCCACAGACCGCTGACCATAGACTCTTTGAAATACGACCAAGAGTTTTACACACCTGTCTGTTTTTGTAGAGACATAGATGCTACATTTCCACGCCCCTAAACATGACACGGAACAAAATTAACTATGATTGATTGCTTTACTTGTCAGGCGGCCTCTGGGCAGTCCTTGGCCATTGAAAGCTACTTATGGTTCTGTTCATTGCTGTTAGGTGTAGTGTACATTTTGACTCTCTCATTAGAGCTTTACCTTTTCCCCTGCTGATTAACAAATGTTATTCAATCAAGTACAGTAGTGTTTTATTGTTGAATGATTACAAATAAATTCCTTTCTGTTTACTCTAATTGCCATTTTTTGGCTGAACTCTATTTGACCAGAATTACCACATCATGTCATTTGGTGAATAACTACTTATGATTGTAGGAACATGTTTTAAAGATTGAAGGGGCTCATTAGTTTATTCACAATTAGGATCACAACGACTTGAATTTTTTTTTGCAGCTGCAGTTCAGCGATATCTTAAGAAATGTTGTGTTTTATTTGTTTCACAGTCATTGGGTCCTGAGGATGAACCAGTCCCCAATTCTGTGTCGGTTGAAACTGAAAAGGACGACTCAAGCCATGATACTGAGATCAGCAGTAAGGACACTTCACAGAAGGCCGGTCAGGTGCAGCAACTCTGCCGTTTTTACTCTCAGGGCAGACGATGCTATTACGGGAAAAGGTGCCGCTTTCTTCATCAGAGAGTTGGAGGTCCATTGAAAGAAGGAGAGAACGGTACAGCTCACAAGGAGAAAGAAGGAAACGTAGATGGTCATGCATCAGACCAACAGAAGCAGTCGAGAGAAAACAGCCAGTCTGGTACAGAGAAGCATCCGCCTCCATCCGGCTACAAAAGTGCTCCTGTGAAGTATGAGAGAGCCAGGCGTCCCTGCCGCTACTTTCTGTCTGGGTTTTGTGCAATGGAGGACCGGTGTCGCTTCTTGCATCCACAGCAGTTTCCGTCCGTGGAGGACCAGTCTCACGGCCAGAGAGAGAGGAGCAGCTTCAGGCCTTCCGCTCCAGCTGCACGACCAGCTAAAAGTCATGAGCAGGTCAAACTGGCTGATCTTACTGGAGAGGTCTGCAAGCAACTGAGAGCCACTGAGATCGCTCAGCTGACGAAGAGATTTCCGAAAGACAGACTCATCGTGCAGGAGCGAGAAGATGGACTACTGACCTACTTCAGAGTCACAGTTCAAGCCACAGACCCTGACTGGGTAAACACTTATTCTAAAGAACATAAACTCCTGGTTTCACAGTCAAGGCTTAAACTAGTCCCTGACAAAAAATGCATGTTTGAGCTGTTTTAACTGAAAACAACTTGCACTGACAGATCTTAAAATATGTCAGTGCCATTGTTTTGTCTCAAAATTCACACTAGTTTAAGGCACGTTTATAAAAGCTACTTACATTTATTTAAGTAATTTAACTAAGGCCTAATCCTGACTTAATACAAGACCTGTCTGTGAAACTGGGCCAACGTGAATTAAAGTGTCCCTAATAATGCTATTTCAAGGTTTTGTTATGGAGGTCTCTTACTATAGGTTTACATGCATACATTTTCTCATAATATACATTTCAGCCAGTATTCACTAAACCCAGCCTTTCCCCGAGCCTACTCTGCTCTGTTTGGTCCGATGACCCAGTCTGTTGTGATTGGTCTACTGCTTACAACAAAACGGCCTTTACCATATCTGAGTTTCAGCTCCAAATACACTTGATAAACTGTGATACGAACAGTAATGATTGTGACGGTTTTACTGTTTCAATTCAAGACCTGAAAGAAATTAAATGAAAGAAGAATGGATTAATTTCATATTATGCTTGTTTGCATAACTTATTCTTATTCAATGTGACTTTGGATTTTAATATTTCTACCAATGTAGATGTTTTATGTAGTGTAATCATTTTAAAATCCTCATGAAATTTCCATACTTTTTTGGGGTCAGTATTTAAGGCTGCATTTAATTGATTTAAAGTTCAAAGCAGTGTTTATTTGAAATAAAAAAAAAATACTTTTTGATAACTTTTGATCAATTTAATTTTAATACATCCTAGCTGAACATTATTATTATTTTCAAAAGAAAAATCTTACTGCCCCCAAACTTATTCTATGTTTATATTAAGTGTGTTTATATGATTTTACCTTCTTCTTGCAAAATCTTATAGCTGTCATGCTGGACAAAGTTATGGTATCATACTAATAAATTTACACTGATAATGTCTGTTATTATTAACTTTTCCTTTATGGTGTCCTTTGTTCCAGTTTACGTATGTACAAAATAGCTTCTTGTGCTTTGAAAAAAAAAAAAAATTATCAGTTGAAAGGGAGTGGTTGAAAAGTTTGCCATGTGAAGATATAGTACTTAGTAGAAAACAGTATTTTCTGTTTTGCAGCCATATGATCTTAACGAAGTGGACGTCATGGTCAGCTTCCCTGAGAGTTACCCTCAAGAGGTGCGCATCTATGAAATCTTTCAAATTTGATGTTAATATGTATGTTTTTGCTAATAAAAGCTAATGTTTCATAGGTTTTTACTGTGGATGTCCCTGAGGACCAGGACTTGCCATCACTTATGGGGAGGTGAGAAGAACTGTTTACATTGCACATAATGTGATATAAACTGATCTCAATAACTATTTATTTTATTCTGCTGTGTGAATGCAGACATGTGCAGAAGGCCTCAGAAGAATGGCTGAGGGCCAAACATGCCACTAATCAGCTGATGGGCAGGGTTGAGCTGCTCTTCAGGCCGTACTTGCGCTGGCTGGACCGCAGTATGGAGAAACTCTTCACTGAGGGGGCGAGACAGGTGAGACTCGCATTTACCTGATAATATAAACCAGCCAGTCAGATTTGAGCTGGGAAGTATCTTCCAGTCATGCAGTGAACCTAGATATAGTAATTAATCATTTTCAAATCTCTCTTCTCAGTTGAAAAAAGACGTTGACCTAGAGAGGGCTGGAATACAGTTTGTTCCCTATGAGCAACTCAAGGTCACAGTTTTTAAGAACACATCCATGAAATCAGACACTCCTGAGCGTATAGTGTCACTCACAGTTGCTTCAGGAGAGGAGGAAGAGCATAATGAAGCTGGAGTAGAGGAGGAGGACTTGGAGGACGAGGATGAAACTGCTTTCGGTATTGATGGGGACGAAGGTGGCCACCAGGTGGAGAACATTAAAACAAGAGAGCGACGAAGAGGCACTGAAATCAAACTGCTGGGTCTGACACTGGGAGAACAAACAGCTACTGTGGAAGCCAGACAGATATCAGTGTCCCTAAAGTGCAACAGGTGAATTCCAATCCTCTTTCAAACCAAACTAAAACATTTCATTTGAGTTTTCAGATGTTAATCAGAGATCAGAACTCTAGCCTTTTTTGTACCTGGTATTTACATCTTTCTCCAGTGATCCTATCACAAGTGGTGAAGACAGATTGTTGTTTACACCAGGTTTTAAAGCCCGGCATTCACACTAAGGATGTGTTTCAAATGTTTCAAATTATTTGAAACAGTATACATATCTAAATAATATAACTTTCTTATTTTCTCTTACAATGTCAACATTGGGGGATTTTAATAAATAATTTATATTTAATCACTACACCATTTTTTCTGAGAAATGCATTGGCCTTTTTATATCGAAAAATATATATTTAACTGAAGTAAAATTTTATATTTAGGGGCCAAGCACCAAAGGTGTGTAGGAACCTATTGTATCCATTAGTGTTCTTATTATTAAGGCCCATTCACACCAACGACGATAACTATAAAGATAATTATATTAGCGTCCACACCAGCGGATGATATTATATATAGTTCTGTTTATTCTAAGCACGCACTGCAGTTATGTCGTCTGCTGCTTTAAATGCTCAAGCTCTTTAGAGTCTGATGAATTATGATTGGCTGTCATTGTTCTTATCATTCATCAGCTGAAAAAAATATTTCTGAAAGTAAAGTTCTTCTGCTCTCTATGGCAGCTCATAGAACCGCTTGTGGGAAAATTATGAAATTTGGCTAAAAGAAAGTCTAAACATTAATCACAACAAATTTGGAGTCTCAAACTCATTCCCTTTAGTGCCAGTAACTGTCCGAAGTTTCACTCCCGTTTATGCTAATATATTTTTAACTGTAAATGCTAGAAACAAAAATCTTGGCTATTCCTTCCTATCCCTTGCATTTTTACATACAATGATGTATTTTTACGAACTCCTTAGCATATTTTTACGAAACTTGGTATGTGTCATCGGCACCATGCCCTGAATGTACTCAAAAAGTTTTGTAACAGTTTTGCCATCTTGTGGTCAATATTTATAATGAAATTGATTAATTTCACCAATTTTAATTAAATTAATTTTAATGAAATTCAATAATTGGTCGAAATTGCTGAATGCAATTTTTTAATTTCTTTGAAAACCAAAAGCCCCTTGGGTTCAGCATACCAATACATTTTTGGACAATTTCATGCTCCCAGCTTTGTGGGAACAGTTTGGGGATGGCCCATTCCTGTTCCAACATGACTGCGCACCAGTGCACAAAGCAAGGTCCATACAGACATGGATGAGCGAGTTTGGTGTGGATGAATTAGATTGGAAACTGCCAGCCAGGCCTTCTCGTCCAACATCAGGGCCTGACCTCACAAATGTGCTTCTAGAAGAATGGTCAGAAATTCCCATAAACACACTCCTAAACCTTGTGGAAAGCCTTCCCAGAAGAGTTGAAGCTGTTATAGCTGCAAATGTTGGGCAAGCTTCATATTAAACCCTACGGATTAAGAATGGGATGTCATTAAAGTTCATGTGCATGTAAAGGCAGGTGTGCCAAAACTTTTTGCAATATAAGTCAACATTTGAACCGATTTTAATTTATTTTCATTATTTTACATTTCAATCATCAGATTTTTGAGTAAGTTAAAACCTAATACTTGTGTTTAAAAGTGTAATTCTGCCATTGCTCTTGAAAAAAATCCTGTCATCACTGGCGCGCAATGTATTCTGGAGTAGACAAGGCGCGAAGGATCTGTCTGTTCCATGGTTTTTTTGTGCTTGGCCCCATTAATTAATGATATTTTTAAAAAAAAATATTGCAAATTTTAAAATAGAAAATATGGAAAAATATCAAAATATGCTTAAAGTCGAAGCATAAATGTATGATTGTTTCCCTTTAAAGTTGTGTATACCAGGCAAAGTTTAAAACCCTTTGTCAAGGAATGATTGTGTGTTAGAAAAGGCGGCTCTTTGATTTTGTGAGTGACGCATCAAGAAGATGTGTCACGTGTTTTTCACTCACCCAATTTCATTTAAAAGATAGGTTTGCAAAACATTTTTCAAATCGCCACGGTCTGATGTCATTACCAGGTGCAAACGTGGCCTCTTATTTCTTTAAATGATTTATCACAAACTGAGCACAAAATATTCATGTTCCCCTTTGTAGGTGTAAAGAGGACTCTGACCTGACCCTGAACGGGCGTCTGACCTGCACTGCTCAGTGTGAGAAATGTGGAGCAGATATCAGGGCGGACTTCAGACCTAGTATGATGCACCACTACAGTGATGTTTTGGGTTATCTGGACCTAAAAGCAGCTGCGCCTGTAGACCTGGTACTGCAGGAGTCCGAGTTCAGTGTTGGATGCCTTAACTGCAACAAGGAGGACACATTTCAGGTCTGATAACATTTTCCTTCACATGACACATTTATATTGTGTGTGTGTATATAAGTTTACTTACTCCTGGAATAATTTTAAAATCATTTTAGATTTTAAAATAAATTAAAACTTTTCTCTTTTCTCTAGAATCTGACCTATGGGCAAAACTGGGAACAAAACTGCCAACATTGTCATACCAAACTCAGGATTTCTGTGGAGGCGACACGCTTTCAGCTAATTCAGCCACAGACCAGAAATCAGACAGGTCTGAACCATGTCATATATCCTCCTCACTGATTCAGCTCAGCTCTTGTTTCTTGTGCATTGACTGTGTCAAGAGTTAGTCTCGCTGCGAGGGATTATTTATCACCAGCACCTGTATTTCCACTGAAGCTTTGCAATGTTGGGTTGCTGCTGGAATTATTTGTATTGAGGCCAGGCGGGGTCTGTGTGGGTTCTGTTGCCCTATATAGGGACACACACTGCACTGTAAAAGTCTCAAATCATTGGTTAATTGGTCTGTGTTCCTTGTTGAGGATATTCCAGACTCTCTTTGTAAATGGCAATAAGTATATAAATATGATAACTTATTATTATTTACTGAATTTACAGGCGCTGCTGTTCAATACCCTCGACGCTATAGAGACCCTGCAGTTCAGCAAGGGAAACCCCTACCTGAAAAAGGTGCCTGCAGGCATTACAAACAAAGCCACCGGTGGCTAAGGTAACTATCAGGAACAGCTTCTGGATCTTTATTTTGTAGAAGAAATCTTTGTGTACCAACCAAGTCTTCTTGTTTGACCTACAAAATGCCCTTGGCTCATATTTAGAGCAGCCGTCTTGCATTAATGGTGTCTCCTGCCAGATTTCCATGCTGTGGTCGGGCGTACCCATGCGATTTGTGCCATGATGAAGATCAGGACCATCTGATGGAGCTGGCCACCAGAATGATCTGTGGCTTTTGTGCCAAAGAGCAGGTCAGCAGCAGAAACTCTGACAGGCCGACAGGATGAGGATTATTTGCACCTCAATCCCCCTTAACCTAAGTATTACATTGAAATTAGAGACAAATTAGGCAGGTTTCCTGCCTGTTTAAACCTTTTAGCTTTTGGAAGTATTACAAGGCTGCAGGTGCAACAAAGAGGATTTGACCCACATATCAAAATAGTTTATCATCCGAAAGTAACAAAAAATGTCTTTAGAATTGCATTAACATTACCAAGAACTGCTTAGAACCAACAATATGCTAAATTATTAAAGTAATATGGGCTGAATAGGAAAATGTATCATTTTGTTTTTAATGTTTTATTGAGGTGTTTTCGAGAAAGTAAGACAAATGTATCGGCACAAACTGTTTATCCTTGCTACAAATGAACCTGATTTTAAAGTCAGCATGAACCGGAAGTTGCGACTGATTTTACTTCATCATAAGTTTTGTGACATATTTTGTGAAACGGAAAATACTGAATAAGAAAAATAGAGGGCGTGGCTTGTTTTTTCCCACTGGAAATTGATTGGATCTAGAAAAGTAGGCGTTCCATTCATCACACTGTCATAGTATTTTACGTTGTAGTATTTTTCGCATTAGAATGAGACAAGCTCTGTTACAAATGAATTTGCACCAAAATATCGTAGAGTTTGACTAGACACGACTGTCGACGTGTCTACACCTAAACTACAAAATGATTTACAGAATTGTACTGTATAATGACTATTGCTTTTCTATTTTTTCTATGCAGGAATGATTGCATTGTGCATTTAAATTTTGGATATTTTCTACAAGTCAATCAGAACAGTACAGTGGCCCATTTTTGGGTCTCAACCACTGGTGTGTAATATATAACGATTTTTGATCTCTTGTTTTGCTTTCTCCTTATAGCCATACAGCAGCGGTAAGCCATGTGTTGGTTGCGGAGGTATGATGACAAGAGCCAACTTCACAAGCCACTGGGAGGGCGGACAGGGCTGTAGAAACAAGGCTAAGATGAGCAGGTGTGTGCCATATAAATCCTGTGGCATAGTGTAATATTTCCCTTCCATCTACTGTCATCTACATCTACATTGGTTGCAACTTGCCAGTGAAAGCCAAACCGCTTTGTTTGGGCTTCAGAAAATGGATGAGATTAAGAATCAGTGGTTAAGATTTATTTATAAAGCTGTTCTTGAGCAGTACAACCCATACGTTTGCTTGTTTACAGAGGAACCTGTGAGAGTATAACTTATCCGCATTTTCAGAATCTGACTTGGACTCGAACTGACAACATTATTAACTGTGTGTTTACAAATGCTTTAGAAGCATTAGAAGTTTGCTATTTATGGTGAGGGGCGTTAAAGTTTCAACACATGGTTGAGTTGATCAGCCAATCACAACACACTGTTGTGATTGGCTGGCAAATCAGAGCACTCTGAGCTTTTTGGTTTTTTATAAACCTGTGTGTTTCAGACAGACTGGGGATAGAGGGACTATAATAATGTACAGTATGGGGAACAACTGAACATTAATACATGTTAGCCTATTCTGTACTGTTAAAAAGCATCATATGACCCCTTTAATGCACATGTTAACTGTTGGTGACCCCTGTGTTCTAAACGAATTGGTGTTGAACTGAGTGTTTTTTGTCTCTGAACCTTTTTCTATACAGGAATGACCGGCACAAGTACACCAACATGCGTAAGACAGTGGCCAGGAAAAAAAGTGAATAATGATACCAAAGGATCCTATTTTCAGCCAATCAGATGATTCATGGCCAGGTCCCTATATCATCATTTCAAATATGAGGCAACTTTATATTTTCTTTTCAGATGATTTCACAAAATTGTTTTCTTGCAGTGATTTTTTAAAAAGTAAAATACATTTGACATATTTCACAAGCATTCATTGTAACCATTTAATTTTAGTAGAAATAAATATACAAATTATGTACATAAATGTACTCACACCTTTGGTTTTAGATTGCTTAAATAATGCTCAGAGTCATTTGGACTTGACAATTTTGTTAAAGATTACAATCATTATGAATTGGGTTTTTTTTGTGTGTTTTTTTAATGCAATCACTATAATTAAAATGATGGATACTTGTTTCCAAAATGTAGTAGTGGAATAAGAAAAATATGGAATGCAAAATATTTCTGTGCATTTTCTATGATTGCAAATTAAATAAAATGATGTAAAAAAATATATATATATATATTTGGTTGTTATTAATTGATAATGGAATATGCAAATTATTGTATTCAACATGGCATACATTTGTGGTCTTAAGTTTACACACACCTTGTAGAATATGCTAAATAAATATATTTAAAAAAAATTGAGTGACCATAAATTAGATTTTTTGTTCAGTACTGTCCTGAATAAGCTAAGTCACAAAAGTCCACAAGAATAATGAACACAAATGACCTAGTTCAAAAGGTTTGACACCCGTGATTCTTTTGAATAGGAGGGTCGCTGGACATTGTTATTATTTTGTTTAAGGGATAGCAGAAGGTTCTTGTTAGGTTTCAGTAATAATTACATTTAAATGTATGTTTAAAGGGACAGTTCATCCAAAAAATTTACTCACCCTTAAGCCATGGCAAAGCTACATTTAGTGTCACGTGATCATTCTAATATGCTGATGTGTAAGATATATATATATATATTTAAATATCAGTGTTAATAACAGTTATCTTTTAATGTCACTTCTGATCAAATAAATGCATCCTTGCTGAATAAAAAAATCTGTAGTGTAGCTTTTACAAAGTCTTAATTTTGAGTTTGGGGTCTACTAGAATGGTTTTTCAAAAAAGAAAAACATTATTTTTCACATATTTTATCAAAAGCCCGCCCACACTCTTAAACAGGGCTATTCAGATCTTACCCTGGAGGGCCAATGCACTGCAGATTTTAGCTCCAACCCTGATCAAACACACCTGAACATGCTAATCAATGTCTTCAGGATCATTAGAAAACCACAGGTAGGTGAGTTTGATCAAGGTTTGAGCTAAACTCTGCAGTGCATTGGCCCTCCAGGGTAAGATTTGAATAGCCCTGCTCTAAAATGTAGAAATTAAAGATAAAGCTCCAATCTCCTCCCGAAAAAAATCTGTTGGTGCCTCAGTGACAACTTCACTCAGAGAAGCTGTCAATCATGACATCACACCCCTGTTTTTATAGCATCAAATAACTAACTAAAACCAAACTTATTTTAAAAAACGAACCATCTTTGGAGAAAAAAAATATTTGAAGTGTAATTTGATTGTTTAGTTTGTCTCACGTTCATTAGAATACATGGAGGTGTGGGGGTTATGAGCTGTACTGGGACCAGCCACCTAGGGGCAATCGAGACGGTTTGGCTTTGCTTTTCAACATGAGTGCGGCAGGCTTGGGCTCCAAGATGTCAGCGCCATATATTGGGATTGGCGGCTTCACTTTTCTATAATGGAAGTGAGGGTGCGCCGCCCATCATTTACATGTCTCTTAGAATCCCTTTGGAGAGGACTTTGTGCTTTCATGCTCAAACAGCAACATTTCACACTAAAGAAAGTTGAAAATGTAAAAAAGCATAATTGGTCTTCTTTAAATTGCGATACTATTATTTCTGTTTGGTAATGAGTTTAAGATAAACCAGGAAAGAACAGCTTGCTATGAGTATTTAATGCAACTGAACACATAAGAATCAGCTACAACATTTTTAACAAATTGTGAATGCCCCATATTTTTTAATGTGGACTCGCAGTGGCAAAAAAAGAAATTGATACAAATATGAAAAACATGTTGCTATTTTCACCATGCAAAAGAGTCTGAGGGGTCATGACAGAAGTTATTGGAGTGCATGTTTTCTTCAAATCCTATTATACCAGATTATAATTTTACACAAACAGCTGGCTTGATTCCCCCAGTGAATCCCTAACACAAGAGTCAATATGGCTCTCCAAACACTTGCATTTGCCCAGAGGCATAAACAGAAGACTTGCATGAAAAACACTAAACAGTCAGCGTCTCAATGAGTTTTATGGTTCATTTCATTAGCCTGCCCACGTCTGAAGCCTGGAAACATCTGTATGTACGCATTGATGACTTCAATCAAACATTACGCTCATTTCAAGGTCGGTGAACCACTGAAGACAAACATCCAGACTGAACATTTCCCAGCATGTCCCCTGTTACCAGGGAGAAATGGAGAGAAAAAGGAACAATCTCTGAAAGTGATATGTTGGTTTGTTAGGTGTTAGGCTTGTGAAATTTCCTCCGATTTTCTCACTGTGCAACTTTAAGTTAATATTCAGACCATTTTTCTTTGCAACAACAGTTGACCAGACATCTACAATTTTAATTGTTTGTATTATATTAACAGACCAATGAATATAGAAAGACTTTAGAAGAGTTCAGATTTTATTGCACTCAAAACATTCTTAAAAATGAAACTTGAAAACAATAAATATGACCTTAAGAATTACAATTTAAAAACACCTGTTAGTGCATACTCTTATTAAGATACTGCACAAACATATTGGCAATCTGTCCAATGTTCTCTGTTGGATGCGTCTTGGTGTAACTGATGAACTGGCGTCTGAGTTTCCTCAACTCCACCATGTTAAGACTTCTCGTGAGTTCGATGTATTGAACGAATTAAGAAAAACAGGCTGTTATAATAGTGTACATTGCATTAACAAATTAAATAAGAGCAGGAAGAAATGGGAAGAATGTTTTTGGGAAGAAATGTATCAATAAGGATGACTCAACAAGGATTCATTAAAGGGGGTTCTAATGCTTTTTTATGCATTCTGACTTATTTACACTGTTAAAGAGTTGTATTATCATGCTAAACATGGCCAAATTTTCAAAAAACAAGTTCAAAAGTTTCAGATTTTTTTCTCGATTATAGCCCAGTATGATGTCATAAAGGGCGGAATTCCTTGTATGGGCACTTCTCCCGGATTAGCGCGAGCGCACCTCAAGCAGAGCGAGAGCAAGAGCACGTCCAACAAAAGTGCTTCATTTGGGTTACAGGAGTCGTGGCAGCGCTGCCATTTTGTTTTTAGACCACGGAATCAACAATATCACTAAAGAAGTGTGTTTCTGGTTGAGAGGGAAAGATAACCTTGTTCAGATTCCCAAATAACCCAGTGTTAAGGAAACAGTGGATGCAGTTTGTTTTCCCGGAGGAGTAACGGAGTTCAGCAAGTGTGTGTGTTTGTTCCCGGTCATGCGTGGACACCGCAGGCGGTGAGTGAAACTGCATCAAATGTCTGTTTTGTTGGCAATCGGTGCGCAAGTGCATATAACATAAACAACACAAACGTATAGTGAATCAAAAGTTATAATGCCATGATGTATTGTGTGTGTGTGTGTGTGTCATAAGTGTGTGTGTGCTCATGTCTTTTTTGCTCCGCCCATTTCGATCCTCCACGAGTTTGGCTGTTTTCGGAAAGAATCGGTACAGTGTATCTGTCTTTTATAAATCTGATCAAACTAAAGACTCTTCTGAGATGGGAAGGATGCAATACTATACAGGTACTCAAGATTAACATGAGATTGGCAGAAACTGTGTGTAAATTGATAAAAATGGACACAAAATATTTCTATTTCAAATAAATGCTTTCTAGTTATCGAATCCGGAAAAAAGTATCAGGTTTTCACAAAAAATATTAGGCAGCACTACTGTTTTTAACATTAGCTATGTTTCCTGGACTAACCAGCAGACTTAGCAACAAAGACCAGGTATAAATGAACTTCTAATAAATCCCATTTGAATTCTGTATTATTTCAAAGGGCCACCTGCACTGGTCCATATCTATGCTAGAGACGTTATGGAAGGCCACTGCAATTGCGTCAGAAAGAAATGACATTCTTTGATGTTTGTGTATTCATCACATGCACATAGGTCCTGTTTATTACTACAACACATCTTTAGTTAGCATTAAACGTGTCAACATTCTGTCAGCAAGATTCAATCGAGCATAAGTCGAAAAATTCCAGGCTTGATCTTGGTTTCATGAGGTAATCGTTTCTAATGCTTTGCCCGTCTATGGCGGGACATTTCTGTGTTGTCACAGTGAGAAACATCAAATAGCTGTGATGGGTGGCTCGGCAAAGCAAGATAAGATTACACCCCCTCCCAAGAGCAAAAGCCACAGAGGGACATGGTGCAGGGCCGTAACCACTATACACACTGAGGGAAACAAGTCCCCCTGAATAATTAGAAATGGCCAAATTGTCCCCCCAAATATTTGATATTATTGATGCTGCTCTGCTGTACTCCACACAACGCTTTGTTTGTTGCTAAGGTGACAAAAGTAAAATGTTACATTTTTAGTCTGGTCTGCCTCAGCGGTCTAACATCACTCGTCACAGTCAGAACGAGTGTGATGGCCAATCAAATTAAAGAAGGCGGGGCTTACTGTTAGTACAAATTTCAACGCGATACTTTAGTTATAGTAGTAAAATAGTGTGTTTTAAGATGTAAGTATCATTTAATATTTGCCAACTGTTTTACAATAAAAACTTTCAGCGACCAACAGTAATATCAAGTGATGCAAACTACTTGATATTTTTTATGAAATAAAAAAATATATATAAATTGAAAATGTGAGTATTAACTGAATTTGACGTGACAAGAAATGTTTTGCATTTTTACATATGCAGATGAAAATAAGAGTGAATGTGTGCATATTAAATTAGCAAATAGTTACAATAGAAGTGGAGCTTTTACCGTTCTTATTTCTTTATTTCCCCAAATAAAATCCTTTAAATAAATCAATAAGACCAGTACAACCCCCCATAATTTTGAATTATGTCAAAATTGGCGACTTCAGTTAGACAGTCAGTTTTGGAATGTAAACAGTTGAGATAATAGAATAGTTTATAAGAGCATAATGAGGCTGTAAAACCGAGTTGACCAGTTTGGCGTGATGATAATCTCTCGACTGCCTCTGTAGTCAGCCACTTGATAGCAACCGCCTTTTTCAAGACACGTAACAGCTTATATACATTGTAGAATAAAACATGAAAGTGTCTTGAGCTTGTGTTCCCCACAGACCTTATTTCAGGCATTTAACCAAAAACCAGTTAAAAAAACCCATTGACTTAGGAACGAGGGAACCGGAAGTGCTGAATTGCTAACTCACTTCCGCGTTTTGGCCTATAAAGTGATGTGAAAGCTGCATCGCTCTATTTCTTACCTGAATACTAACTTACTGTTAGATCCACCTGAAAAACTTAAAGCCATGTTTATTTCATATCTCTCGTTATTCTATTGCATTTATTTGAGCTGTTGTTTGCAATTTGTTTATTTGTCCTTATTTTATTACTGACTTTTTTTTAATGAAAATAAAATTCTGCATTGAAAAAAAGTATTGATTTTTGTTTCTATATGCTGTCAATTATAGCTTTTAGAAAGAAAATCGGTATCAACAGGTCACACCTACAAAGAAAATCAGAAATTGGAATCGGCCAAGAAAATCGCAATCAGTGCATTCCTTTTTTTTGTCTGGAACCGACTGGTACTGGTATGACCCTGATAGAAAGAATTTCAAAGCTCAAGAAATGCTAAACATGCAAGAATAAAGGATATCTTTTCCGTAGCTCCAGGAATGGAAATGAGATCTCCAGGGACGCTGGTCTTCTGTGACTCAAGAACAGCCTGGGACATAAAACAACCCGTATGACGACACATACTATTGATACTGACGGTCTTGCTATGCAAACGCAATCTATAAACGCTCACCTTTGGGCATTGAAACAGAAAGAATGACTCTGAAATCTTTCTATTTTTATAACAGAACACCTGGGATTCAAAAAATCGTACCATTAAGACATCTTGAGTGACTTTGTCCAACTCGTACAGAAAGTTGCTGGATGAGAGCGGTTGCTGTAAAAAGAACAGAAAGGAATATCCAAGCATGGGCAATCAAAAGTACATAAAGCTGCTACATTCTCATGCATATTGGATCATTAGTGATCTTACGCTCTGTGTGGACTGGTTAGGTGGCGGTGCTTTTCTTTTAAAAAGTGCATCACAGATGGCTTCAAATGGAAGAGAGTCTTCTTGCTGGATAGTAAAGAGTGGACTATCCCATCTATTTCTTGAATCAGGGGCTTCAAAACGCTGTATTAATGCATCAAGACTGAAAATAAAAAATAAAAATAGAAAAGATTGGTAATGAAGATAATATATTTAGCATCTTTATTTTATAACATCCACTATCATTTAAAAGATTTTTCAGTGTTTTTGAAAGTCTCTTATGCTCAACAAGGCTGCATTTATTTGATGAAAAACACAGTTTAAAAATATATATATATTTTTGTATATATTATTACAATTAAAATGTTTTGGTTTTCTTTAATATGTTTAAAAATGTAATTTATTCCTGGAATAGCAAAGCTGAATTCTCCGCTTTTTTCTGATTATTCTCTATGGAAGCTTGTTTCCGCCATTGAATAGAAAATTAAAAGAGGTAATTGTGACTTTCCAATCTCATAATTCTGACATTGTGATATAAACTCGCAATTGCAAGAAAAAAGGTCAGAATTGAAAGATTGAATAAGAGAATCCTGGAAAATCACAGTGTACACAAAAATATAAACTGTTTTCAACATTGAGAATTATGGAAGCTTGTTTCTGCCATTACATAGAGTAAAAATCATATTCTAATCAATTTTTTCCCACGCAATTATATGGGATGATTTTAGACTCAAAATGATTAATGCATGCACACACAATTATCCATGAACTTTTCACTATCCACAAACAAATGCCTTTCAACTTGTATGTGCAAAACACAGAATTGCATGAATGTGCTGCAGTTTGTACAAATAGAGACATTTGTTTGAATACAAATGTTTTA
Source organism: Gobiocypris rarus (assembly GCA_023029165.1). Lineage (NCBI taxonomy): Eukaryota > Metazoa > Chordata > Actinopteri > Cypriniformes > Gobionidae > Gobiocypris > Gobiocypris rarus. The sequence goes on from CM040918.1 coordinate 6,272,271, forward strand.
TTTTGCATTAGTGTATCATAATTTGCACATGCAACAATAAATGTGCAGTATTTTGTACAAACAGAGACATATTTAGAATACAAAAATTCGATGTTGGTCAGAATTTAGCGAGTACGATGTGCATTTGAGGATCCGTGACGCGTGTGCATTCATTGACTCGTTTAGAGTCGATCCTATTTGATTCATTTGGATTTTGAGACTTTCATTTCGCCAGTTTGGCCTTGCACGATCCACACACACAGCTGTCTAAGAAAACCTGCTACCACTAGATGGCAGTACTCTGCCGAAACAGACAACGGCACCGGAAGCGTTCTTCTGCCTTCATTCCGTTGTCTGTTTCGGCAGAATACTGCCATCTAGTGGTAGCAGGTTTTCTTAGACAGCTGTGTGTGTGGATCGTGCAAGGCCAAACTGGCGAAATGAAAGTCTCAAAATCCAAATGAATCAAATAGGATCGACTCACAAACGAGTCAATGAATGCACACGCGCCACCGATCCTCAAATGCACATCGACTCTGCACGCACAAATTCTGACCAACATCGAATTTTTGTATTCACAAATATGTCTGTTTGTACAAAATACTGCACATTCATGTCAATCTGGATTTTGCACATACAAGTTGTAAAGTTTTAATGTAGAAATGCACATTTGGTAGTTGTGCATACATTAATAATCAGCACCAGGCGCATTCACTGGTAGTTGTTTGTGTGTGGTTTGTGAAATGCTTGAAAACGTGAAATGCTTGAAAACGCGAAATGAAAGTCTCAAAATCCAAATGAATAAAATGAGATCAATGCAGAAAAGACGTCAATAAATGCACACGCGTCACATGATCCACAAATGCACATCTTATTTGTTGCATGTGCAAATTATGATACACTAATGCAAAATAAAACATTTGTATTCAAACAAATGTCTCTATTTGTACAAACTGCAGCACATTCATGCAATTCTGTGTTTTGCACATACAAGTTGAAAGGCATTTGTTTGTGGATAGTGAAAAGTTCATGGATAATTGTGTGTGCATGCATTAATCATTTTGAGTCTAAAATCATCCCATACAATTATGACTTTTATTCAAATCTCATAATTCTGACCTTTTTTTCCTCACAATTGTGAGTTTCTATCTCAAAATTTTGACTTTATAACTAATAACTGCAAGTTTATAATCACACAATTTTGATGTCCCCATTCTCATTTATTCTATGGGGGAAACAAGATTTCATAATTCTCAATGTTGAAAACAGTTTATATTTTTGTGTACACTGTGCTTTTTCAGGATTCTCTTATTCAATCTCACAATTCTGACCTTTTTTCTTGCCATTTCAAGTTTATATCATGCAATTCTGACTTTATAACTCATAACAGTGAATTTATATCACGCAATTCTGACTTTATAACTCATACCTGGGAATTTATATCACGCAATTCGGAGAAAACAATTCAGAATTGCAAGAAAAAAATCCTGAATTTTGAGATAAAAAGTCACAATTACCTTTTTACCTTTTACCTAAATAAGCTTCCATAATTCTCAATTCTTTAATGAATAGAAAGTTCAAATGAACAGCATTTATTATAAAAAATAGAAAACTTTGGTAACATTATAAATGTCCCTACTGTCAATTAAAATCAGTTAATACTGACTTACTGACCACAAACTTTCGAAAGGTAGTGTTTCTCTTATAACAGAAACATGTAGTCAATATAACCACAATGTGACAAAACAAAAATGCTTACATTTCCTGTGTGTACTGAGAATCAGCCTCTCTGCCTTTATTCCATTCTGAGCTCACGTCAGCTGATGTCAAACAGTACATCTGCAGGGGTTAGAGAATTATGTGCACTACATACAAAAATAGTAGACTGGAATGTTTTTAAGACAAGTTATAACAGCTTACGTACCAAGCAATGGGGTGTTTGAGTATGTTTGATTAGACAGAACAGCTCATATCTGTAGCCTGGAATTAAAACACAGTTAATCCTCAATCTAATGCCAGACGGAAATCTTCAGAGCGCCACTTCAACACTTTAAGGATCAATAACTTTTAAAAGGTAAGGTCTAAAATAAAATGAATCACCTAACATTATATGAATAGTAAAGGTGCAGGTGTGTTCATTCTAACAGGACAAACATGGACTTACCTTTAATATAATTCAAGGAATCAAGAATGACAATGTCGCCTCTATTGACTTTCCTGTTTACAGAGAGAAGTACAGAGAAATCATTTAAATCAAACTCACAGTACTCCGATAATACAAGTGTATAATTAAAATGAGTGTCCAATTATAATTAGAGAAATTGATTGTTAAAAATACAAGTGTATAATTTATTTAATAATTATAATTATTGGTGTAAAATTCCTCACAGCAGGACCCGCAACAGCACATGTTCTATCTTCATTTTTCTATAACACGTGATCGCTCCAACTTAAGAGCAAACTGTATTTGCACATTAGCCTGGATTCCAGTCGAACTTAGCCACGCCCACAACATTTGAGGTCGGGAAGTTCGGTCTGGACTTGATCCGTTGTGGAGAAACTATGCTCGAACCAGAGCTGTACGGACCAATCAATGATCAGGGCGGGCTTTATACGATGATGGACAGATGATCAACAGTAACGTAATCATCCACATCACCAAAGAGCGCTTGGGTTGAATTAGTTCTAATCCTAAATGCTTGTTCGTATATGCATTCACCTTTACTATTTCTCTCATAAATGATGATCGTGTTGGTAAATACTCTGTGTATCCTTTAATTCTTTTTACAACACCGGCAAATATCGTTTACACCCCTGATCTCTATATAGATCAGTGGTTTACACTCATCTTCTTCTACTTCTTCCAGCGTGCGTGCAGTTGAGTTCTGTTGACAACTAAGTGTCGCTTGATATTTACTCATTTACGTTGCTCTGATTGGTTGTAAGTCTATCCAATTGAGGTCTTTCCTGGTTTGGTTGAAACACGCCTCACAGCTCAATGAAGCAGTATCAGACTCATATTCTGACTTGTATATTTGAGTATGACAGTCAGGCTATTTGCACATGACACAAAGTTTATTTTCTTGAATTCCATCATAGCCAGGGGCCGCTGCTTATACACAGTTGTGACTATGCTTGACAGGACTGAATTATTAGGCTCCTCCCAAACCTACGTTTATAACTTCAAATGTAACTTAATTTTCACTTTAACTTGAACACAAAGAACTTTTCCTGAATGCTTTCTATATGTCTAACACTTGAAGAGGATCAAATTCAATTCGAATCGATAAAAAAAGAAAAAGAAAAGAAAGGCACTTTTGTGCTGACCCTAAAACTTTTGGTAGTCATGACTCCACATTTAAAGAAGGCGGACATTTTTATAAACACTTTTTATCTTGAAAAATATGTTTGAAAACACTTCTAATTCATTTCTTTTTTTGTAGACAATTATGCATATGCGTTTTAAATTATATTGTTCTAAATGTTTCTCCTTTTTATCTTGAACATCCTTATTTGCCATTGATCATTTTTGAGTTGCCTCTTTTGCATCTTTAACAGAGATATCATATGAGACATCAATGAATCACCTCTCCACTTCCGCTCTCAGTGATCCTCTCAGATTCTTCTCTTTCTGTGAGTCTGTAATCAGAGATACAATTAAATATCATTGGTGTGATGTTAGATTCAGATCAATTACAAAGAATTCGGAAGACATTTCAAATGTAAAATTTTGTCTCAAATATAAAAGTACGACAAAACTTTATAACATTGTTGGGTGTAAAAGTAGTCTAATTACTGTAATTTAATTACTTTTCACTTAAAAAAGTAAAGGGATTACTCTTCATCTGTCCTGTACTTTAATTACAATTACTTCTGATGTAATTGCATTAAATACTGTATAGACTATCGAACAAGTCTATTTAAATCAATAGTGGATTTAACATAAAAATGTAATGTTAAAATATGTTTTAATGTAACCCCCATTTAAATACTTTGGTTAGTTAAAGAACAATTTATGCAATTATATATTGTTTATTTGAAAGAATAAAGATTCAGTTTTGTGTCTTATTCAACTAGTCGAGGTTGATATGGCATTTAGAAAGCAATTAGTAATAAGTACACTGTTGAAGTATCTGTAGCTAGTAATTAAAAGGATAGTTCACCCAAAAATGAAAATTCCCCCATGATTTACTCACCCTCAAGCCATCATAGGTGTATATTCTTCTTTCAGACTTCTTTCAAAATGTCTATTCTTAGCTTTATAATAGCAACAAATGGCAGCCCAAATAAGTGTATCCATCAATTATAAATGTAATCCACATGGCTCCAGGTGGTTAATAAAAGGCTTCTGAAGTGAATCAATGGGGTTTTGTAAGAAAAATTCATATTTAACATGTTATAAAGCAAAATATCCATATTCAATTTACGAAAAAAGTGTAACTGGGGCGATGATGTTGTCGGATGTAATACTTTGAGCGTTAAAGCGTTTTCAACTGCGAGAGGCGTTACACTTTCTTTGTAAGTTGATATTTTACTTAATAATGTTTTAAATATGGATATTTTTCTAACATAAACCCATCACTTCACTTCAGAAGGCCTTTGTTAACCCCATTGAGCCGTGTGGAGTACTTTTATAATGGATGGATGCACTTTTTTATCCATTATAAAGCTTGGATTAGCCAGGACATTTTTTTATATAATATATATACACCTAGGATGGCTTGATAGTGAGTAAATCGTGGGGTAATTTTAATTTTTGGGTGAACTATCCCTTTAATTAATTTTGAAGTAATTTACCAACACTCCTAATAAGACCATTTTAAACTGCTTTAAGTGTTTTGTTTTTCCACATGTGAAATAATGTGTTTCTTTGTTAGATAGACCTTCGGCTTCAGAATCGTCCTAACATTCACATATGACAATACACAATCTCGATGCATCATGAACTTTTAGAAGCTTCTCACCTGCATATACAGAGTTCTTGTCAATCCCTTGATCTTCATCTCCCACTATATGAACCTGTCTTTCTGTATTTTGCGTGAAGTATTCTCTCAGTTCATGGGCTCGTCGTGTTTTACCACTGCACGGGTATCCACACATCACTATTAACGGCATTTTATCGCAAAAGTCTAGATGACAGGAAAAAGAGTCATGCTTGTCTACAGCAAAACATAGGAGACGTTCTTCCTCGAGGCTCGAGCTGATGTGGTGGCCTGTTGGTTAGCGCATTGCTGCCCTCTACAGGTCAGTGGCCAGAAGGTAACATATTCCCCAGATAAGGTTCTGTCTGAGTTTCCAAAGGTGGGTAAATATATTTGCTGTTGCTAGATGGGAAACATAAGATAAATGTCCTCTGACATTGTGATTTCAGGTTCATTAGCCTATTGAACGACTAAAGACAAGTTATCATGATGTTATAGGCTACATGGATGGTCTCTGTAAGATAAAACGCTATAGATTTGCAAAAACAAAACAAAAACGTTTGACTTTATTTTAAGGTGTCGATGTTACAGTGTAATTATAAATCGCAGTACTGAGTAATATTTATTAACTACATGCACGTACTATACGGTTAAGGTTTGGTTTAGGGTTAGTTGAATCATGTAATTATGCATAATTTGTTAATACTATGGTAAATACATGTTACATATGTAACAAGGACACTGTTAAATAAAGTGTTACCGAAATAACCTATGTATTTAATGATTTGATCTATTTATCTGTCAGCCCATTTTATCTACAGCTAAAATGAATCCATTCATTAAAATGGTACATTAAACAAATAATATTGACTCCAAAATGAGACGCAGGTAATGTTTAAGCTTGGAGCTATATGCCTTAATATATAAATGCAGCATTTATAAATGGACACATAACCACAGCTATTATCAATTGACCTTCACAATACTCTCCCTTAACATATACACTGAAAAAAAATGGTAACATCCACCAAAAGCTGTTTTTAAATCACTGAACCAACCAATTTCAGTTTATCCCAACAAAAATACTTGTTATGCACTGTAAAAAGTGGCATCCTGCAATTGTCACCATAAAGAGCTATATTTGTTTTAACCCATAACAATGTATTATAAATTAATGTATTTGGGTTGATTCAGTGATGTTAAATAATAATTTTTACTTGAATATTTAAATATGACCTTTTTTACATTACTTTTTTTTTCAGTGTGGATTAAATCATTAATAGCTCTTTAAGTAATGGCATTTTAACATTTTACAGGCTGAATGTTTACAATGTTTTACTGTTATCCATGTTAACGTTACATTAAAGTTATTTTTTTATTATAAAAATGTCCAATGCAATATCAATAATTTTATTAATTATTAAAAAAGTCTTATTTCAATGCAATATTAGATTTATTTCCATGTTATAAATTGTAAAGAGAGAGAGAAAAGAGAAACATATGTCTTTGTTCACAGTGATGTTGCTCTTTAGATTATATGCATCTGACCTTTTAAATTGAGCGCAGATATTTTAATGGTGTGCTTCAATTTACCAAACAGCTCCCAATGCATGACCTCGCATTATATCCGAGGACAATTTTAAGGGATTTTTCAAACTGTGAAAAATTACAAAAAAACATTTCTTACATGTTTACAAAAGGCTCCAAATCCCTGCGTGCATAACCCATGGGAAATATAAGCTGCTCTTATGGAAGATTTGTAGCATAATTAGAGTATGATCCTTCCACTGTGGTTTTGTTTCTATAGAAATAAAATAAATAAATAAAGTCTGCTTAGTTGCTCATGAATCTATTACATCTGTAATCTTATATTGTCGACATGATAATAAGTCAAATGAGACTGAGTCACAGTTTCATATTTATTTTTTAAAATACAGTGTTTAACACATTCATTCATCCAATCATTCACTCATTCATCCACTGATTTCATTATTTCCGATATCCAGACATATTTACAGCAATTGAATGCATAAAGAATATTTAATACACCTCCTGCTGTCAAAATACATTTTATTAATAAGCCTGCATGACCACATTAAAAGCAGACATCCATATTGTACACACCTGTAAGGTTTGTTAAATTAACATTTAATTACAATTATATCCATGGCACTGTCACTATAGGTTATTTTCTTTCCAATATCCTTTCAAAAGCTTTACCATGAAGTCTGTATCCTGAAAAATGAATAAATAAAATATTTAGGCTAATCACATCGCAACACATTTTTTAATCCTGTACATTTCTGTAAATAGCTCTTATCACCTGATTATAAACATCTCGTGTCACTTTTGGATGTTCAAGCTGAGCCTGAAAAGCAACTTTCAGCAGCTCCTGAGTGATCAGCTCCCTCAAATCCTCTGAACTCCCGGATTCTCCCACAGTATTCCTGAGAAGCTTTGAGGAAAACGGAGAGTCCTGCAGCTGGCTGTTTGAAATACTCTTCTTGCCCATGAAATGACCTGGAAGAAGACATAAAAAGATGCTGGGAAATTCATTTAACAGTGCATGACGACTATAGCAATAAACGATGGAAAAATACCTGTCGCCCAGAGATTCCCACGTGGATGCACTTTTATTTTCGAAACTTTATTTCTCAGCTCCGTTAAATCGAGACTCACCGAGGTGCTTAAGGATATGTTAAAAAGCATAATGAAAGCAAATAATAGTCTATATTTGCAATGTCCATCTTCAGTTGTCAAAGCCATCTTCTCAGGTAAGTGGATTCCTCGGCTGAGATTCACCTGGTCGCGAGCGTTCTTCGTTCGTTGCCCTCCTGTATGCGGTATTTATAGTGGGGTGGGATGCCAAACAGCTCTGAGGTCACAGTTTTAGTCACTGAACGCGCATAACGACAGACAGCGAATGTTTTAATGAGGATGGGAAACTCTATGTGACGTGCGTAGGCTGTTGCGCATGCAATTTAATAGAACGGTAAAACGTTTTGAGGCGCTGTGAATTCATAAGTCATTCATTTCAATAGGCTAGTTATGAGTCTCATGTGTGACTATGTACCTATAAACAAGATGAACTACTGCGACTTATTAAGATTTATTAATTAATTTAATTTGCTTTAATGTCTGGTTGACGTGGGATAAATAACTTATCCCTATAGCCGAGTTAAAAGATCTAAAGTATGCCAAATGCAAGAATAGAACATATTAAGACGCATATTTTCTAAGCATACATAGAGGAAAATGTATGATTCATATTTATGTATCACATCTTAAAAGCTATTTGGGTGTGACTCCTAATACAATAATACGTTTACATGATAATTTAAAGGAATAGTTCAGCCAAAAATGAAAATTCTAACCCGTAAGACTTTAGTTCATCTTCAGAACACAAATGAAGATCTTTTTGATGAAATCTGAGAGCTTTCTTTCCCTCCATTGACGCAACTACTTCTTCAAAAAGTTCATAAAGAGACTTAATCGCTTTAAATGATGAACATATTAAATTTAGGCTTTTATTCACATATAAACATTTATAAGCAAACATAAACAGAAGCTCAATCGAACCTGTGAGCGTAAGAACAAACCTGTCGCAGATGCTCAAACGTTCTGCGCAACACGAGAATGAACCTCAGTGGTTCTTGCAGAAGCTCAAAAGTGATGCGTAACTCGAGAATGAACCTCATTGGTTCTTTCAGAAGCTCAAAAGTGATGCGTAACTCGAGAATTAACCTCATTGGTTCTTTCAGAAGCTTAAAAGTGATGCGCAACACAAGAATGAACCTCATTGGTTCTTGCAGAAGCTCAAAAGTGATGCGCAACACGAGAATGAACCTCATTGGTTTTTGCAGAAGCTTTAAAAGTGATGCGTAACACGAGAACGAACCTCATTGGTTCTTGCGAAAGCTCAAATGTGCTGCGTAACATGCGTTCAAGCTCAAACCAGTTCGCAACATTTTCTAACGTTTCCAGGTTGAACGACATGTTTTCTGGAAACGTTGTGCAATAGGGTTTGAGATACATTTTCTCGTTTGATTCAAGATTCAAGATTCAAGATTCAAGAGTTTTATTTGTCACATACACAGTTATATACAGAATATACAACTGGCAGTGAAATGTAAACAGGTCCGCTCTAAAGACAGTGCAAATAACAGTTACAAGAAAACACAAGGAGGAAATTAAAATAGAAATAGAATAAAAATAGAATAAAAAAGTACTAAACATATGTAGAGTTATAAATAATCAAGTAGGAGATAAAAATATATATATAAAGTATAATGTGCAAACAATAGGTATAATGTAATGTGCAAACAGAAGTATAATGTGCAAACAGGTTTATAACAGGCTGTTACACAGTAACAATAGAACATAAAGTGCAGTGCAATGACAGTATGTGGATGTTAATGTTAAACTGGATGTTTATGTGTGTGCGGGGTGAAGTGAAGTCACGTGACTGAGTTCAGGAGTCTGATGGCCTGGGGAAAGAAACTCCTCCTGAGTCTTTCAGTTTTTGCCATCAGGCTCCAAAGCGTTTACCAGATGGCAGTGGGGTGAAATGGGATTTTGCAGGGTGGTTAATGTCTTTGATGATATTAGCAGCTCTACCTCTGCAGCGTTTGGTGTAAATGTCCTGCAGAGGCGGGAGAGCTGACCCTGAGATGCGCTCGGATAAGCGCACAACTCTTTGCAGGGCTTTGCAGTCATGACTGGTGCTGTTCCCGCATTACCACGCTGTGATGCACTGAGTCAGGACACTTTCTATCGCCCTCGATAGAAAGTTTTCAGGATAGCTGGTGAGACCCTGAATTTCCTCAGCTGGCGCAGGTGGTACAGTCTTTGCCTGGCTTTTTTCACCTGAGCCTGGATGTGTGCAGTCCAGGTCAGGTCCTCGGAGATGTTCACACCCAGGTACTTGAAGCTGTTCACTCTCTACCGGTGTCCCGCTGATCATGAGAGAGGAGATGACCGTTGCTGTCTCTTCCTGAAGTCCACAATCAGTTCTTTGGTCTTGCTAACATTCAGAGAGAGACAGTTGTCCTGGCACCATGATGTCAGTTGCTCCACCTCGTCCAAGTATGCCGTCTCATTGTTGTTGGAAATGAGACCCAGGACAACAGTATCATCAGCAAACTTGATGATAGTGGTGGAGCTGTGTGTGGACAAACAGTCATGGGTGTAGAGAGAGTAGAGCAGGGGACTCAGCACACAGCCCTGTGGAGCTCCCACACTCAGGGTGATGGAGGTGGAGGTGAACTGGCCTACTCTCACCGCCTGGGGTCTGCCAGTGAGGAAATCTTCAATCCAGAGGCAGAGAGAAGAATTCAGGCCGAGATCCAGGAGTTTGTGTGTTAGCTTAATGGGAACTATGGTGTTAAAGGCTGAGCTATAGTCAATAAATAGCAGCCTGACATAGTTCCCACTTTTGCTGTCGATGTGAGTAAGGCAGGAGTGAAGGACGTGGGAGATGGCATCTTCAGTCGATCTATTGGGACGATAGGCAAACTGAAGAGGGTCCAAAGTGTCAGGAATGGAGGAGCAAATGTTGTTTTTGATGAGTCTCTCAAAGACCTTCATGACTATAGATGTGAGAGCCACTGGACGATAGTCATTTAGGCAAGAGGGTTTACTGTTCTTAGGTACAGGGATGATGGTGGATTTTGAAGGAGGTGGGGACAACAGATGTAGCAAGGGACTCATTAAATATGGATGTAAAGAGCCCAGCGAGCTGATCAGCACAGGACCGTAGAACACGACCTGAAATACCATCTGGCCCAGGAGCTTTCCTGACATCCACACGTTTGAGTGCCCTCCGAACCTCGTCCTCCGAGACAGAGATCACGTGACTGTTGCTGCTCTGAGGGACTCTCTCTGACGCGTCACTGGGCGGAGTCGCGCTGCCGCGATTACAATCAAAGCGAGCGTAGAAAGAGTTTAACTCGTTCACAAGCAACGGATCAGCTCTCACCTCTGCAGAGGATTTAGTTCCAAAAGCACAGATGGTCCTAAGTCCCTGCCACATCCGCCGAGAGTCGTTGAGTTGGAAATGAGATTCCACTCGGTCTTTATAACGGAGCTTTGCGGCTTTGACGGCGCGCCGGAGGGCGTAACATGATGCTTTGTACTCCCTCATATCCCCTGTTAGGAGACCGGCATTATAGGCTGCAGTGCGTGTGTTTACTGCAGCGCGGATTGAACTGTCCACCCACGGTTTCTGATTAGGGAAGGACGTTACAGTTATTGTTTGTGTGGCTTGCTCTGTCAGTGTGTTGATAAAGCAGAGCGCCACATCCGTGAACTCGCTGACGTCATCAGAACTCGCGCGAAACATGTCCCAGTCGACGTCATCAAGAGCTGCCTGTAGCGCGAACTCTGAATGGGATGACCAGCGTTTAACATCCCTCCTCACCGGGGGTTCTTGAACGAGCCTCTGTTTATATTCCGGTGTGAGGAAAATGGCGGCATGGTCCGATTTGCCAAAAGCTGGCTGTGAACGAGCTTTGTAGGCGTTCTTAAACGGAGAGTAGCAATGATCCAGTGTGTTTGCTCCTCGTGTGGGGCAGGAGACATGCTGGTGAAAGTTTGGCAATACTTTCTTTAAGTTTGCTTTGTTAAAATCACCCGCGACGATGAAAGCAGCGTCGGGGTGTTTGTTTATAAAGCCGCTGGTCACATCATGGAGGCCAGATAATGCCAGCCCCGTGTCTGCCTGTGGTGGAATATAAACGGCAGTGGCGATGACCGAGGAAAACTCCTCGGCAGATAGAATGGACGGCAAATTATTGTTAAATGTTCCAAGTGAGGCGAGCAGGATCGCGAAAGAATGGAGATGTTCCTAGGATCGCACCATTTCTTGTTGATCATGAAACACACTCCACCGTTTGGTGGGTGTGTCAAAAATGTCAGCCCAATTAGCAGCAACATGTATATAAACTATGCGCTATTAAAGAGACAGCTCGCACAATGGGTCCATGTAAAGTTGTTTACAAATGTGTCCGCTGCATCTCGGTATACACAACAAATTAAGATATTAGAAGACATGTTTGTCTTATCCTGAAATGCGAGGCAAATATTGGAGGAGCCACAGTTTCCACAAAACCCTTCACTCGATTGGGATGTTCTCAGTTATGCTGGATGGCAAAGGCAGTGAATGTAACATCAAGCATAAAAGAAAAAAAGAACACAAAGACTGGCCTTCTCAGCTGCCATAGTTTAATGCACCACGTGATGTGTAACAAGAATGAACCTCATTGGTTCTCAGACATCAAGTGAACATGCCTGAGCTTCTGTTTGCCATAACTGGTGTGTGCTTTGATTAATGTTTAGAAGTTAATAAAAGCCTAAATTCAATCTTTATATCAAAAGTTTATGATAAAAAGCGATCGTGCATCTTTAGAAATTTTGGACTAAACCGCTCAATTAATATAGATTATTTTTACGATCTCTTTATGAACTTTTAGAAGTGTCAAAGTGGTAGTTGTGTAGCGTCAATGGAGGGACAGAAAGCTCTCAGATTTCATCAAAAAGATCTTCATTTGTGTTCTGAAGATGAACTAAAGTCTCACACCCGACATGAGGGTGAGTAATTAATGACAGAATTTTCATTTTTGGGTGAACTAACCCTTTTAAAGATCTAAAGTAATGCAAGAATAAATATTAAGGTGGACATTTTCTAAGCATACATAGAGGAAAAAAATAGATGTTTATATATTTAATTTTCTTGATTCACATCTTAAAGGCTATGTGGGTGTGACTCCTAATATAAAATACAATAATGCATGAGAATTTAAGAAAATGAACAATAAGAATGAATTTATTAAAGAAAAAGAATACACTTTCAAATTTGACTCAACATTTTAATTCAATACAAAATTTAGCCTTTAAGAAAGAGTTAGACAGATCTTGACATATGGTGCAATTACAGCTGTAAAGTCAGATCAAACAAAATCCGAATTTGGTATGCATGGAAAATGAACAAAATACAAATTCTTCCAGTACACAGTTCTTGTGTTTTCACTGTCATTGAACAGAGAAAATTATAATTTGACCTTTGTCTCTAAGAGCAAAAGCAGAATTTCCACAAAAATACACCATAAAAACTGGTCACAAGAGGGATGTGTTCCCTGACAGAATTACTCTTGAAAGTCTTCATTCTCTGTGTACTAATACAAACAGCCCGAGCAAACAGAGTACCGCATACTGTCAAGGAACAGAGAAGAAGTGTTAGAACAACTGCAATGTAACAACTTATCACTTAAAGTGCCCTTATTATGGTTATTCGGATATTACGTTTCATGTAGTGCAGGGGTTCTCAACCCTGGTCCGCGAGGCCCACTGTCCTGCAGAGTTTAGCTCCAACCCTAATCAAACACACCTGAACCAGCTCATTCAGCTCTTCTGGATTACTAGAAAGCTACAGGCAGGTGAGTTTGATCAGGGCTGGAGCTAAACTCTGCAGGACAGTGGCCCTCGAGGACCAGGGTTGAGAACCCCTGATGTAGTTATAGAACTGTTGGTGATTATAAAAGGTCAGCAAAGATGAAAGTGCACGATAAATGGCTTTACTGTGTCCCAAAAGAATGTTTTGATTCTATATGAATGATATATCAACCACCATATCGATATGGCCCGATATATGATAATTTTTAATGTTATTATTATCAGCCCAATAAGAAAATTTTGCCAATATATTAAAGCAGGTACATAATGTATTATTCGGCACGGTTTGCCATGATGGTTTTAAATTGCTTGAAATATAACACATAAGTGCAACATGCGCACCATATACGTATAGCCATATATCATATAGGCTACATAAAATTATAATGAGAACATTATAATTGTGTGCTTGGGGCGTGGATTTAATAGTGAGACTTGTTTTTTGTAATCAGGCTCTTAAAAATGCTATACAAATTTGGATTTAGATTTATCGATAGTTATCGGCTTTCAAATATAAAGAATTATTGGTTATCGGCCAAAATTTTCATATTCACATGCCTACTTTTTTTCTGCTGCAAAAGCATATTCACTTTGCCAACTCTAACTGATACAGTAAAACGGACGCCATCATTACTGTTCGTATCACAAGGATCCGGAGCTGAAATTCAGATATGTTAACGGATAGACCAATCGCAACGGACTGGGCCATTGGACCAATCAGAGCAGAGTAGGTGGGAAAGGAGGAGTTTAGAGAGACCGAATCCTTTAGCAAACCATTTCAGACTCTGACGCTGAAAAAGAGAATTACAGTGTTTTTTGATCTTGGATGCATGTAAAAGGCTCTAAGCGATCCTGGGTGGAATAACTTCTTGTTGACGTTTGAAGTGTTGTCAAACAAAACAGAGGCTAGCTAGACCCTCCCTCTTCCTCCTCCTCCTCCTCCTCCTCCTCCGTGCTTCCTGAAACAGTCATGAGTTCTTGCCACCTTTCGAAGGCTTTTCCAATGTAAATTCGGGACTTAGCGTGTTCCTTCTCCTTTTCGTTGCAAGTTGTTCAGAACGAATCATTCTTGTTGGCTATTGGCTGGAGCACTGTTTATTATGTTTTGTGGTCCAGACTGCACCAGTGTGTTTTGGTTGCAGTTTGTGGAGCTTGTGCGAACTACAGAGACTGTGTTTTTTTACAGTGTGTTCAGGGGACAGTCAGCTAGCGGATAGTGAGGAGATGTTTGCTGTATGTGACAAAAAATGTTTTGGCCTAAAAAAATGTGTGACATCGCTTATAGCACCTTTAACTTATTGTAGGAGACCTCCAAAACAAAATGAGGAACCTTTAAAATACCATAATAGGGGCACTTTAAACTTGATTCATTACATATTACATGGCATACCTTAAATTTGGGGTAGTCATTCATCAAAATTGTGACAATTCCAATGTAAGGCACAAACCTGTAATGGAGGAAGAGTGATCAGGAATGTTGTAACATATGCAAAGCAAAACGACATTGAAGAAATTGAAACTTGCAATACTAGATTAGATTTGTTTGTGTAAAGATGTCTAAGGATTATACTATGGTAAATTATTATTGTATTATTAAGCATTAAGATCTTACCCTCTTGCTCTGCCCACCACGTCTTTCTTCTCCAGCCAGTGCTGTCCCTGCTTGTAAAGACCTCGATCATCCACAGAATTATTGTCACCTTTCGTCAAGAACTTGATATCGCCATTTTCTCTGAAATCAGTAGGCATCAATGTTATTGGAAAGAAAAAAGAAACACAGCATGTTCAGAAAATCACAAAAGTGCACAACTTGATACTACACTCTAAAAATAACAGTTCTTTACTGGCATTGATGGTTCCATGAAGAACCTTTAACATTAATGGAACCTTTCCATTGCACAAAAGGTTCTTCAGATTATCAAAATGAACTTGACACTAAAGAAAAAATAGCTCTTTTAAGAACTGTTCACTGAAAGCTGATGTTATTCTATGGCATCACTGTGGAAACACCCTTTTTATTTGTAAGAGTATATGACATACCACTATGGATGCACGGTATATTGGCCACCATAGCAGTATCAGCCGATATATGCTCATTTTTAACGTGATCGTTATTGGCCTGATAAGAAAATCTGGCTGATATATTAAAGCCGATAAATAATGGTTTATTGCCTTCAGCTGAGACACTTCAATTTCAATCATTTGATACAATGCACTTATTGTGTACATACATGTTTTTACATTGCACTTACATTTTTAAAAATACCTGCATGTAATTACTTTCTGTAGTTACATTTATAATGAGACTGTTGACACTTCCCTTACACCTAACTTACACTTTACCCGTATCGCAACTCAATATAAGCAAAAATGTTTGCAATACAATATGAACACAATAAATACATTGTACTTATTTTTTGATTTAAGTATATAGTAGTTAAGGCCACCTAATATAAAGTGTGAGCCAAAATAATAATGAGAACATTATAATTGTGTGTTTGGGACATGGCTTTTAATAGTGAGACTTTTTTTGTAATCAGGCTCTCAAATTATATAAAGATTTGGATTTAGATTTATCAGCCAATATATCGGTTATCGGCTTTCGAATATAAAGAATTACATATCAGTATTGCCCAAATTTTTCATATTGGTGCATCCCTACATACCACATTCATTGGGTCTCATTCACTAAGCATGCATACGTTTTTTGTGCGTAAAAAATGTGCGCATGAATGACTAAGAACAAATCGCAATTCACCAAACATTTCATAATAATGTAATTTATGAAAAAATATAGGAAAAGCTGAAACCACACATACGCAAATATATATTTATACGTAAATTTCATCCTAACATGGCTATAACTACATCGAAGTATATTGCATTCATTTATTATATAATCCATATATAAAATTATATAATGAAATTATTAAAGAATACAATTTAATTTCTTCTTAAATACATTCGTTCATATACAGTTAAAGAGTAAGAAAAGCTGTGTTATGGCTTCAGCTGCGAGGTTTCTCTGAATAACGCAGACATACACATATGTACAGCTGCTAATGCGAGCTCTGTAATCTGGGTCTTTATTGTGAGAACTGGTGAGAATGGCACACTTGGCATTGGTCGAGGACCCAGGCGAGAGCACGTCTGCGAACAGCGGCAAGTTTGACGAGAGTGACGAAAGGCTGTAAGGAAAGTGTGTGCGGAAAGCCCTTATAAGGAGATGGTTTGGGTTTGTTTTATGCAAATGACTAACCTTGTGCACGCGGCCTCCCATTTAGAATACTCCAAGTTCACTAACATCAGAACGAGATTAAGAACAAATTCATGTGCTTACAAACGTTTTGTGAATCAGGCAGACATTTCGTGAGAAGTTGTCCTTTGCGTACAAATATGAAAGAATCCACGCAATTATTAGTGAATGAGACCCAGTGTGATCTTATAAGAATACTCACTTTTCATGAATTTTTAGGACTCTGTGTACTATGGGAATTTCTCTTCCTTCAATCCTGAACACAACAATCTCTCCCACTCTGATTGGATCTTCAACACGATTCGTGAGGAAGAGGAGGTCTCCTCTGTGAAACGCAGGCTCCATGCTTCCACTGCAAAAATAATTAAATGAACACTTATCACACTTCATTGACCTAGAGACATAAATCCTTCTTATTGTATTGTGCAGATTTTGAAACATATGCCTCAATTAACTTTCAAATCTCTCAGCAGGTTTTATATTTTTTTTTTTTTAAAACAAGATAAACAGATTTCAAAATTTAAACATGCAGGTTCAACAAAACATAAGGATCTAAAAGTCACACAGCAATCGAAAACACCACATGCACACAATTTTACCAGTGCATTCATGACTTGTTTTTGATTAAAGCCACAATATGTAATTTTTCGCTGTAGATGTCGCTTATTCAAAACAAAGGCGTAGCTTGATGATGCGGAGCTTTTATTACACCGCAAATGATCGCTTCCGCTCAAGCGTATGTGGGGTAACGCAGTGCTGTTTTATCATATTAGATACATTTGAGTGTGTTGAAAGTTATGTTATAACGCTACTCATCATAAACTCAGCGACTACGAGCCACTTGTTGCACACTGCAGTGAGCTAGATCAATATTAGGCATGGTAAAACATGGTATTCGTGGTAAATCAAGACAACGAGATTTAAAAATAAGACTAACTGTGTTGAGCTGTATAAATCATTCCTTTTCTGTCTGAATGTATCCAAACAGTTGCTCGCCTATCTAATAAAACATTATATATTAAAGCGTCTTTGGTGTTGCTGTTGTTTCTACAATATAAAAAATAGATAAAATCGAGGATAACAGGGGTATAATGTTATTGATAGGCAACGCACAGACATGACCCGTGTCCTGGTTAAAATAGCAAAGTTCTCTGGATTTAAACATTGGAAACATTTGAGATAATGTAAGTACACGTTATACAACAAGATATATAACATTGTTCTAGTGTTTTTCTCTAATGGATTTTAATCCCAAAATCTTACATGTTATGCTTTTAATGCATAAGGATATTTAAAACTCACTTTAAGATTGTGACCTGCTGAGTTAAACATTAACTCAAATGTTTCTGTAAATGAAATTACAGTCCAGTTAAACAGTCTTGTAAATAATAAATTCAACAATGGGAGCATTGTATCATGTGAAAGATAGAAGAGCATGCTGCTAAAAATATTACCATGTTATCCGTTACAAAAGCCAAAGCCTTTGGTATGCAAGTGATGAGCAGGCTTCATACTGATGCCCTTACCTGAGAACAACCACAATCGGGCTTTCACTTCCAGTTACAACCATCAAGCCTTTCCAGATCATCAAGGCTGAAGATACAATCATTCCAAAATTCAGCACCTGATAGTAAAGCTGAAAAACAAGAGACATGATGCTCAACATCAGCTTGTTCTTTGTCTTCCAGTGTGATTTTCACTTTACTGGTGAAAGCATGGGTTTTTAGTAAAGATAATGATGCAAATTTCAGATGTTTTTAGTCCAGTGGCTTAAAAGGAAAGTATTGTAACATTCAAAATGAAAACAGAATAGCAGCTGTTGTAAAAAGCCGACTTCCGTTTTTATTCTCCTCTCCATCTGCTCAACAACAGCAATATATGTAAAGGCATTCAAAACATCTTTCATCTGTGCAACTCTCATTGAAAAGCATTAAAATGTGTAGACCGTTAAAGCCACTGTCATTCAAGCTGACGTGTAGTAAGAGAAAGCGATGCAGAGGAGGCGCCGAGCTAACTGGCTAAATAAATACACACCTGACGCTTATTCATTCGCCGGACATCGTCGAGGAAATCTAATGATAACATCTTGCCTGTAGATTAAATATGTATGGCAAAAGTCAGATAAAATAATTGCAGAATTATGATTTTGGTGCAAATGTTTCGCCGCCACTTGTATAGTTAGCGGATACGCGGCGACTCTTCCGGTTGCGTTACTTCCGGTAAAGAAAAAGAAGGGGGTGGGTAACGTTAGTTGAGAACCTATTGAAAGTTGACAGGTTGTCGTTTTTTATTTATTTTTATAAAATAAGTATTTGTAAGATAATACGTATTTAGCCCATATAGAACTAAACTAAAATGTCAATATTATGAGTATTACATGATTTTTTAGCTCTTAGGATAAACAAGTGAACACAACAAAACACCAACTTGTATCTTTCCTGAGTTTGTAGAAATGTCCGGATATTTATGTAGCCAATACTAAGAAAACAAATAAAAATAAAAACAACATATCCTGAGAAATATTCACTTAAATAAAGAAGTGAACGAAGTAGTTTGTTATGATCATTGTTGGGTGTAATTAATGCTGCCTTCACGTCCTACAGGCAATGTCCTACTTCCCACTTCTGAAGTCGTGATTACGAGTAATTGCATTCAAATCTTGACTTGAGAAGGGCGTTCATGTCCTATTTTTTTCTTTTTTAACTAGACAACTAGTGTTTAAGATAATTCTGCTAGCACGTGGAGGCAGCATAATTACTAAGTAATCTAATTACTTTTCCCTTGAACAAGTAAAGTAGCCTAAGGGATTACTTTCCCCCCTGTGATTCAGTTATGTAATTGCATTAAAAACTGTATAGACTATAGACCATAAATGTAATGTTAAAATGTATGTTTTTAATGTAACCTTCCCCCTTTAAATACTTTAGTCAGTTCAAGAATAATTTATGCAATTGTATATTATTAGAAAAAATCAAAAGTGCAGTTTCGTGTCTTGTTCAACTGGTCGAGGTTGATATGAGATTTAGAAAGTAATAAGTAACCCAATTCTTTTAAGAGAGTAATTAGTACAGTAATCTAATTACACTGTTGAAGATGTAATTAATAGCTAAAGTAATTACTTTTTTAAAGCAATTTACCCAACACTGGACACACTAAGATAATCAATGCTTTAATCTGAAACATTATTGGTGAAATAACAATAATAATCTTAGTTTTTCTACATTTTAAAGGTCCCAAAACATCAAACCTCCGCTGATAGCAGAAAAACTGTAAAGTTGAGTCTCTGATGTCTTTATTATGTAAATTCTTCTCTTTTTTTCATACAAGCATTTACAAAAGTGCTAAATTTGATTGTAAGAATGGCTCATTGAATATAAATGAGTAATCTACATGGAATGAATATGAAAATATATTTTCTCTGAGTGCTGATACCTGGGTTTAAGTGAATACCTTTCAGAATAATGTAATCTCCATCGTAGCAAATACTGTTACAGATGTTTAGCTTTGTGATACAAGTGCGCTACCTAATAAATATAAAATAAACATCATCAGACATGCCCTTCCTTCAAGACCAGCACAGCATAAGCACCACCAAAGATTGACCATCAAAGGTGGCGAAATTCTTCTGCATTTTTGGTGACCCTGAAAACAGCCAAAATATCACATGGCTGTCCCACTTATGGCTACAATATGTAACATACATAATATTTCTTGCATTGTAATGCACCCAAGACAGATTTGACGTGGTACATGAACAAAAACATACAATTGCTCTGTAGAGAAACACTGAAACACATTGACATGATGCTTTTGCAATTACACAAAAAATAAATTATGATTATCCACATACATAGGATGAACAAGTAAGCAGTAAAAAGTGACAATTAATTGCATGAATGTAACAGTTAAAAAGATAGTACACCCAAAAATGAAAACTCTGTCATCATTTACTTTCTGGTTCCCAACATTCTTCAAAATATCTTCTTTTGTGTCCAACAGAAGAAAGAAACTCATACAGGTTTGGAACAACATGAGGGTGAGTAAATGATGACAACATTTTCATATTTGGGTGAACTACCCCAATAATTAAGCTAATCCAAATAATGCAATGAAACTCTGAATGAGAGTCTGTTTTAAACGTTATTTCGTATATGTGATATATGTGACATGAGATATAGTTTTTCACTGTAAGGCAACATGTTTGCAGTACCACATTTACCAGCTGCATATTCAACAATCACATGTTAGCAGTTAAGTTGATTAGCAGCTTTCCACTGGAGTCCTTTCTTCTATTCAGTCCTTCTCTTCTTCAAATCCACTCGTTTCTGATGCCTGTGTGTCGTTGCTGTCTGTGGGTTCAGTGTGGAGTTTGCATTGCTCCTCCACTGTGGACACTCCAGTCTTTTTTGGAGAAAGAGGTGCAGTTTCATCGCTCAAGTCTGTTGAGTTGTCCCGTCCTTTCCCTGTCTCCTCATGCTCCTCTGCTTCTTTGACCTTATGTACAATGAAGAGGTGTCTGCTGAGTGCTAGCTGAGATGTGAAACAAAGGCCGCAGTGTTGGCACTGGGGTGTGTCGCAATCGGTTCTGTGTTGAGGTATGTGTTCCTGAAACTGGGCCTGGTTTTCAGAGTTAAAGCCACATTTGGCACAGCGATAAAGATGCTTGGGCCGCTTGGCAGGGGTGTTGTATGACGTTCCCCCATTTCCTGCAACTCCATGAGCCGCCTCTGCTCTTCTTTTTGGCCTCTGAAAGAGGAAAGCGTATTTGTACACGCTGTACCTGAAGAAATGTTTCTATAAAGTAAATAAATGAAGTATTTGTGATTACCTGGCTTGTGGGTTTGCCCACCTCCTGAGATGCTAGCTTTGCCATCTGGCTGAAATCTGGGTTCTTGATTCCATGCATCAAGCTGATGTGGTTCTTTAGCAGAGAGTGTTTAGTGAAGGATATCCTCTCATTTGTGCAGTACCTTCAGATTGCATCAAGAAAGATACAAATCAAGGCTGCACTCTTCAGATAAGAAAGATGCTAAACAAATCTTGATGAACCTTTAATTATTTAGTGTTTTTACCAGCATGTGTAGACTTTCTTTTTTCCATCGTGGTCACTCCGAATGTGTCGTTTAAGACTCAAGGATGAATTAAAGGATCTTTCACATAGTCGACAAGGATGCCTCTTTACAGACTGAAAATAAACAGAACACATTCAAATGTGAAAATCTCCAAAATGACTAGAGCAAAAAAATTTGTACTAGCCATTCAATCAAATACAAAAGTCCACACGCATTGTATAATAGGGCTGGGGATCTTTCGGTACCTCACAAATTGGGGTCATGATTCGATTAAAATTTGTATTAAAACTTATTCGATTTTGAATCCAATTTGATTCAATATATGCATAGATTTTATTCTAGTTTACTGTTTTGTGTACCTTCCTATTTGACTGCGGTAGACAATTTGTTTCGTTTTTCTTCCAGTTTTAGTCAACCCAATATTATAAAACAATGCCATTTAAGCTGACTGCAATTATTACACCCATGACTGGTAGTCTTCTGTAATAATGCAAGGCAGGCACTTTTATTCTATTTTTAATATTGAAAATTGGAACAAAGAAGCAAATTACAAATAATAGGACAAATATACAATAGCAAAAATATACAAATTAAATAAACTTTTTCAGGTTCAGTAGCCAAGGTTTGATTCATATTAAAGATACAAAAGTGATTCAGTCAAAAGCAGCGAGTGATTTTTTTTCATTAACAATAATAAAATGACTGCTGTGCCTTTAAAGAAGGGTCTAATGCTATTTCATGCATTCTGACTTATTTACACTGTTAAAGAGCGGTCATAAAGGGCAGAATATGGGCACTTTTCCCAGTTAAGCATGTGCGCACCTCAACCAGAGCGAGAGCATGCCTATCAACGAGCTCGGCAGCACTGTCATTTTGTTTTTAGACCACGAAATCAACAATGTCACTAAAGAAGTGTGTTTTTGGTTCTGAGTTCTGCAAGTGTGTTTGTTTGTTTCTGGTCACGAAGGGGAAACCGCAGGCGGTGAGTGAAACTGCATCAAATGTCTGTGTTTTTGGCACGCAAGTGCATATATTAATGTAAACAACACAAACGTATAGTAAATCGAAAGTTTTCCAGGGATAATGCCATGATGTATTTTGTGTGTGTGTGTGTGTGCTCATGACTCTTTAGCTCCGCCCACTACATGCGTGCACAAGCTCAGCTGTTTTCGGAAAGAATCGGTACAGCGTATCTGTCTTTTATAAATATGAACTAAAACTAAAAGACTAATAAAACTAAAGCCTCTTTGGCGATATGAATGATTCAATACTACTCTATAGGTACTCAAGATTAAGATGAGACTGGCAGAAACTCTTTGTTATGTACCCTTTAAGAATTAATGCACGGATCTAATATACAGTTACACGTCCAATTTAACCCCTAACTGTTTACGTTCGCATTGGAAATAGCAGACGTTTATGTGAATTTTCCACATTATGTGCTTTTTAACATAATTGTGTGCGTATTTTATCAGTCAAGTGCATTGACTTTGGGATCGCATGCATCTGAGAGGCGGCATCTGTGCTCACGCTCAGCTGTGTGTCCATCAGTGCGAGCACTGTATTGAGTCCTTTTTTGTCAATAATAATGTGTCAATAACTTTAAGTAGTACTGTGAAGTTAAAAAAAGTGGAAAATCGATTTTTGAAATTTGTGAATCAATGCAAATCGGTAGAAGCTAAAATATAGATAGGACCTCACCCTGCCATGGCTGGTCTTCATGTGATTGACGAAGGTCTCCCTGTCAGGGACCCACAGGAGGCATTCTCCACAGGTCCAACCAGCGTTCCTCACACTATCCCCAGCACTTGACTTCTGTGCAGCAGAACTCTCTCTTCCCTTCACGCT
Source organism: Gobiocypris rarus (assembly GCA_023029165.1). Lineage (NCBI taxonomy): Eukaryota > Metazoa > Chordata > Actinopteri > Cypriniformes > Gobionidae > Gobiocypris > Gobiocypris rarus. The sequence goes on from CM040918.1 coordinate 6,295,796, forward strand.
CCCGGCCTCATTAACCGCTTTGGTCAACCTTGGTTGGAGGTTTTGTGGTGACATTTTATCAGAGAAAGATATTGTCTCTGTCTTTTTTGTGCTTTTTTCTGCTTCACATCTGAAAACGCCACCATGAATAGCCTGCAGATGAAAAAGACACATTATTTCACTTTGTAAATGTGAATAATTATATCATTACATACATTGCTTTGGAATACTTGTCGCAGCATGTTTCAGATGATTAAAAAAAAACGCAACATATATTATGGAAAATACGGTATACATACAGTATTAGGTTTATTTAGACCGCACTTATCTGCATATGTACAGGAAGTACTTTGTTCCTAGCAGATAATGTTCTAAATGGTTTGCTTGCCATCTGGTGATCACAGCAGTCTCATATGAAGCATTTTTTGTAAGTTGATTTTGTTAAGAACATCTGCTCAATGTCTTAAATGTAAATGACTTGTTGTAGTGCCAGACAGAAGCATAATGTATAAAATGTGTATGGAATGAACTCACACCTCCGTCTAAACACTGAATACATTTTTTAGTGAAGATGTCTTTACAAAAGTACATTTGCACGCATCCAGTTATAATCAAGCTACAGGAGGTTTTTGCAGGTCTTCATCTCGAAGTATACATAATCAAATAATTGACGTAATATCATATATTGGGTTTAAGATGCTTAGGCCAGTTGTAGTCTGAATAACATGTATACAAACAGGACAAATCTGAGTTACCATCAGGCCTTGTCCACACTAATGTTTTCATTTGAAAACGCCTCTTTTTTCTCTGTTTTAGCCTTCCGCCCACACTTAGACAGTTTTTATTAACAAAAACAAAGCTTTTTGAAAACGCTCTCCAAATTGGATAAATATGAAAGTGCAGTTTTCCCATTTTAGTGTGGACTATGAAAACTGGTATTTGAAAATGACGATGCACGTTTAGTCTTATTGAATATTGTACTGATAGATATTCGTGTGTATGCTGGTATTGTGCCTGTTATGTGCTATTCACTTTCACACAGTTGCTAAAATGTGACCCTGGACCACAAAACCAGTCATAAGTTGCACGGGTATATTTGTCGCAATAGCCAACAATACATTATTTGGGTCAAAATTATAGATTTTTCTTTTATGCCAAAAATCATTAGGATATTAAGATCATGTTCCATAATCTAATTCCATTTTGTACATTTCCTACCGTAAATACATTTTTAAAAAATATTAGTAGTAGTAATATGCATTGCAAAAGGCCTTCATTTTGGACAACTTTAAAGGTGATTTTCTAAATATTTTCTTTTTTTTTTTGCACCCCCAGATTCCGTATAATATTTTCCTAATAAACCATACATCAATGGAAAGCTTATTTATTCAGCGTCATGTGATGTATAAATCTCATATTAGTCTTGCAAAGATGACAGAAAATTTAAAATCGAGATCGCAATCTTTTAACGATTAATCTTGCAGCTCTAAAATACACACGGGAGTGTTTAAAAGCACCGCCTATTATCAGGTACCAGATCGACCCGGTACTCGATTCTACCAGTACTATAGAAAGGTTAGTAGCATTACATTTATAAAATGTAAATATCAGCTTGGTACCAAAGAACTGGTACTTTTGACAACCCTAATGCAAACCTTGAAATGTTGCACCAAAGGTAGTTTCTCTGGGAAAAATGAAGTGCACTCTGGACACTTGAACACACAAATACGATGATGGAAATGTTGATACAACAGCTGCTTCCTCTTAAAGACCGTTTCACAGGAACACTTGAAGATCATCCTGCACAGAATGAGCCAGATGTAACTCCTTAACACAGTTCTAGGAACACTTAAAGCAGTATGCCTGAATTTACAGGATAACAGATCAATAGATAAACTCACTGATGGCTGGGTTCACTGCCGCCATGCTTGTTTTTTAAATGCATCAGACAGCCGTCAGAAGTTTTGAAGGCTACAGGACATATAGTGCACTTATAGAAGACCTCACAATGCTTCTCCTCAATGTGACACTTCAAGAGGGACAGTGACATGAAAAGCATCTCACAATGCAGACACCTGGAAGAAATTGCATTTGAGGGAATCTGAGAGTGGGGAAGAGAGATGACAGCACAAAAGAGATTCACAGAATTTCATTGGCCTAGAGGTCACAGTTAGAGGTACTTACGAGTACCCAATTTTACGGGCATAGTGGAGACAATTCTCTTTCACATGCTTCTGGATGTCCACTGAGCGATTGAGTGCCCCACATTCAGGACAGCAATAAGGGGATTTGTGTGTGTGAATGCGTTGATGGGCCCTGTAGCTGCACTTGTTGGGTAGCAGCATGGAGCAAACCTTGCACATCTGGATTTAAAGAAAGCAAACATAAGGGTCAATGACACAGAAGAGGGTCCACAACAAACGCAAGGAAAAATCTCTTAATCTAGTGGCAAGTTCTTAGACATGTACTCTCATACCATTTTCAAGATTGACCATCAAGTAAAAAGTACAAATACGTCTCCCTTGCATCTTGAAAACAGGTTTACTTAACCATTAATTTCAAGTTTTTTTCTACAAATTTCATTAAATATAAATTATTAAAATAAGTTTTTGTAGGCCGCACCACATCTTGCCTAACAATGTGAGTTATCTGATATTTTAAAGAGACCTTGACAGACAGTCATGAGGGTCTACGGTGGTCTTTTCTAAGATATCATTTCCTGAATAAAAAGTTAAAAAGAACTGCATTTATTACAAATAAATAAATCTTTACTACCACTTTTTAAAAACAAAAACAATTTAACACATCCTTGCTGAATAAAAGTATTAATTTCTTTCAAAGAAGGAAATATAAAATACTGACCCCAAACTTTTGAATGGTAGTGTATATTGTTGCAAATTTGTTACAAATTATATTGTTATTGTAAGTGTATATTGTTAAAAGATTTCTATTTTAAATCAATGAAAGATCAAAGAATCCTGAAAAAAATTATAATGGGTTATAAATATTAAGTGTAAATATTAAGTAGCACAACTGTTTCCAACATTGATAATAAATCATCATATTAATGATTTCTAAAAGATCGTGTGACACTGAAGACTGGAGTAATGGCTGATGATAACAGAAATAAATTATATTTAGTGCTGTCTATCGATTAATCGCATCCAAAATAAAAGTTTGTGTTTACATAATATGTGTGTGTACTGTATATAATTATTATGTATAAATACACACATGCATGTTTATACTCATATATCATATCAATAAGTTCATACTTATACATGCAAGTTAATATTTAAGAAAAATGTGCTATATTTATATATATACACAGTATATACATGCAAATATTTTTTAAATATATATAATTGAATGAGTGTGTACATAATTAAGTGTGTATTTATATATACATAGTAATTATACACAGAATACACACATATACACATATATTATTTTATTTTGGATGCTATTAATCATTTTAAAGTAAATTAAAATAATAAACCAATATTTTTAAACCAATAAAAAAATTTCACAATATTACTGTTTCTGTATCTTCGATCAAATAAATGCAGGCTTGACGAGCGTAAGAGACTTCTTTAAAAAATATAAAAAATAGTAATGTTTACAAATATTTTTTGACCGGTGCAAATTATTGCACACTCCTACTTTTTGTATGAGTTATCTGATATTTTGAGGGACATTTAAAGAACTCGACAGACAGTCACAAGGCTCTGCATAGGTCCTTTCTATGATATAATTTCCTGTTTTGTTATTTGTTTTCTGCATATAGGTCAAAGCACATGTCTTGACTTGTTGGACAAACGTTTTCATATATTCTGAAATAGAAAGCAGTGTAGCAGTTTTGTAAAAAAACAATCCTTAAAAATTGTAATAAAAGATCATGACAAAATTCATTGTATGTGTGTATTGGATTGTATTTTGAATAAAAATGTATTTTTCTGTTATTTATGTTATTCGTTTTGATTCCAGTAGTTTTATAATTTGACTCACCAGACCTTCAGCCTCCGATGACCTTTGATAGTGACCTGCAAGTGCTGTGTAGTCTGACATCTGTTTATTACAGTCCAGACATTTGTATCCATGTCTAATAACTTTGTCAGGATAAAGTGGCAAGACTGCTTGGCCTTTAGATGACTCTGTGGTGCTGTTCCTGGAAGGTATCTGATTCACAGACTGCTTAGGTTTGGTGGGTGCCAACATATGGTCAACAGCAATGGGCTTCATAAACAACTGAGTGCACTGCATCACCATGCCTTTGTTCTTGTGTTCGCGAGCATGTGCCAGGAGAGCGCATTTGTTGAAAAACACCAATGTTTTGGAGCAGTGCGTGCACGCAACTTCAATATGCACACTCCTCCGGCTGTAATGGTAAGCGAGGCTCTTTTCCAGCCCGAATGAGTCTCCGCATTCTAGGCAGCAATAGCCTTGCGGTGGGAGCTTGATATTGGTGCCTGGTGGTGGACTCAGGTCAGGAACATATGTTGGCACTGGGTTTGAGTAATTCAGCAGTCTGTTTAAGGTTCCAGCTGCAGTATTTGAGACAACAGTTCGTGTGTTTGGGGAGACTTTTTTAACTTGATGCACCAATGGTACAGAACTGCACACCATTGATGATGATAACCGAGAGGGCTCCTGTCTGTTAGTGGAAGACCTTGCTGTAACTGAGGCCGCCACGCTATGTGGGACTAGATTTAGGTTTGCTAAGTGTAATGCCTTCGGAAGGTAGTTCGTATTAGCAGAAGAACCCATCTGAGCAGAGGCAGCCTTCCTTTGCTTGTTCCCACCATGCGTTGTCTTTAGGGTATGACTATTATTTTGGGTTTGAGGTTTCTTTGAGCTCCTCACTGATTTCGTGCTGCATTTGCCCCCCAATAAAGCGGTCTTCGAGGCTTCCTGATTTCCATCTTCAAAAATGACCTCCGAAATGATGTCATTTGAACGATACACAGGCAATGTTTTTGAGAAGGCATCTTCAACTGAGGACTGAGATGGCGAAGACCCAAATGGCGATGTGAGATCTTCGGTCTCAGAGTCTGGCAATATGCTTGTGACGGTGCGTTTGATTTCTCCAGATGAGGTTTTGATTGTCTTTATTCTGACTCGTGGGATGGCTGGAGGCGAGCCAGTAGTGACAGCTGGAGATGCTTTACCACTGCTGTCACTGCATATACTCATTGGGCTGTCAGGCTGTTTCACGAAACGTTTCACCACTTCCAGAGGACTTCTTGGGCTCCTTGGCGAAATTGGTATTTTTGGACTCATTTTCATGGACTCTTTTGGGGTAACTGGAAAGTCCCTTGAATTAGTTTGCCCACCAGGATCCTTTTTAGCATTTAGGGCTACTAATGCATCAAGACAAGAGGACAATCTGGAGTTATGAGCTTTGACGCATGGACGGGAAGAAGGAATAGTCGTCTCAGGTGTTGGATATGCATTTGTTTCACAATCTTGGATGCAGTCCCTCTTATTTGCAGAATCATAATTTTTTGATGAGCAATCATACTCGAGATCATCTACACCTTTTGAACCATGATGTCTTTCAGTGCACTTGTCTGTCAAGCTGGACGCATCTGAATTTTCATGACTGTCTAAAACAGGAAGAGGCGAAGATGTAAAGAGTGAATCAGAGGGGAAGTACGGGGTCTCTGCAGATTTTGTACAGTCATCGATTCCATTGCTTTGAATGTCTTCAGATTCCGGGCTAGATATTGGGCTAAACTGAGGCATAGACGCTGATAGACTGGGAACTTTTTCAGTCTTGTAGAGGCTGGGAATCTTTTCCAAGGAATGTCTTGAACAGTCCCCGTTGACAGAAGAGCTTTCCAGCATTGGATAGCTAGAGGGATGTGTCTCCATTGAGCCAGCAGAAGTTTTGAAACCATTTTGTAAAAGCTGCCCCAAATGAGAGCTCTCTTTCTCCACAAGATTTTCATAGGAGTTCTGGCGGCTGGTGTTCTTTACAATAACACTGACAACAGGGACATCAGTTGTAGGCACTGGGTGAGGGATCAAAACCGTGGCATCCATACACATCTCTGAGTGCTTTAGGTGTCCCTCTCCCTCATCTTGATTCCCATGAATGGCATCTTTGGCATCCAGACTGGTCGCATCAGGGATGTCAAAGGCAGCCAAGAGATCATCAAAATCAGGGGTCTTCATATCACCCATAATTGAAGGCTTTTAAAACCTGAAGTTAATAAAATATAGAATTAGAATGAAATCAAATGATATGAAGAACACATACAATTAATGTAAAATAATTGAATACCACAACTAACAGACATAAAACCAACTTACAACAAAATGTATCATCTAAGATCTATAACATACTGAATTGCATTGATGACTAAATACAAAATAAAGATGTAATAGTAATCACCATTTGATTCCTGGTTAATTCATCTCAACAGTTGTTGATGTCCATTAGTTTTGTTGCTGTGGACCTTCATCTGCATTGCACTGACACTCCCAGGAACTTCCATAGTACCGTCCAGCCAGCTCAGACTTGTTTATGGAAACTTTGACCTCTTTCTAAGCATTTTAACATCATACTACTAAATTTGACATAACCAAACTCCTGTTTTTCTTTCAACCAGTAAAATCTACCTCAGTATAGTTAGCCTGTCATTCTCACATAAATTAGTTTAACCTGAATTGTTTTATTTAGACCGATAGGACACCCTTTTACAGACGTTGAGTCAATAAAAAACAACACATTTATCGACAGTTATGGGCTTTTTGTACGAGGTGTTAGAGAGCTAGCTTTAGCGTATATGCTAACTGAGAAAACAATCCGTCGACAAGCTAACACCATTTAAAACATCGCTTCCAGACAGATTGGTACTATTTTATTCCGTAAAACATGACCTGCCACTTCTAACGTGTTTATAGTTAAAGACAGATGAGAGAAATTAAGATAGTAAAGCGGTTCGTGTTGACAGAAGCTTTAGCTGTGCGCTTCTCTAGCTGCTCACATCCCAGCAGCTCTGTAAATAACGCAAACCTGCGGTAATAATACAACAGTCGGGTCTACAGCCAAACAAGCATTTAAATCAACCCTTTAAATGCCATGCAAATGGATGAGCAAGTCAGCGTAAGGTATGTTTGATTTGTGAGGTTTATAAAAGTGAGTTGTTTACAGTTGCCCGCTGTCTGCTAGCTAACAGCTCTCTCCCCTTCCTGTGTATGCTTGAGAACCCGCTCAACGACACACACGGGCTGTGGCTCAAATCCTTGTGAGCTGCCTACATAGACAGCATTTTTTTAGACAAACACTTTGGAACATTCAAAACGCGCCCATGATGCGCTAAAACGCAGTATGCGCAACTACACGTCTCCTCAAACTACAATAGTCTATTTATTTCATATAGCGTATTAAAATGCATGTTCGAGGACAAATTTCACTCTGTAAAAAGTCGTACTGATCAAATTATATAATACAATATAATTTAATTGTAGCCTCTACCTAGTTTAGGTGACCAAATAAGACAGGGCCTAGATAATTTTACCATTGTGATGTTTCCACAAAAAAGTCTTGTTTTTTATTTGTTTGTTTAAATGTATAGGCCTACTCAATATTCAAAATGAATGTTAACCTTCACATTTTCGAATTTTAGTTTTATGTCACATATATGTTGTTTTTATGGTTATCTAGGCTATATTAGGTTAAACTGAGACAGACTTTGACAGGGTGGACACGCTTACTGAAAACATATCTTTCTGAAGAAACTGTCAAGATAAAGGTGGATAGGATTAGGCTTAATTTGTGCTGATAAAATGTATATATTACATAATCACTGCACAATCAAAAACTACACTCATTCCTTTGGGAATATGTCATTTTGATGATAAAGTGGGCCTGAACGAGCAGTCAACTTCTGTAATTAACTGATTTCAGAAATTGTTTCCAAGTTCCATGTGTTCCAACAATGATACAATTATACAGCCCTATCAATTTCCATCAATGTCCAAACAATGTACAAGCTCATCAAATTCCTTCATGACAATTACAACTATTCAAATATTTAACCTCTAAAAAAATTGATAAGTGTCTAACACTGACCTTCACTTTAAAAACATTTCTTTTGAAACATTTTTATAGAGCATGAACTAAATGTGCAAATACATCTATAGACAAAAATTACTTCAGACCTGGGATCCCTTGCCTTTGTTAAACACATTAACCTCATAACTATATTCTTTAAATTAGCAGGAAGACATTTGGCTGATATTATAGAAAAATCATGACTGCTTGCTCCAGCAAAGCACATAAAATGCCTCCATAAATATCTGTTAATGTGTTTTGTTAGACCTTCAATAAAATGCAGTGATGCACAATTCAGTTTATTAAGCTGCAAGTGTGCGTCATCTTGTGTTAGCTAAAAGATATTAGGCACCATTTAATTTTATGACTGTTTTCGTGTTTCCATGAAAACAGTCATAGATTCCACATTTTGTCTGATGGTTGCATTTTTTTAAATATGTAATTTTAATAAGCATTCTATGGAGTTTTGCTTCAGGTGGGAGCTTCAGTCTTCTTTCCGGAAGGCATAATATACCAGTTTAGGGTGAGGATGGCTCTACATTTTACATGAATGTTAAGTTACATGGAAATCATATTGATCTAAAAACTGCATAATGTGCATCATCAGTTGACAAAGACAGCATCACAGACCAAAAATCTACTAAAAGAAAATTCTCTAAATATACTAGGAAGTTCAGAAAAAAGATGGGTTAATACAGAATTAATATATTAAAAGGAGATTAATGAATCTCTATATGCTCAGATTGCTTCCAGTGTGTGTTTATTATTACTCTTATGTTCTGTATTTAGGTATAAAAGTGACTTATATTCCACAATGTGCAACAGTGGCATCTAGCGTCCAAATTGTCTAAAGCTTGTCGTACACCTCACTGTCTCATTTTTAGTGGGGTTTTTTGTGGGTTTTTTTTTTCCAAATTGCACATCTTTATTAAGTTCTCCTATGATGAAATGGGAGCCTGAGTGAGAGACTGCTCACTGCAGAGCCATGGGTGGAGCGTGAAGTCTAGCTCCCCCTCTCTAGATTTAATCTGGGCATAATGGGTGGTCCTAGAAGGTCCAACCACACCATAAACCTTTCCTTCCACCCATTAGATCCACAGAGGTGGAGCTGGTTGAGTTTGGTTTTGCAGTGAGTAAGTTCCACTTGGCCTGAGTGGCTTAACATGCAGTCTGTCAGAGACAATAATAAACTTAATACATAATGCATGTATAAATTTGTTCTTTACTCGCTGAAATTGAATCAGAATAATCAAGGAACTGAGTGGAATACTTCACACTGTATGCTAAAAAGAATAAATGTCAATCCAATTGAAAAATATGCGGGGTTAGTGAATATTATTCAACGTGTTGGTTTTGACAGAATTTTTTTATGCACAAAGTATGCAGTTTTATTCTGGCATTCCTGATTTGAATAATTTCAATACTTTTCTTGCACATTTTGAACTTCAGCAAAAACCAATGAGGTTCATTCTCGTGTTACGCAGCACGTTTGAGCTTCAGCAAGAACCAATGAGATGAATTCTTGTGTTACGCATCACTTTTGAGCTTCCTCAAGAACCAATGAGGTTCATTCTCGTGTTACGCAGCACGTTTGAGCTTCAGCAAGAACCAATGAGATGAATTCTTGTGTTACGCATCACTTTTGAGCTTCCTCAAGAACCAATGAGGTTCATTCTCGTGTTACGCAGCACGTTTGAGCTTCCTCAAGAACCAATGAGGTTCATTCTCGTGTTACGCAGCACGTTTGAGCTTCCTCAAGAACCAATGAGGTTCATTCTCGTGTTACGCAGCACGTTTGAGCTTCAGCAAGAACCAATGAGATTAATTCTTGTGTTACGCATCACTTTTGAGCTTCCTCAAGAACCAATGAGGTTCGTTCTCACGCGTCAAGCAGGTTTGTTTGAGCTTCTGTTTATGTTCACTGATCAATGTTTAGATGTGAATAAAAGCCTAAATTAAATCTGTTCATCATATGAAGCGATCCAGTCTCTTCACACAGAGGAAAAGGGTGTAAAAATGGTACCTTCAGGGGTACAACAGCTTGTCACTGGGGCACTACCCTAAAAAGGACACCCTTTTTTTTTACCCTTTTTTAACCCCTAAAGGTGAAATTTTGACAGATTTTTTTCTCTGTGTTCAGAAAATTTGAACTTAACCGCTCAATTCATATGGATTAGTTTTACGATCTCTTTATGAACTTTTTGAAGCGTCAATGTGGTAGTTGTGTTGCTGTCAATGGAGGAACAGAAAGCTCTCAGATTTCATCATCATCATCATCAAAAAAAAAAAAAAAAACTGTCTCTTTAAGGCAATTATCAAAGTTTAATAAAATAATAAAATAATTTATTTTCCAATAAAAGATGATAATCTACCGCTTGTCATGTGTCCTTGCACTGGGTTTGTTTTGATTGGTAATTGAGCCATCAGTTTTTTTATAGTATATGGATAATATAATAATAATGGACCCTCCTCTTAGCCACACTCACCATGTGACTCTGCCTCTGGGACGCCATAGAATGGCAGGGCCTCCGTCACGTTACATTTTTGTTATTCCTTACCGTTGTTTTCCTACTTTGTATCTTGTTGGCCTCTGGAAATAAGGAGGAGCTTCATTGTAATAAATGATAAAAAGATGCTGTTTCATGACTCAGTGTAGTTCTCACTTACTAATCTGATAGCAACATGCAAGTGTCTTAAATAAAAACACATTTGTATATAGTTAATTAATGATAAGATTTCCAAGTGGGCAGAGTATATATCTTGGCTCAAGGTTCAAGACCCAGCAGTTGTCACAGAGAACGCAGAATGAGTAAGTCATGCATTTACTTCTCCCTTCTTTACAGATTTATTTTTGCAAGCAGGTGTTTGAACAGGTGGTTTTACCATGGTTTGCATAAAGGAGGTGTTGGTTTTTGTGGATAGTTAATGATTGTTTGGATGAAATGTGAGAAAGAAACTTGCATATCTTAAGGAATTGTTGGATCAAGGTTCATTAGAGCTGGTAAAAAGTTTTCTAATACTTTCCTACCAGCGGACAAAGAAGATTTACAGTTGACAACCGTCTCGTATGGGAATGAACAAGGGGTGGACAATCCAGCATTTGTGAAGGTAGGCTTGAGGAAATATGAGGAAGTTCTCTGAAAAGTCAACAAGTTAAAAATCTCATTTTTTTTCATCTTTAGGAGGATACATTAACAGATGATCTGAGTGACACTGATAAAGAAGAGTCAGAGGAGCAGTCAAAATCATGCATAAGGTGTGGTTGTGAATCTAATTAGTGAATATGACGTCTTTATTAGTATTGAAATTCCTTTGAAATTGCATGCATAATGCATCATATTCAGCTTATCCTAATTAAGAAATAGACAAACATGTAAATATATCGACTGTGTCAACCCAATTATGCTGTTACACTTCACACGTGCAAGATCTTTGGCTATTATTTATTCTTTACTACAGCAAAGCATGCCTACCCATCACGGCCGCAGAGATCTTCTGCAAGACACACTCCAAAATAATCAAATACATTGCTTTGGCAATCTTTGCTGCAGGTAACATATTTTCATCTTCCAAGTTTTATATCTACAGTATACACTCTATAAAATAAAGGTTCAAACAGGAGGTTTCAGTGAACATTTTTCTTTGCTTATATAGTGTGAAGAACATTTTAATAACTTCCACTTAAACACTTTCCACTTTAAAGTGTGTTGGAACCATTGATGCCAATAAAGAACCTTTATTTTTAAGAGTGTCATTGTTTCTAATTAAACATGGTGTTATGGGTGATTCTTTTTTCAAGTGAACAGCATATAATAGTTCATGGTTTTTGTGTTGTAAATCATAGGTTATTTGGCATACTTCATTGCTGCATGTTATTTGGACTTCCAGAGGGCAGTTGCTCTGGTTGTCCTCACTTGTCTGGGGGTGTTCATCATCGTGTGCAAACTAGTGAATAAGTACAAGGGTGACAACATAAGGAACTTCTTCAAGCCTGCACAAAGGTGTTTCAAATCCAATATCAGATGGATAAAATGGTGAGTTGGACACTTTGATACAAAAATCTTTCAAAAGGTTTGTGTCTAGATGTTTAAATGTTTTTGAAAGAAGTATTAATTTATTTGATCAAAATACAGTAAAACTGTAACATTGTGAAATATTATTAAGTTAAGATATAGTAAGATTATACAAAAAAAAGAGCAGCATTTCAACAGGAATCTTTTGTAACATTAGAAATGTCTGTACTGTTACTTGGAATTCCCTTTGGAATCTGTGTTTTTTGTTAGTGTGTTGCTAACAAGTTGCTTTATAATGGATACAAACAGTACAATGTGTGACTTATGAACTTGCGAAACAACTTGTTTTTAGAGCTCTAAAAATTCATGGTTTTGTAGAACAAAACCGCAAAATTAATGTTTATCACAGACCTTTAAATATTTAAAATAATCTATTATTATTAATATAAAAAATAGCCAAATTCTAATATAAATTAAATGTTAAAACATGTTAATTCAAGATTTAAACTAAAATGATTTCTAATAATTATCTGGTAACACTTTACATTTCATTTGATAACTGTCACGGTCGGTGGCAGCAATGCAGTGCTCAAAGAAAGGAACAGTCTTTAATAAATTCACAAAGACTGATAATACACTGTAAATATTTGTAGTAGTGAAAACTTGGCTAGCATTAACTAGCTAATTCAATAAATCATCTTGCTAATTGGTAACACAATGCTTTGATAACATTAGCATAGCATAGCACAATCAAAAAAACATTTGACATACCTGTTCTCAAACTTAGCTCTTGCGCCGCTGCTCCACTCGTCACCATGAAGGTACCCACACCAACATAACAGAAAGTCTTCTAAACTAGCATAACAAAACATTAAACACTATTAAATCTCACACTTAACATTAATCTTGCACATTATATTACACTTAATTTACTCTCCCTTTTTAAATATCATGGCAAATCATGCTGGGAAATGGAAATCCCAGCCCAGTTTCTGTTAAATTTAAGTAAAAAAAAACTCAAAACAATGAAACAATTCAAAAAGAAAGTTTAAAATACTCATAAAAGTTCATTTGTTTGAACTAATTTAATTCATTTGAGTTAGCTCTACTCAAACCAATTAATTATTTTGAGGGTTATGCTGCCTTAGCGTGCAATCAGACTTATCGTAAACATGAGTGTACTAAGTAAAAATTGCACATTAATGCCCTCTGATGTCGTTTTTACCTCTGGGAAGATAAGAAATCATTTTAATACCCAAATTCCCGAGATGGGCATGCCATAAATTTTAAACAGAACTACTGCTGTGTCAGGTATGATTTATCAGGTTTTTCCCCAGCTTGATCCGCTTGTCTTGCCAAAGTTGTCATTGATACATATTTACATATATGAATAATAATTTTAAGTAGCCTATTGTATGTTTTATACGCAGAGAATATTAAGCATTTGACCGAAATTACAGAATCATCAGCAAGAAGACTAGCAATCATGAATGTTTATATGGTTGTCAGTGCATGGACTTTAACGTTACATACTGTATAATTTTGGTTTTAATAAGATTGGCAAGAATAAACCTGGTATCCATGATTCATGTTCATTCGGACTACTTGAATACAACAAGCTTGTAATCACGACTTCTGAAGTGGGAATTATGAAATTTCCGATAGCAAGAGAAGGCAGCATTAGACCATGAACAGAAAAAGCTCAATGCTTAAATACAGACAGAACTTAATCAAGGAGAACAGAAAAATGTGTGTGGAAACAGCCAGGGAATCTAGGAACTCAGGCAAACATGAACAGAACAGAATACCTGTGGCAATAACATTAGTTAACTACATTAGTTAACATGAAATTCTACAGCATTTATTAATCTAAATCTCGAACCACTGGGGTATCACTTTTTTTTAAACAAACGCCGAACACAGAGGAGATTCTGCTGGCTAATAGAGAATGCAACAGAGCTCGTAATAAAACAAGAATCAACATTGGCTTGGCTTTTCGGAGATGGATTTGAAATGTTGTAAAAGGAGATGGTGTACTCAACATGTAAGGTATTTTATTGAACAGATAAATTGCTATTTGTAGTTCTCTAACAGAGTTCTTTATAAAGCATTATCTGTTGTGAAGGCTCATTTCATTATGGTTGTTGTAGCACGCTGTGCTGGAATTTATTTTCAAGGAAGTACCGTGTCTATTAATGGGTAAAGCTAGTCAACTAGTTATATCTCTTAAGCCTAGTAGTGAATGTTTTATGAGCAGTAGGGCAATCTCTCTCTCTCTCTCTCTCTCTCTCTCTCTCTCTCTCTCTCTCTCTCTCTCTTTGTTATGAGAAAGAACCATATTCTTCTTCACAGTCACACAGAGCCGAGGCACAACCAAAACAATGCTCTTCCTAAAAAAGCATGCAGTTTTGTTTTTTAACTGCTAGAGGGAAGTTGCATAGTGTACCTTTAATTTCAACATTTACTAAGACATTGTTAAAATTTGTCAAAAGTTGTATTTGTTAACATTAGTTAATGCCCTGTGAACTAACATGAACAAAGAACAATACTATTTTTACTAAAACTTTAAAATATAGTGCTCATTGTTAGATCATGTTAGCTAATGCATTAACTCATGTTAACAAATACGATTTTATTGTAAAGTGTTACCAGTTATTTCTACAATGTAATAAAAATAAAAAACATGTATGTTTTTTTGTAGTTTTTTTATTTAAGAACATGCAACAAAGTCACAAAATAAATTGTGGTTAATTAGTTTAATATGTCAAAAAAGAAAAGGGAAAAAAAAAGCATTATCTATGGAAATATATCAGATAGTCTTTGAATATTGTGTTGGACTATGTGGAGCCTTCGAAAAGGTTGAGAACCAAAAATATGTCAATCATAACTATACATGCGTCATGTTTTATATTTCTCTCTGTATGTTGCAGGGTGTTCATAGTAATTGTGGTGGGTCTGCTGGTGGCATGGCTGGCAGTCGACACACGAAAGCGCCCAGAGCAGCTCATCTCTTTTGCCGGTGTCTGTCTATTCATTATTGCTATATTTCTCTTCTCTGCACACAGAACTGCGGTAAGTGATAGAACACACATACCTGCCTTACATGCTTTATTGAACGTGCTTATCTCGGAATGACTTTTTTTAGACTTTGGAATTCCTGCAAACCTTATCGGATTGTTGAAGCTCTCGTTTCCCAACAATAAAACAATTGTATAGACAATGATTTTAATCATCCTCGACTGTATACACTGAAAGTAAATTTTTAAAAATTTGAGTGGTTGTTAACAAAAAGCTTGTTTGCACTGAATTCTGAGTAGGTGAACTGGAGCACTGTCTTCTGGGGACTCGGTTTACAGTTTGCCATTGGCTTGTTTATCATTAGGACAGAGCCTGGTCTCATAGCCTTCGAATGGCTTGGAAAGCAAGTTCAGGTATAATATAAAACAAAATTATTATTTTGTAAAAAAATGTAAAGAAAATTACATTTTCACAAGTGGCCTCAGACATTTGGCCACCTCTAAAATAATCTCCATCATACAATATCTCTTAAAAGAAGTTGAAGTTAATATTTTACAATCTGTGGTAACTTATTGAAACAAAACAATAATGAATGATTTAAAGTACAAGAGAGAAACAAAAAATGTCATGTTTTAAATAATGTTTCTTTCTTTTTTTCAGATATTTCTGGACTACACAAAAAACGGTTCATCATTTGTGTTTGGAGACCTCATTACAGATATATTTGCTTTCCAGGTTAGTAATGACACATACTTGGCATGAAATGCATGGATGGGTTTGTTTTTACTACTGAATGTTGCTCAATTCTCACAGGCTCTGCCTATAGTGGTGTTCTTCAGCAGTGTAATGTCCGTGCTGTACTACCTGGGGGTGATGCAGTGGGTCATCACAAAGGTAAAAGTGACTCGTTCCAGTCTTGTATTGAGTCAACCTATGAGACCTTTAGAATATGTTCTTCATATGGCTGTGTTAACAATGTATCATTCTGTGTCAAGATTTCCTGGGTAATGCAGGTAACGATGGGAACCTCCTCTACAGAGACTCTCAGTGTGGCAGGGAACATTTTTGTTGGTCAGGTAATAGTTCATGTCATTATTCAGTCTCAAAAAAAAAAAGAAAGGTACAAAAGCTGTCACTTGTGGAGTTCATTTTCAAAAGGTACTTTTATCATATATATGTGTGTAGGGGAAAGTTACTTTTAAAAGTAGTGCGTTACAATGTTGTGTTACTCCTTAAAAAAGTAACTAATCCTGTTAGTTACTTTTTATGGAAAGTAATGCATTACATTACTTTAGTGTTACTTTTTCTCTCCTGGGCTGGGCTGGGCTGGGCTGGGCTTGCTTGTTTGTTTTTAATAACAAAAAAAGTTATATTTTTGGCAAATGTAAAGGCCCTTTCACAGCAAATTTATAAGAATAAGTTTCAGACTGAAGAAAATGCAAATTCACACCTGTCCAGTAGAGGGCGCAGCTCACACAAACCTTTCAGCTGTGCTGCCGTTCTTGATTAACGAAGAACTGAAATCGCGTAACGTTATGTCTGAATTCATAGTAAAAAAAGTTGGCACAAAAAGTACCTGATGGACATTGATGGACACTTTATAATACCATGAGGCCATTTATGAATGTCAGTGAACCGATACAACTGACGCTGGTAGGTCACATGATAATAACATGGCTAATGTAGTACGTCCAGATTAAATTCATACTACACACTTATACTATATAGAGCATACCTTTTTAGATGACGTTAAAGGGTTAATTCACCCAAAAATTAAAATTCTGTCATTAATTACTCAAACTCATTTCAAACCCCTTCGTTTATCTTCGGAACACAAATGAAGATATTTTTGATGAAATCATAGAGCTCCATAGACAGCTGTTTAATTAACACTTTCAAGGCCCAGAAAGGTAGTAAAAACATCGTTAAAATTGTCCATGTGACTCCAGTGGTTCAACCTTAATTTTGTAAAGCATCAAGAACACTTTTTGTCCACAAAAAACAAACAAAAATAACAACTTTCATTCAATAATTTCTTCACGTCTGTGTCAGTCTCCTATGCAGTTTCCATTGTAAATACAGTGCGCTAGTCACTCTCTGCTGTCTCCGGCGACAATTTTTTTGTCCTGTGTCGGCCACCGTAGCTTCTCTATGTGCTTTGAAAGGGATGAGTCAGCATTGGGGGATTGCAATTCACAACCTCACCACTAGATGTCGCTATAAATCACACATTGCACCTTTAAGGGGTAAATAAGGTACAAATGTGTACCTTTTGAAAGGGTACTGCCTCAGTGACAGCTTTTCTACCTTTTTTCTGTAATGTACATAATTATAAAATTAAATTAAATACATTAAGATGCAACATATTATAAATGCAGCCACATTTCCTAAAATATTTCTTGAAAAATTTAGATGCGCATCAGTTTCTTAAGGGGATCCTTTTAAAAAATCAGGCTATTAAACAATTTTGGTTCAATGATAAAATTGTATTGTTTTGATGTGTTTCAGACAGAGGCGCCCCTCCTGATTCGTCCTTATTTGAAGGACATGACCAAATCTGAGATTCATGCTGTCATGACTGGAGGATTTGCCACCATTGCTGGGAGTGTTATGGGGGCATTCATATCATTTGGGGTATGGCAACATACTTCATTTTATTGGTAAAATTCTCCCATGAAAATTCAGAATGGAAAAAAGACAAAATAGTTAGAAATGAATGAGTATAGTTCTTACCGCAATATGTTACATTCTCTATGGGATAATTAAAGTCTCCTCTACACAGATTGATGCCGCGTCTCTGATTTCTGCATCAGTGATGGCTGCCCCATGTGCTTTAGCCATCTCCAAACTTTCCTACCCTGAAACTGAAAAGAGCAAGTTCAGGTCTAAAAGTCAAATTAAAGTTGACAGTGGGTGGGTTCACCTCTCAAATATGCAGTTTAGATTTGTAAATATTGTATGTTTTGTGTTTACATGTTATGTTTGTCTTTGCTCAGTGGTGAGCAGAACATCTTGGAAGCTGTCAGCAACGGTGCATCTGCATCTATTGGACTTGTGGCCAACATCGCTGCTAACCTGATTGCCTTTCTTGCCATTTTGGGCTTCATAAATGCTACTCTCAGATGGTTGGGAGGCATGGTGGGATACCCAGATATAAGTTTTGAGGTGTGTATTACCCAAACCTAGTGCACACAATACATTTATTTGATCAAAAATTCAGTAAAACAGTAATACTATGAAATGTTATTACAATTTAAAATAAATTCGTTTTATTAGAATATGACAAAGTGATGACAAATATAAATCACTCAAGTCTTCAGTGTCACATTATACTTCAAAAATCATTATAAGATGATTTTCCACTCAAGAAAACAGTTGTGCTGCTTGACATTTTTTGGAAATTGTTCTACTGGATAGGATTATTTGATGAATAGAAAGTTCGAAAGAACAATCTTTTGTTTATTGTTACTTTTGATCAAATTGCATCTTTGTTGAATAAAGGTAAAGGTCACACTTAAGATTAGGGTCCAATTCTCACTATTAACAAACTATTAACTACGACTTTTCCCTCAATAAACTCTTAACCACTGCTTATGAATAGTTAGTAAGGTAGTTGTTAAGTTTAGGTATTGGGAATGTAGAATATGGTCATGCAAATATTTAAGATGTGCTTTATAAGTACTAATTAACTGCAAATATCCTCGTTATATGCATGCTAATAAGCAACTAGTTAATAGTAAGAATTGGACTCAAAACTAAAGTGTTACCAAAGTAATAATTTCTTTAAAACTTTTGAATGATTATACAGCGTATATACATGTTATATCAACATAAAAACTCATAATAATCTTCCCACAAATCTTTATATTCAAAAGTGAAGTGTCTTAACAGAGCCATTTGTTTCAACCCTGCAGTTGATCTGCTCCTATGTGTTTATGCCGGTGGCCTTTATGATGGGAATTCCATACGACGAGACCTTTACAGTGGCTGAACTTATTGGCACTAAACTCTTCCTCAATGAGTTTATAGCCTATGAGAGGCTGTCAGAGCTCAAGAACAACAGAATTAATGGCATTTTAGAAGATGGTGCTAAAAATTGGCTCTCAGTAAGTATTTACGTAATGTCTCTTCAGATTGTGTATAAAAATGCCATTAATAAAACAATTATCAGTCAAATGCATAATCTGAAGTTTGTCAGAAGCATTATGCTGTTCAAATCACTTGCAGGTTCGATCAGAAGTCATCTGCACCTATGCCCTGTGTGGCTTTGCTAATTTCAGCTCTCTTGGTATTGTGATTGGAGGCCTGTGTGAGTATCTATTCAAAGCACTTACATGAAGTGTGCTTATGATTTTAGTGCTAATGATGTACCCTATGACTTCTTTTTGGCATTGTTCAGTGACATATTTTTTTTAATAACATCATGTACTGATATTTTTTAAAATGTTATTATTCCACAGCCTCTATCTGTCCATCAAAGAAGGGTGACATATCCACTTTAGTGCTCAGAGCCTTGTTTACGGGCACGTGTGTTTCCCTCATCAATGCCTGTATTGCTGGTAAGCAATCTCTAATTATCAAAATCTGTGTTAACATCACTGCATATCACCACATGCCATTAAGTTGTCATTTAGCAGACATTTTTGTGCAGTGTATAGTATTTATGAGGATCTATTGACAAAATGCAATGTAATATACATAACTATGTTTTCAGTGGTATATAAAGACCTTACACACAGAGAAAAAGTGTGTCAAAATTGTACCTTTAGGGGTACAACCAAGCAGCAACCTCCCCCAGTTTCTCTTGAAGCCAATACGGAAGTGACTTAAACTGCAGTTCATAGACTGGCCGCTAGGGACAGGCTCCAGAAGGGAGCAGAATCGTCTAGGTTACGTACGTAACCCTCGCTCCCTGAGGAGGGAACGGAGACGTAACGTCAGTGACTGACGAATGGGGGTTTCGCTTAGAAGCCAATCATCTTCGAGATCTTAGAAAACGCCCAATGGCAGTGCCAATGCCATGGGCATGCGGAATTTGCATGCGTAACTCCGCCCCACCATGTGGGTATAAAAGGCAGTATGCTGGCAACGTCTCAATATTATTTACCTGCTGAGGAGCCAAGACTGAACTCCCGGCCGTTTCAGCGGTACAGCGGATGTGGCAGAGGGACGTTACGTCTCCGTTACGGAGGACTTAAGAATACACATATGACCGAAGGGGCTACATATGGAAGAACTCTGGGGTACCAGCCGAAGGTGGACTTATAACCCCAGGTGTGGCCAGGCTTGCCAAGCCTGCCAAGGGAAAGACACCCGCTCAGGGAGGCTTACGGTGGAAATACACATGTAGGGGTCACTATCCAGTGAGACAGCCTTTGTTTTGAGAGAGCCTTTCCCTTCAGCTTCCCACCATAACAGAAAATGAGCTGGTCTGAGGTCCTGAACACTGCGTTCTGTCTACGTAAGCACGGAGGGCGCATACTGGACAGAGCAGTGCCAAGGCTGGGTCTGCTTCCTCCAAGGGCAGCGCTTGCAGGTTCACCACCTGGTCTCTGAATGGAGTGGTGGGAACCTTGGGCACATATCCAGGCCGGGGTCTCAGGATCACTTGAGAGTAAGCTGGCCCGAATTCCAGGCACGCTTCATCAACCGAAAATGCCTGCAGGTCCCATACCCTCTTGATGGAGGCCAAAGCGATCAGGAGCGCCATCTTCATAGACAGGAACTTAAGGTCCACTGACCGCAATGGCTCGAAAGGAGGCCTCTGCAGAGCATCTAACACAACTGAGAGGTCCCAAGAGGGCACGAGGGGAGCGCAAGGAAGATTTAGTCTCCTTGCTCCCCTCAGGAACCTGATGGCCAGGTCGTGCTGTCTTACCTTTTTGTTCCCCAAGAGGTCGTGGTGGGCAGATATTGCGGCCACATATACTTTAAGGGTGGAAGGAGACAGCCTTCGTTCCAACCCTACTTGGCGAACGAGAGCACGGACCCGATCGGGCATTTCCAGGGGTCTTCTTGGCGAGAAGAACACCAGATGACGAAGAGGTTCCACTTCAACGCATAGGCGTGTCGTGTAGACTCTGCCCAGTGATGGTAGCCACCACCAGAGGTGGTAGGGTACTCAAACCTGCCGCGTCCCATCCAGAAGCCACATGTGGCGGCTCCAAGACCGGGACGCGGGTGCCATAGGGTGCCCCATCTCAGAGGAGGTCCCTCAGAGGAATAGGTCAGGAGGGGCTGTCGCAAGGAGTAAGAGTTTGGGGAACCAGGTTCGGCCGTGCCAATATGGGGTGACCAGAAGGACCTGCTCCTTGTCCTCCCTGTAGCCACCGAAGTAGACTGGCCCTGAGGCTTCGGGAGGGTGCTTAGGATAGCCACGCCACGTCGAAGCACTCCGTGGACACCGTAGTGCGCAACAGAGTGCTCAACAGTGGGGGGGACCCCAGTGTACCCTAGGCCGCGGCCCCATCGAGGGCAGAGAAGGTGGAGGAGGCCGAGCGGTCATGGGAAGCACAAGGACTTCCGGGACCGCGTGACCTCCTTATGCACCTCGGGGGCGAAAGGCATTGGGGGCGGGGCCCAACAGCTGTCAGGTGCCGTCCCCAACAACCAATCGTGCAACCACGGGCACTCGTGACAGGGCGGAGTTCCACACCAGCCCGAGGCTCGCGGCTGCCCGAGATAACATGGCTGTCAACTCTGGGTCGGATCAGGCAGCGCTGGCACACCCGAAGGTGGAGCACAGCCTAATCGTCATCCCCAAAGGACTCTAGCCCACCTTGAGATGCGGCGATCTAAATCTCGCTGCTATCTGGAGTGTGAACTGAACGAATGAGGCGTCAGAGACAGGCTGCTGTTTCAGTCCAGCACTCGCGGGAAGCGATGTGCGAGAGGGGGGCGTGGCCCGAGGAATGATCGTCTGGGGTCTTAATACCACAGCACAGCCCTCAGGTCACCCTGGCCACCAGCCAAAGTACTATTTCTCTTGGAGACGGTAGATTGGGGTGTGGCAGAGGGGACTCTCTCCTCACGGAGATCACTGAGTCTCGACCACAATATCGCGATGGTCACATTCCCGCAGTGGGAACACGACACATCCACAAACACTGCCCGAACGTGCTGAAGCCCAAACACATCGAGCAGTGAAAGTGCCCATAGACAGCAACGGATATCGATCGCACCCGGAAGTGCACGGGCGAAAAAGGCGTGCCACGCGCAAGCTCTTTTTGTGAGAGGAAAGCTCTGCAGAGTGCCAAAGTGCCCAGGAAAACACACAGCTGTTGCAGATCACTGCACAGATCAGCAGGCAGGCAATGTGAGATCGCTGGAATGCACCGTCACACCAACACCCTGGAGAACCGCTCATCTCGAGGACTGAAGAGAGGACTTCAGAAGTCAGGGTTGCAGGAGTGAAGAGATGCTCTTGGCTCCGAAGAAGAAACATAATGCGACGTTGCCAGCGTACTGCCTTTTATACCCACATGGTGGGGCGGAGTTACGCATGCAAATTCCGCATGCCCATGGCATTGGCACTGCCATTGGGCGTTTTCTAAGATTTCGAAGATGATTGGCTTCTAAGCGAAACCCCCATTTGTCAGTCACTGACGTTACTCGGAGTGACTTAATAAAACAGAACTCATTGATCCCCATGTTAAAATGCCAAACTTTACAGCAGAAAAAAACATGTTTACAGCCTGGTACAAATTGTGCTTTTGGTCTATACAGCTAATTTTGCCCTTCATGACATCTGTGAGGGGGTTTATGTTTTTATAACTCATTTAACAATTCATTTACATTATAGAAAGCCTTAACGTTCTGCATAATTAAGGGCGTGGCCACTTTGAGTGACAGGTGGATTGCCGTTTGTTTGCTGTCTGTTAGTCATCACGTCACCTCAGCTCCATCCACGTTCTGCCTCTTTGCCCATTGCCAGTTATCCGGGAGTGACGTGCGATGATGTGTGATGATATTGTGTGAGGGTGGGGCAACCTGTCACATGAGATCATAGCAATAGCAAATCACAACGATCCAATCAGTTCACAATGGACAAAATCAAGTCCCGCCCTGCATTTTTTCATTTGTTTTCATTGGATATAGGCTTCATCACAATAGCGAAGAAAAGACTATGTTGACTTGAATGGACGGTAGTCATCAGCAATGCGTTATCACATGTATTTATTGGAATTTTTCAACATGACACTGAATTGTTAAAAATACGTACTACTGACGTCATTGCACGATGATGCAAAAGAATGGCCCTAAATAGTTCACCCAAAAATGAAGATTATCCCATAATTTACTCACCATCAAGTCATCCTAGGTGTTTATGACTTTCTTCTTTCAGCCAAACACAATCAGAGTTATATTAAAAATGATCCTGGCTCTTCCAAGCTTTATAATGGGAGTGAATGGTACCTTAGATTTTTAAACAAGTACAATCTGGTATTGACTCAAGATTGTTATCATTGTCATTGTTCTACCTGTAGGTATCCTTTTCGTCCCTCCGGTGGACTGTGTGGGTCTGTTTCAAAATACAGGCTTCAATACCACTGTTCCCAACATTGAAACTTGCTGTTATGAGCTTTTTCAAAGGTAAGGACAGAGAATATTGTGGCTTTGGATATAAATGTTAAAATACTTATTCAGATGGTTTAAATTTTTATTTTTTTTTGCAGCAGCACTATCATCAATGAAACTATTTCTTTTGAGGGGTCCTGGAGTGGAGTAAAAAATGCTACAATTTACTTGTCTAACTGCTGTGATCTCTATCATCCACCTGTGTGCATGTAGTTTGGCCAAGAGGTAACAAAACAATGCA
The DNA here is from genome assembly GCA_023029165.1 of Gobiocypris rarus. NCBI lineage: Eukaryota > Metazoa > Chordata > Actinopteri > Cypriniformes > Gobionidae > Gobiocypris > Gobiocypris rarus. The sequence continues at coordinate 6,319,686 of CM040918.1, forward strand.
GAAAACACATCTCAGCTAAATATAATGACTTTATTTATTAAATTCACACATTTTAAAATGTATGTTTAGTTGATATATGTATGGACAACAGTATATGTGATTTTATTTGGTAATTTACCTATTCAATCATAATATCTTTAGATAGCCTGTAACAGTGTTAGAGAACAATGTATGTGTAGGTTTTTTATTTCTATGTTTTGTTTTTATGTTAATGCTGTAAATATAATTACATTTGTATTGTTCTGTCTAACGTAAATGTTATAATAATTTTTGGAATTTACATCCTATGATGTGATAGATAGATTCATGATAGATATTAGGACACGTGCTATGCAGGGTTTTATTCTGACAATCATGCTGGAATTGCAGTGATTACTGCGTTATAATACTGCAATAAGGGCCATAGGTCAGGGAAGTTTTTAAAGATATGAAGCACTGGACTCCACCTTTGGACAGTAAAATGAATCAAAGAAGTTTCTACTGCTATTTACATGTTTATTTTACAAAAACAAATAACAAAACACAACAAAAACACTTAAAATACTTATACCTATAAAAAATATTCTGCTAAGCTCTAATACTCTAATACACTACAATCCACATGGTTTCTATAATATAAACCCCTCTTATCATCTTATCTTTTCTGACCACTATCTGTGGTAACCCTTCATATTCATCTAAACAAGTACTGTATGTCCATGGACATTTTATGAGTCAGCCTTACTGTTAGCATGAGCAATTTCCACAAAATAATGATATACTTGCCTTGCCTAATAATTCTTGTGAATGGGGTAAAGGTTTAGACAGCTACATTTATTGATTTAGGTTATTTTAAATTAACATTTGTGTGTGTGTGTGCGTGTGTGTGTGTGTGTATATACTGTATATACAGCTCTGGAAGAAAATAAGAGACCACTTAACATTGATTTCTCACTACAATGTAAAAACTTTACATTTTTAAGTACAACCAACTTGGATGTTTAGGTCATTTCAACTTAATTTTCATTAAACTGACTCAAGCTTGGTTCATACTCCGCAAGAACAAAGAAATTAGTTTGTTTTCTTGAGGTAGCAAGAACAAGAACAAAGTTTGTTCATGCCAGTACAATCCATACTTAACGAGAAAAGCAGGTGCCGAACATCTCCGTTTCTCCGCTAAACCCCACCCACTTTAAATCTCTGACCAATCACACAATAGTTCTCGGACACCCACAAGAAAAAAGTGTTCTGTTCAGACAAGCTGCGAGAACTCCCAAACCAGGGCTGCGATAACAAAATGATGTTTTTTTGTTCTCGCAGCCTTGCGAGTGAGAACTTTTTTCTCTATTCTTGCGGAGTATGTAACGGCCTTTAAATATAAGTTGTAAATTCGTTAACTTATTTTGATGAGTTAAAGCCATTTTTTTAACATGTACCATTCAAATGTTGTGGTTGTTTAGATTTTTTGTGTTTGAAAGATGTCTCTTATGCTCACTAAAACATTATTTAGTGATTTCTGTCATAATTTAAAATATATATAGCCCAGTTGTGTGAAGTTGCAGGAAACTAGAGATATATGACACATGAACAGTCTGAAAGGTCAGTAGTAAATAGCTTTACTGTGACAATAAAGCTCATGATTCCCCTCTTCTAGGAGACACATTCAAGATAAAAACAACTGCACTGATTATGATGCTAAAAGTTTGCCCATATGCGACCAAGATTGGTGCACTGGTGTTGCAGATTTACGGCCATATTCGTAAAAGCAGAACAATCCACTATAAAAAGCCTATCATTGACAAAAAAAGCTGCATTTCTACACAGCTGAGTCGCATACATCACAGATGTTTGAGGAATCCTTAAAAAACGCCCTTAAAAATCACCCAGTCATATAAACTTGACATAGGAACATTTGATTAAATCATAAAGTCCCAGAGTTTATCCGAAAACATTGTTCATCCGTCTACAGGCGGTCCTGGTTTTATATTTATCTCCAGTGATAGTCTTGAAAGGGGATAGCCTCAATTCAGCTCTTAAAAATAAAGTGAAGGTGCTCTCAGGAGGTATAAATGGTGACTTATAGCTGCAAAGCAGTTCACAGTAATATTACAAATGGCCACAACACCTCTGGTCATTCACCCCTTTACTTTTCTTGTTTCTATATAGTCATTTCTTCCTTAGTTGTTGCATTTTAGACACTATGTGCAAAGACAATGGACAGAATCCATTTACAGGAAGCCATTTGTCCTGTACAACAGTAGCTATAGATAATTATACAGGCTCCAAACTAACGTTTGGTAAGAAAATCAAAAAAGTATGCCCTAGTTGCTTTGCATAATGTTTCCAAGAGCTCTAGTCCTTCTCTCTACCTCATCCTGACAGGTTTTGGGACCTCCACAGCTTTGTGTTTGGTAGTTGAATTGTTCTCCCCAGATTCACTTGTCTTTTTAACCACTTTGGGGCTTGACGTGCCTTTCCTGGTGGCCTGAGGGCTAATTGCTTTCTTCTGAAGCTGAGGGCTGGATGAGCCCGTGACGCCTCTCCGGGCCAGTAGAGGGCTCCTGGAGGTCTTTATCTTGGGCTGCAGTAGAGAATCCACTGGTTTTAAGGGTCTTAGGCTCAACAATCCACAGTAATAGTTGCACTGATGTTGAGTAATGAACTGCTCGATTATCTTTGGAGATCCTTTATCGGTGAGGCCCTGATACCTGCAGCATGAATGGCAATATTAGTCTTTCAAGAAAAAAACTGAAGAAGAATTGACAATGGGTACAAATTTGAATCTTATACTATAGTAAAAAATATACCAACCCTCTAGTCTTGGTAGCAATTTCAATGCTTGTGATCTTTGTATCGACACCTGAAACACACAAGAGATTATTTTGTACTTAAATATTGGGAATAGTTTAATACATAGCATTAGCAACTTACTCAAGTTGGAGTTTTGAAGTAAATTTCTCTTTACCTTCTAACCGGGTAACCAGGAGGTTTCCATTGGTCCACTGATGGATCCAATGCTGGAAAGTGCAACACTTCTGCTCCACTTCAGAGGTGGTTCTGGCGATCAGTCTCCCTGTGCGGTCCATCAGGCAGTATTTCAAAAACACTCCCTTCAGATCAGTCTCTACTGAAGCATATGGAACTGTATTGGCGGGTCGATACATCAGATGAAGGGGGATCACTCTACATTTATTCAGATGAGCAGAGGAGAACAAAATTAGATCATTTTGATGTTGACTCTTATTCATAGAACACACAGTTATAGAACATAAATGTTAATATAATAAATCAAATTTGTAGCACTTCAGAGACGAAATAATAAGCATGCTTAAAATCAAGTTCTTAGACCCGGTTTCACAAACAGTTTAGATTTTATAAACGTGCTTTAGAAAAAACACTACTGGTGTGCATCTTGAGACAAAACAATGGCAAGTTGCTTTCAGTTAAAATAGCTCAAACATGCATTTGAGTCTGGAACTAGGCTTAAGCCTTGACTGTGAAACCAGGTGTAAGTCTTAAGTACTCATAACTATAATGGGAACTATAATGTATATACACTGCCCGGCCAAAAAAATGTGTTTGGAAATAATTAGGCAAATGCTTAAGTGTCAAGGATTGGATCATTATTGCAGTGATTATTATGTTTCTAGCATGTTATATGTTTGGCAACAGTTCTTCTAACCCTAATTGATGGAGTGTGTAGCTTTTCATCTCTTAAACAACCATGGAAGACACATCATGGCCATATTCCAGGATGACAATGTCAAAATTAATCCGGCTCAAATTGTGAAAGAATGGTTGGGAGGGAGCATGAAGAATCATTTGAGATGTGCTGGAGTAGACATTGCATTGTCACTGCCGGGCAGTGTATTATATATATTCACAGAGACAATATTCATAGTTTGAAATGATGTTGTATGCCATGACCTACTCTAATGCGAATCCAAAGTTCTCGATCACTCTGGCCTCAGCAGCAAATATTTTGCAGTATTCCCGAACAGTATTCTGGATCTTACAATCCTGAGGATAAGAAAATTAAATAAAAAAAAAACAACAAAAATTTACTTGGAAAATACACAGACTGAAAGTCAGTGTGGAAAAAAGCTGTATACTGTTTTTTTATTTTTATTAGAGTAATTATTTATTCACAAATGTTTTTCATAATTCTGGCAGAATATCTGAGTGTCACGCTCCGAAAACAGCATAAAAACGAAGGGCACGAGTTGTCTGCTATATTATGAGCTAATGATTAAACATATTAGATTTTTTAATAATTTTTTTTACTGATAACAATTCCCTCTAATACAGCTCTCAAGTATTATTCACATTTAAAAACCTCATTGGTTCTCAACCAGTCACCACATCATGATCAGTCACGTATCGTGCAAGTTTTGACAAATGCAAATATTGTCTGAGAGCTACAGCAGAGGGGAAGATTATAAATTTGGGCTTGTTACTCACACCAAACTACAGTGTAACAGTAAAAGACTGTAATAAAAACTGTAAATTGGTTAACAGAACGTTTCCTGTAATGTAACTCCCTTAATGTCATTTTACAGTAAAATACCAATACATTTACAGTTTTTGGAAGTGAAAAAATAAGTCATTGTAATCCAAATCACAGTGAAAACAGTTTTTTCTTAGTTTTTTTTAATCAGTTATGTACATTAAGGTTTTATGTAAATTTTGTTTAATTAATGTTTATTGGATTTTTTTTAATGTCATGTATGTTACCATGGTGGTGTTTCACCTTCTATATATTAGTATTTTACCTTCTCAGCTTGTGGAAAAGCTTTGATTCATCATGTGACTTTCTCATCACCACCAATCACCACAGATATTTCAATAGGCTGGTAAATTAACATTATGGGCCTTACCATACACCCGGCGCAATGTGACGGCAGACGCGACGCTAGTGTTTTTTGCTAGGTTCAGCACGACGCAGTTATCATTTTCATGTTCAGCGTCACGTTGTTTAAATGGCAAATGCAAATGCACGCCCATCTGTTCATCCACGGGCGACGTGCTGGTCTGACAATGAGGCGCATTGTTGGCGCATTGCTATTTTGAGGAAACTAAAAATGACTGCGCCATTGACCAACAAAAACCTGGTCTAAAGTCAATCGCTCAGTATTGTTTGTGTTATTTAAAGGGCGTGCTAGTAATATGAACCTATAGGCGCAACGAGCATACACTCTGCTTATTACACACACAGGGACACGCAGCAGCACAAACATTTTTCAATATTAAAAACAAAAGGATTCCTCTCTGGAGAAGCGTTCAGTCTCAAATTCCGCCATGTAAATAGCGAATCCGCCATGGTGCAAGCGCAACTGGCTTTTATAGGGAATGGGAGATGAGTCTCTGATTGGTTTATAGCCTGTTACGCCCAAAATACACCAATGACTCAGTAAGAGACTAGGTACAACCCTTTTGGAGCCTAGGCCGCCGAGCATTTTTTCCAAACCAGCAAAAGTGGATTCGGACTCACCCTAAGTGCACCTGCGCCATCCGCTTCAGACCATGCGCTCAGCTCGTTAAAATAGGGCCCAAGATCATTTAATGATTTCGTTTTCTTTTACTGTAAATTTAAGTAAAAACTGTAAAACCTAAAACGTTGCTAACATATTTTTACCGTAAATATCTGGCAACCACAGCTACCGTCGTTTTTTATTTACCGTAAAGTAAAAAAGTTTTTTTACAGTGTACAGTGATGTATAATATAGAGCATATCACGACTACCTTTATAATACTTTTATAGTCATTTTTGGAGCTTGGCATTCTAATATTTCCTTATGTGTTTCACATCACAAAGAAATGCAGATGAATAAATGATGACAATGCATCTTTTTATAGTTTTTGTTGGGTTCCAATATCAACTATAAATGTATAAATTGTGATCCAGTTTGATTCTAACCTGTCTGGTGATCTCTAGATTTCTCTCAACCAGGTTGCTCTCCTCCTTGGCCCCATATGCGATGGGATTTCTTACTTTAGTGATGCACGTGCTGCCCGACTCAAAGACAGGGTCCAAACCGTAGATGACCTTAGCCCTGCAGGTCTTGTGTACACACCCCTCTCCAATCTGCACCTCTTCAGTCATGATGCGACCGAAGAATTTCTCGCCCCAGTAACCAGAGTCTGCCAGGCCTTTGGTGAACATCATTGGTGTCATCTCAATCTCTTCTCCAACTGGGATTAAACAGAAAGTAAACAACACAAAGCTTAATTTGTGTTATAGTATATTTCATAGCAATAAACACACTTGATTTTCTTCAGAAGTCATACCTTCTAAATCATCCCTTAAGAAAAATTCTGCCAGTACTGAAGAGTGAAAGTAAACATAATAAACAACACATAAAACAATAATTCAACTGATGTCTAGCAGATTTCTGTTTATTCATGGACCAAAAGAGTTATAAATTACTGTCTGCGCTGAGTAAGTAATCAGTGATGTCAGTCCCATATTCATTCTTGATTGAGCAGCCATACACTCCACAGTCTCTGCTGGAAGCCTGGACTATGGCCAGTGCCACTGGACCCTCGTCCCCAGCACTGAGAGACAGAGAGGGAGAGAACTTAAATATATAATAAAACACTCTGGAATGCGTTAGCTGAAAAGTACACTTCAAATGTCGCCCCCTGCAATTTTGGACTGTAACAATTAAAATAATTCTCCATAAAAACTAATATAGGATATATTGGTGTGTTTAAGCAATGTCGAAAAGATCGTATTTATGGGTTAACGCCACCACAAAATCGTAAATACGAGTGGGAAGCTCAGGGTTTTCTGTTTCTTAGTTAAAAGTCCTCTCGGCCCGACGGGTCATAAACTTTAAAGGAACAATCCACCATTTTTAAAAATAGGGCTTATTCAACTTCTTTCCTACATTTAGATATGTGGGCAAATGCATTTTTGTCTCAGTGCATGCATTGTTTTAGATTGGCAGGGTCACCGCTAGCTTAGCATAATGAATGGAATCCTATGTTGCCAGCTAGCATGTCCCGAGTAAAAGTGATAAAAAATTAAAAAACCCGCACTAATTACTTCTTGTGGCCTGAGTATTCACAACAAATACAAATAGCGATGCAGATTAAGACTTGGCGATTTCCTAGGCAGATATTAACTGAATTTTTTTTTTCATTTGCAATTGCCCACATATCTAAATGTAGGAAAGAAGTTGAATAAGCCCTATTTCTAAAAACCGTGGAGTGTTCCTTTAAACATGGCGGAGGGGAGAACGACTGCTGCTGTGTGGAAGCAACAATTTAAAAGATAATTGCGACATTTTATTTCACAAATCTGACTTTTTTTCTCACAATTGCAAGATGTAAAGTTTATATCTCACAATTCTGACTTTATAACTCGAAATTGCGACTTTATGTCACACATTTCTAAGAAAAAAAGTCAGAATTGAGATAAAAAGTTGCAATTACCGTTTTTATTTTTTATTCAGTGGCAGAAACAAGCTGCTGTGACTGGTATTCTTTAGGCCTATTCGATTTTTCCCACAACCGCTACAGTAATGCATATTTAGCCTACCAATAATCATTTGAAGTGTATTGTTTGTATTATACTCAATGAAAATAGCCTGTATTTCTCCAAAACTGCAGAATCGCTGACTATAGATAGCATGGCGAATGTTTATATGGTTGTCAATGAATGGGAAGACAATAAAGCACTTGAATGCGACAAGCTCGTAATCATGACTTCAAAAGTGGGAAGCAGGAAATTTACGATAACACGTGAAGGCAGCATAAGCCCTGGTTTTTATGAGTTGGGGGCATACAGTGAGAAACGTAGGGAATACCACAATATTACATATTCAGGCTTTTTTATTTATAACAAAATAAGCTAATTACAAACGTCCCAGGAGGACATGAACACACCATCTATAACCTATGTATATCCTATTAATAAGAAGTGCCACAAACGTACAGCCACATGAGGGCAGTGTGTAACAAACACTAGCAGAGGTGACTCATTTGAGGGTATATGCGTGCGAGTACAGCATCATTGTGCTGATACAGCACTGTGAGAAACATTTTTAGATTTTAATATCCCCTGATGGTGCAATTGAGCAGTGTTGGGTTACACACTCTCTGTCTGACTAGGGCCTCACCAGTCACAGCTGTAGGGTTCATGGACGAATACAAATAAGTGAATGACAAGATAACAATATTGTTAATAACTTTTAATAAGTAAATGCAGGTTTACTGCATTAAACACCTCTTATGGTAGGTCACAAAAAGGTTTTGTACATTTTTAGTAGAGCTTTATTGCAACATTTCCGGACTTTGCTCCTATATATAGGAAAATGCCTGAAAGGTCTTGAAAGTAACATTGTTATTTAATAAACACTTCCAAGCTGTGATAGTGTGTGGGATTTTTTGTTTACTGCAATTGCATTTTTCCATCTATAGATAATCTGTTGATTAAAGGGTTAGTGGACCCAAAAATGAATATTCTGTCAATTTTTACGCACCCTCATGTTGTTCCAAACCCGTGAGACCTTCGTTCATCTTCGGAACACAAATAAAGATATTTTCTATGAAATCCGAGAGCTCTCTGACCCCTCCATAGACAGCTCTTTAATTAACACTTTCAAGGCCCAGAAAGGTAGGAAAGACATCGTTAAAATAGTCCACGTGACTCCAGTGGTTCAGCCTTAATTTTATGAAGGGATATGAATAATTTTTGTGCGTAAAACAAACAAAAATAACTTCATTCAACAATTTCTTCACGTCTGTGTCAGTCTCCTATGCAGTTTCCGTTGTAAATACAGTGCAGCTCCTGCGTCATCATCACATGTATGAGTTGCACTGTTGCGTAAACTGTGTAGGAGACGGACACAGACTAGACGAAATTGTTGAATAAAGTCATTGTTTTTGCGCACAAAAGGCATTTTCGTGGCTTCATAAAATTAAGGTTGAACCACTGGAGTCATTAATTATTTAACAAAGTTTTTTCTACCTTTCTAGGCCTTGAAAGTGTTAATTAAATAGCGGTCTATTGGATGGGTTGGTCAGAGAGCTCTCGGATTTCATCAAAAATATCTTAATTTGTGTTCCAAAGATGAACAAAGGTCTTACGGGTTAGGAAAAGGTGAGTAATAACAGAATTTTCAATTTTGGGTGAACTAACCCTTTTTACTTGTCCTTGTCCTTTTCCCCTCATTGTTTTAAGATTATGCATCTTGATGGTTAACATTTTAGAATGTGTTGAATAACAAGAGGAATTTACCGTCTCTCCATCTCCAAAATCTCCTCTTCATCTCTGAACCACTTGATGGTGGAGTCACTAAGAATGTTAAAAAACTGGCACCACAGCTTCAAGTGGCCTGAGGCATCTGAGAAGGGCTCTCCCCTAATCTTGCGGATGACCTGAGGAGCTGAAAGGAAAGAGGGTCAGGGGTAACTTGACAGAAGCAACAATGTAAAGATATGTACTCTCTAGTTTTAACTGTTCCCCCTTATCAAACATCCCCCTATGGTGTCAACAAGATAACGTCTGAACAGTACAAAATTAGAACACTTGCTTAGAAAGTAGAAGAATACATCTAAAAATAAACTGTCATGCATTCAGGTATATATAAACATTTTGATTGCTTCTTGTGTTGGTCCTAAACTAGAGTCGTAAAATAAATTGGGGGGTTGTCCGGCATTTGAACCTGGCACCTCTGGCATAGATTATCAGCAGGGTTTTGACATTAACACCCTTATTTAATAAATACATTTTTCAATTGTAGTCCTTCAAAAAGGCATCTGAAAAAATGAACTAACTGCAATACATATTGATACTGAAATATCTTAAATGGTTCCAATACTAATTTTCCGCAGAATAGATACACGATATCTCTCCTTCAGCGAGTTACACACAAACCCGCCTCCCCTCACTCACTCGTTTCATTTGCTCCGGATGAATTTTTTTGGTGTTAAAGGGCTTGAATTTCGGCATGGGATTGTGTGTATTGCGCATCATTTTACTCATTCCTGCAGATTTTGTGTTCACACCCAAAGTGCACGCACATAAAGCCGCATTTCAATACTAAATTGAGTTCTTTTTCGCTGCGTATTTCGCTTAAACAGTCAAATACACAAAATAATATCAAAAGGGTGAGTATTTGTGTAAACAAAGTCAGTTATGTTTTAAGAGAACGTAAATGTGTAACAGTATAATGGATCCGTGCATCAGTTCTTAAAGTGACAGCAGGTATATATATATAATATACCTGCTGCCAAATTATGAGATGATATTAAAAATATCTAATTGGCAGTTTTTCCCCGTGGTATCAATGTCAAAGTGGTGGCCAGTGAAACCGCTGAGTGGCAATTAACTTTGGAAAACCATTAGAGTAAAAAAGTTAATGTCAAGCCCTGATTATCAGCATTGGTCAGTAAAGATTTGGCGGACTAACAGAAGTGTTAGTTCTTCCTAAGATCAGACAACCTTTTCAATAGATGATATGAACAATTTCAGTAGGTTCCTGCTGAAAAACGAAACATGATATCTGTGAACGGTCAACCACTGTAAGAATATCTATGTGCTACCTTTGAAGGGGTCCAACTTCTCCTTTTCTGCTGGTTTGCTTTCCGTCTTTGTGTTGTCTGCCACCTCTGCTACCTCCTCCTTGGGTTTCGGCACCTCCAATGTGACCTTGCGGCGGGCCAACAATGGTGAACGTCTTTCTGTGGGAGGTGTTTGCTGCCCACTTTGAAGTTGCAGGAAAGCTGCCCTGCGAGCCTGACTGGGCGACATATATGGACTGTCCCTCTTACCCTGCGTGTCAGATCCCTCATCCTCAGACTTGGTTTTGGCAAGGTAGATTTTGCGGCGAGCACCAGAAGCCAGCTCCTCAGGAGTGGCAGAGGGTATTAGGGTGAGACTGTCTCGTCGCTTCATCTTGGGGCTACTCTCACAAGATAGCGTGGATGTGGGTGTGCTTCCTCCACTCTCTTCTCCTTTCTTCTCACTTCCATCTGCTGATGCAGCTGAGGCAGACCCCTGATTCTCCAAGTTTGGATTATTCTTTGCCATAAGCCTTCGCAAACTGGCAGGACTTAGTGGAGGGAGCGTAGGTCCCACAGGGGTTGTTAGGCTAATTTTCTCCATAGAAGGTTTATCCTTTTGAAGCCTGTCAGATTCAGGTTCTACTCTTGTGTCTTTTGGTTGAGGAACTCTGTCTGGGTCTTGGTTAGTAATACTAGGAGTTTTTGTAGACATATCAGGACTCAGTTGAGACATGAGTTGCTCTCTTGGCTTCTCAGATGTAAGAGCTGGACCATGTTGGTCGCTTTCACTCTTCAGCAGTGTAAATATTGTCTCTGAGTCATCTTTTTTGTTGTCGATGGAAATGGGAGGAATATCTTGCGTGATATCTTGTGAGATTACTATGCCAGGAAGTGAGGGCTGTGAGTGTGTTTGCTCTTGTTTAACAGTGGTTGCGTTATCATCAGCACATGCTATGTTGATTATAGGGATATTATTGTCATCTTCCCTGCCCCACCCGGTGCTGATACTTCCTTGCTCTTCTCCGCCTCTCACTCTTGCTTCTAGATTTTGTGGTTTAACTTCCTGTTTTCTTTCCACAGAAGGTGATGATGGAGTGTTCCTTGTCACACCCAAAATATCTGGAATAACTAAGGCACTGTTGGAAGCTGATTCACCTGATGCTCTTGTTGCATCATCTATCGGTCTTTCCTTTTCTCGAAATATCTGTGCAACCTCTTGTGTTAGAGGTTGCATAACTCGCTCAGGCTCTAATTTCAGCATTTCACTTCTTGGCGCATTAACAGGTTCTTCACGTTTGACTCTTTCTGGCAATGTGACCTTGATTTCTGGGATGAGTGGCATGGATCTCTTCTTTGCCACATTTTTGATGACGGTTTCTCTTGTATCTGGGAGTATTATAATTGGTTGGACTGCTGATTGGTCCTTCTCTGTTAATCGCCTCTCGGCTTGTGTTTTTGTAAGGAGTTTGGGTTTATCTACTTTGTATGGCCTCGACTGAGTTTCCATAACCTCAGTCTCACCTCGTCTTAAACTTTTGGGGATTTCCATCTCTGGAATCACAATAGATATCTCTGGAACAACATTCTTGTTTCGCTTAACATCATCTTTCTTTGGTTTACTGGGATCATCCTTCAGTTTTTCAGCATTAGCATTGCTCTTTTCCTTATCCTCCCTCTCTTCAATGCTTTTCTCAATCTTATCTCCACGAGTATCTTTTCCCTTCTCTTCAGCACTCCTGCTCTGACTTGGAATGCTTTTATCATTCTTGTCTTCCTCCGTTTTAAGGTCATTCGCTGTAGCAGAGTCAGCTGCAACTTCTTTATGATCTGTGAAACTAACATTTACTGCTGGTATAGATTTTTCATCATGTATAAAATCAATTTCCATTGCACTCTTAGATACAAGAGCGACAGAATCCCCTTCTTGACTCAGACCTGATGCTGGGGACAATGAATTTTGATCATTAATTTCATTTTTTCTTTCACTCACTACGACTACAGGAAGGACTGACTCTTTTATGACAAAGTCACTCTCCGACTCATTTTCCCCTGCAGAGAAAGATTTCCTTTCTATTGCACCATCCATCTCCTCTTTATTTTTCTCTGTCAGGGAACCTCCCTCTAGCGTTTTCATAACACTTTCCTCCTCCATATGAGGAATTACTTTCTCATTGGACTCGCACGGCTCTTTGCTCTCTTCCACCCTCATCTCCGCTGACTGGGACTCGGTGTGCACTTGGGTAGGAACAAAGTCGGCAAGCTGTGAAAGCTGAGACTCTGGCTGGCTCTCACAACACTGCATGCTTTCCAGGTCTGCCATGATGAGGTCTGTCAGGGGGGCAGCTGAGCCCCCCTGTTCCTCTAAAATATGCATTTCCTCAGCACCTCGCATGACCTCATCCACAGGATAGGTAAATTCCAGCCTTTCAGTCTCAGGTGGAGGATTGGGCAATTCCACAGATGCAGGGACATCAGTGGCACTGGGTTTAGTATAGTCATCTGTAGCCTTAAGACATAAATGGTTGCTTGTTAAATATTTAACATGTTGGACTTGTAACACTGAATGCACTGGATATATTGTACAGTTTTAATTTATCCTCTTAGATTATACCTTATTTCAATTAGGACATGTAAGTAGCTATACATTATAAAAAAAAAACATTACTGGTTTGATTCTTGAGACAAAACAATGGCAGCGACATTGGCCATTCTAATTAATGATCAGAAGAACGTGTATCGGCCACCATTAGACTACTGTAAAATATGCACTTATGCCCATTTAAACTCAATTTTGGTCAAATGTGGATTATATCATTACACTGGCAAGAATATGGTCACATGTAAAGATGCCGTACCAAGTATGACAACGCTACATTCAACTGCTTTTGAAATACAGTGTTTTTTTTTCACTTCCTGAATGGTAACCGTTTTGGACATACGTGAGTGTCATCGGGCAGCGACGATATTTTAAGTTGCTTTCAGTTAAAACAGCTCAAACATGCATTTTAATCTGGCTTAAATATTCCACTGTAAAAAGTGATCAGTTGATGTACAAAAAAAGAGGAAGAAAATAAACTTCATGTGTAATTGAAAGAATTAAGTTATGTTGAATTGTCAAGTTCACATATCAATTTTTTTCAATTAGCCTACACATGAAGTTTATTACTTAATAATTTTAAAGCAATGGGTTTCCTCACTTTTTTAAGTTAAGACAACCGATCACTTTTTACAATGTATGGTATAGTAATTAAAATGAGAGTAACTCATCACTCTTATGTTTGGATTGATAAAGTATGCTTCTAAAATAATACAATCAATGCCTGAGGCAGGTGTTTTTGTAAAAGCTTAGATTTCAATCAATATAAACAATATATAACAACAACAATGTTCTTGGGGACACTACATTTTTCAACTAAATATCCAAATAAATCAAATTATTAAACTGAATTAACCATATAAACTAAATTACTGATCTAATTACTGATCTAAATCCCACATTTCACTGTATGATTGAAATATATTCTGTTGCATTATTTTCCTGTTTAACACTGTGAAGCTGCTTAGAAACAATCTGCATTGTTAAAAGCGCTATTTAAATAAAGTTGACTTGACTTGACATAATGTGTTTGTCTTTATTCAATAAGAACACACCTTAACTATTTATTGTCAGTCTGTTTGTTCACTTGTTTTTGAAGCTGTTATATTTGAAACAATATACACATTTGTACTACCGATCTTGTGCAACTTTCCATGTACTAGAAGGAAAAACAACATCATATTTATGACCCGTCAGGTCAACTTGACAACACCCCTATCTAGTGACATTTGATATGACTTACACCATAAAGCCACATTAGCAATGTTTAAAAAAACACTTATCACTGAGTTTTAAGTATATAAATGATAAATAATGTATTTTACATAATTAATGATGCCCATGTTTTGAATTTTCTAATACACTAATACTTCAAATTCCTTTGTTTCTTGTGGGAAGAGATATATAATATGGTGAATGGGATTTTACTGAGTACAACATGTTCCTGGAACGTCTTTGTTGATCCTGGAACAACATTCCAATCAACCAATCAGATTTGAGGGACAAGTTTACAGTTTATGTCAAGTTTAGGCTTCCAAACCAGGGTTATGTGCTTCTACATCAGTATTATTCACCTAGCATTTCCCTGAGATTTTTTGGCATAGGTTATGGGTAGGGTTAGGTTTAGGGATAAGGATAGGGTTAGGACTAAATTATGTTGATCTTACTTGTCAAAATCACGATGACCTATGTAATATAGTAATATGTCTCCAATATGCATGGGCCTACAGCAGATTTTAAGAGTGTATAATTTTGGTGCCACTACTAACAAAAATTAGCTAAAAATGCCAAAATTTGTTTAAAATTGGTTGAGCCAATGTTACTTCCGACCCAGTGCAAACAAACAGATTGCAATTCCATTTGGTGCCACTAGTTTCCATTAGTAGCAACTGCCTGGATTTTTTCAGTGCTCATCTCCTAATTTAGTATGAAAAGTTGTTTTTGTAAGCCTTAGGTAGAGCCTTAAAGGGATAGTTCACCCAAAAATGAAAATTCCCCCATAATTTACTCAACCTCAAGCCATCCTAGGTGTATATGACTAGCTTCTTTCAGACGAATAAAATCTGCCTTCTGTATTCAATTTACGGAACTTCAAGACTTTCTTTGTAAGCTGAATATGGAAGACGGTCTGGCGGAAGATAGATATTTTACTTTATCACGTGTTAAATATGGATATTTTTCATACACAACCCCATCAAGAAGGCCTCTATTAAAAAAATGTTGGGCTTCAAATTGGTTGTTGGTTGGATTTTGAGGTGATCCAATTATGACATCAAAATACAAAAAAAATTAAACGGATGAATTGTTCACAATAAGATCAATAACATGCATTTATATAATATAGGCTGATAAATTACCTTATTATACAATCATTATATAACGTAATCAGTTTACAATATTAGAATGTTATACCTACGGAAACATTTAGCTGTAAAAAAAAAAAGACAAAAAGATACGCTTATCACATTTATAGACCGTTCCTACAACAACTTTCTTTGAACAGACGTTCCCTCTGTTGTGATTCAACACACAGGGTTCAGATTTATGTGCAGGGTTCCTCTAACTGACACACCACAACAACTAACATTAACTTCCCACGAGACGCTAGGTTGCACTTCCACTTTACATAGGAAATAAAACAGCTGAATATGTGGCATGCCAGGTGCAAAGCGATCACATGCTTGTCCTGTCTGAGATTGAAGAGCACATCAGTGAATTAAAGGTGACATTCACCTTGTTGACTAACAAACGTGAATGGTTATTAGCATTTAGCCGAGCTTTTAAGCAATGATGCAATCACTGTGGTTCCACATGCCTTTCTAACAACCTCATTTCTCTGTAATCATCAGTCATGGCATTTCATAAATCATGTGAGGGCTAACAGAACCCCTGCCATGTGTATATTCTTGCCAAGAAAGAAGCTTGACCACTTTCTATAGTTATAAGTAAACATGTTCGTAAGGAAACACAACTAAAATCTAAAACCAAAATTAATAATAGCCATCTTGGGCATTTATTCAATTATTCAAGACAATTATTCTTTGTTTGGTATGGCTTCTCTGAGCACAGATTAGAAACAGGTTTATTTTAAGACACAGGGAACCAAAGAATCTGGAAAATGTGAAGAGGTTTGTCTTCTTGTCTTAGTGTCCAGCAACTGTCATTGCTCATGTCCTGACCTGTACTAACATTAAAACACGTCCATTTAAAGTCATCATGGATATGGCGTGGACCCTGTTTGCGTTCTTAATGCATGCATGATTTAATGTAGAAAATAAAGTTCCACCACATTTTTTGGAAATACCTCACATTAAATAAGTTAAAACTGTTGTAAATGCTGCTGACACATGGAAACTCACATTCAAACTAATCTAGATAAGATGAAATCCAGCCAGTTTGACTCACTCTGAGCATTATTGATTGTCCTTTTAAAGAGACAGCAGGCCTTATTCAAAGTTTTAGGAGAACCGTAAATGAGACAAAAGCAGAGCACAGATGAATATTTTCATGTGACTGAGTTGTGTTTGGGTTTATACACTACTGTTCAAAAGTTTGGGACCAGAATTTTCTTTTCCCCAAGGATCCATCAAATTTATTACTGCAAAAAATGATTTACTTTCTTAGTGTTTTTGTCTTGTTTCCAGTCCAAATATCTAAACATTCTTAAATCAAGTTGCACTTACTAGATAAGTAAAATTACATAAGATATTATGTCTTGGTTTCAGAAAAACTGAAATACTTAAAAAAAAAAAAAAAAGAATAATTTTGACAAATATATTAAGTTAGAAAAGCACTTTTGACAGTAAAGACACATTGTTACAAAATATTTATATTTCAAATAAATGCTGTTTATATATATTTAAATAGATAATTGCAATAATATTTCACAACATAATTGTTTTATAGTATTTTTATCAAATACAAGCAGTCATTGTGTGTATTAGGATTTTTGTTGTCTTTTTTTATTTTTTTACATTAAAAAAAATCATACGCACCCCAAACCTTTGAATGGTAATGTCCAACTGTTATGCTGATAATATAATTGTACAACATTAGGTAATACTTTATTTTAAGGTGACATAGTCACATGTTACTACATGTAGTTATAATAACAGTAAACCTTGCATAATTACAAGTAACTACCCCTAAACCAAACCCTAACCCTAACTTTGTTGTAAGTACATGTAGTTAATTAATATTACTCAGTACTTATATGAGTAAATACAATGTAACTGCATCACCTTAAAATAAAGGTGTCATTGTTACAGTGCAATTATATATTTAAGTGCTGAGTAATATTAATGAACTACATGTACTTACTATAGGGTTAGGGTAGGATTAGGGTTTAGTTGAGGGTAAGTTTCATGCAATTATGCATAATTTACTGTTATTACTATAGTAACTACATGTGTAACAAGGACACTGTAAAATAAAGTGTTACCAAATAAAGTTTAACCCAACATTGTAATAAATATTGTATTTATTTCGAAAGCATTACCATAGACTTTAGACCCCACTTTCATCCCTATATCCCAAACACTGAGGTTGCAGTTTTGCTCAGAAATTGTCTTTATATAAGAACATTGCTGACTCCCTGAATCCTTACATGTTAAAGTCAAAGATCAAACAACCTCAAAGCTGCCTACTGTGTTCTCTTGAGTATAGTTTGTGTCATCATCTTGGCCATGGACCTGGTGTAATTAAACTCAAGTCTTGCTGCACAAATGTACTATCTATAAATAGCTCCCATGTGCTGTGCTGCAGGAAGCCTTGCACTAGATGGACAAAACCAGCAGGTTGTAAAGTTAGAAGTGTGATGAACTCACCTTGAAAAGCAGCGATTGAGAAATCTGCGGGACCTCCTCTGGACTGCTCTCCTCCTTTGGCATCTCCTTCTGCTCTACAGAAAGTCTGAGTTTTGCTTCAATGCTCTCAAGATGTCTTTCAGGGGTGGGAGACACATCCTCAGGTTTGTTTGCATGAAATTCAGCTGCATTAGAGTTTATGATATCATTGGGGGTGGTTGAATCTTGTGATTGTTGTAAAGACTTTCTTTTTACTTCCAAGTCTGTCGTTTGTGATGATTCCTGGACCGCCTGTTCAGAGGACACCTCTTGAGGAGGTGTTTGTGAGGGAGGAATTTCTTTTTCTATGATCACTTCACTAGCTCTCCATGTGGTTTCTGATGTCTCTGTAGGCTTCTTGCTTTTGCCGAAGAACATGTCCTTTAAGGAGTGAAGAACTGAGGTTAGAGCCGACTTGTGTTGAGGTTCTGGCTCTTTGTGTAATGCGGCTTTGGTTGAAGCTCTTTGTTCTTGTTCTGTTTGCCTAAATTTCTCTCGTTTTCTTTCTTTGGCTCTCTCTCGCTCTTTCTCCCTCTCGATTTCTCTTGATCGGTCCCTTTCCTCTTCTTTTAATCTTTCTCGTTCCTTCTCCAGCTCTTTTTCTCCTTGCAAAGGACTGACATCGACATCCATGTTCTCAGAACTCTGATGTTCCTCAGCCGCCTGTGACTTCACAGACTCAGCTAAGTATTTTGCCAGGCTCATTCCTTCATTAACATCCTCTTGTTTTCTGTTGCTCTGGGTGGGTGTAATATTACCCACCTCATCAAATCCATTGGTAATACACTGCATCTTTTCATCTGGTTTCTTTTTGGTGGACTGCTTCGTGGTGACCACCTCCATTGGATCGCAGATACGGTTGAGTTTCTCATTGCCATTCTCTGTTTTCATCTCTGTGGTTCCTACAGAAGCCTGTGTCAAGATGTTATCAGACTTATTGTCTATGCGTGCAGGCTGCTCTTCTTCTGTCCCTTGGGAGGTCACATTCTCCTCTCCATCCTGGGTTGTGGGAGAGGAGCTCAAAGGGGGCTCGTTCCCAGCAGGAGTCCGATGCTTCCTTAGTATGCGTTCCTGGTTAATCACATTTAATTGTTCTTTCTGGATGTTCTCCTTACCCCGACGTCGACTCTCTTCCAGCTCTCGCCGCTTGTTCTCAGCCTTCTGTTTCAGTTTGGCGAAGAATCTTTGGTGGATCATGTACTCGCTCATGGTCCCCACCTCCAGTACCCCGGAACAGGAGACGATACCCTTACTGTTCCTTGCTGAGGCCTGATAAATGGCTGCATCTTCTTCTGTACAGCTGCCGAACGAAGCAAATGTAGTTATAGTCATTGTGTAGTCACTAGTAAAACCATAAAAGCATTGATTTGGGTGTAATGTCATTCAATGTATTAAAACCAAGGACCAGATTTACTAACAGCTTGCGCCAGCGCAAAGCCTCTTTTGGCGTTTTAAAAAAACTACTGTCAGGATTTACTGAAGACACAGTGAAAAATTTGCGTTGAAAAGGCGTGGACAAGGTTATTTTTGTGATTGACCTTATTGCATATGCATTTGTAAGAGTTTCCCTTTCAGACGCAAAATTTACAGGAGGAGAGTTTATAAATGAATCACACAAGGTGGCTTACTAAGGTTTGCACTAGTCAATTTTCTGATATTTGCGCCGTTATTTACCGCCAAAAAAGCATGTCTTAAACCTGCCGCTAATTTGCGCTGCTCTTGGTAGATTGTGCTGGTCATTATAGAAATGATCCGGCTGCTTCTGTGTTCTTTCATTTGCATGTCGTTAGTAGATCATGAGCAGAACTTTTCACTCCATCTGAGCTTTTTTGGAATTGCGCTTGCACGCTAATTTGCCCTGTTTGGTAAATCTGGCCCAAAGAATCCAATAGGAGTTGTATTGCCATAGAAAAATGAAGATATATAGAAAAATATCTGTTTAGTCTGAATCAAGAAACATACTTGTAGATGTGCAGTGTGTGAATTTTTCCATTGCGAAATATTTCATATTTGGGAAGGCCACAATATCGATCTAACTCCATGTCATCTTTGTACCAGGTCAGCTCAGGAGCCGGATAACCTGGTGGAAATGTGTGCAAAGTTAAGGTTTGCGCTTATTCATTGGAAACAGTAAAAAACAACCATTCAGACACATTTAGGCCCTGTTTACTTCTGGTATTAAGATGCATTTTGGTCGGTCGGATCACAAGTAGAAAATGCTAAATGTGTTTTGAGCTTGTCCACTTTTGACCATTTCTAGAGGTAGACAAAATCTGATTCGTCCGGTTTGCTTTCATAGTTTAAATACTCTTGTGGTCGAATGCATTTAAACAGCCACAAAAGACCGCCTACTCTCCGCCTACTGACTTAATACGTAAACATTATGGGAAGCAGGCTAGCTGAAGACACAAATTTGGTTTGAAGACGAAAAACATACCAAGCACAATCAGAGCTCAGGTCACGTTCAGATGTAAATTGCATGAGCTTATTTAGTCAATTAAATCGAAAGATCTGAAAAAACATATACGTTTACCCGCCCATTGAAAAAATCAGGTCAGAAGTGGTTGAAAGTGGACAAAAGAGACAGATTAAAACACTAGGAGTAAACGTGAATGTAAACGTCTCCATCGTCTACTTGTGATCCGATTGACCAAATGACATCTTAATACCAGGTGTAAACAGGGCCTCAGAGACCAAACTATATGAAAGGTCTTTAACATTCCATATATAGAGTTTTCATGTTTTAAACTTAACATGTATTTTCATAATCATAAGTAAAAAACATACCTGTGACCACACAAGAGAATTTGACATTGCACGATTCTGACACTGCCTTTGATTTTATGGTGGTTTCAAAACTTGGCTGGGTCTCTTCAGTCAAATGAGCCATGACGGTACATAATGTACTCCTGGAGATGGCAAATACAGAGTGTCACCTCAACAATCATCATATATAAGACAAGACAAGCTAGTATGCATTATATAACATTATTCCAAACATTACTATATAAATCAATAAATTAATTAGCAATATCTACAGCAGGGAGATTTCATTGACATAAAAGTGTATTATTAAAATCAGTAGTATAATATAAAATAATAATTATTGGTGTCAATGGGAGAAAAGATTGCAGGGTATTAACAGGGTGAGAGGATATTATTTTAGCCTGATAACATTTTTAGTGCACTTTTCCATGCACAATATACTGTGGTTATTTGGGTGGGTGGGTTTGGAGGATTGAAAGATTTGTACATTGAGCACAATATTGTCATAATCACGCAGCAAATCAAATGCAAATTGGGTATTTCTGAGATTGTAAAACAAACCAAAAGGAGGAAAAGGCATGTTGGGGAACAGAAATTGTTATCTGAAGTGTAGTTAGTTTAGGATTGACCTTTTGAGAAGCTTTTATTACCTCGAAGGCCTGTAGTTTGAATAACTGTGAGTTGAAAAGCTATTTAGAAAAGAGGCAAATCAAAGGGAGACATTTATCAGACAAGAAAATCCAAACTACGGACTTTAACTGTGTGACCCTGATTTTAATCACAGCTAGGAGCAACTGTAATGCAGTCATACAGTAAAGGCTGTTGCTAATGGTGAGAATATTGTGGTCTCTTTTGGCATAACCGTAGTTGAGCAAACACAATACAACCAATGTGGTAACCACAGTTACGTCAGAATTTCAGCAACAACAAAACCATTACACTAATGACGAACAGATTTTGTGATTGCATTCAAATGACTATATGCGAAAATGACATCTCATTTAACCAATTCAACTCTGCGTCCCACCCGTGGGTCTAATATTGCATCATCATAATCATTCAATATATGCTGCAGAGATGAAGTGGTTAATAAAATAAGTATCAGAAAGGCAGATGTAGCAAACTTATAGAAAATAAAAACCAATAATTGTATTCCAATTAAAGCGATTATAGTCAAATTATATACTATTAATATTATTTATAAATAATATACATTTGATTATATTTATTTCTCTAGACTTAAAAACCATCCAATATTAACATCCAAACTGGAGGTATGGATTATTATGACAGATTTTTACAATTTTCACAATCAAATATGGCAGAAGAAACACACTCAATCAAACTGAACATATAAATATTTTACCTATTTTCAGGCCTAACGTTGGAGAGGTAGTTGCGGCTCTCGGACCTCCCGTTTGCCGATGAGACATCCTCCCCATTTTGGCTTCCCGTTCTCCCATTTCCAGAGTAAGAGCGGGTCATGGGCCTCCTGGATGTCATTGTCCAAAATAAATAACTTCAACAGTCCAAAAAAGCCCACCAGTCTCTTTAAGTGGGGTTTCAGTATTTCTGTAGAATAAAATTGAAGTTTTCTTCAGGCTTTTGGAACCAAAATGTAGAGTTCCACTTTGTAACTAACAGGAGAGCTACTGAAAAGGGGGAAAAATACAAATCAATTCAAATCGAGAAATACAAACACTTGAAAAAGTGTACTAACAATTTTAAAATATAGTTTACACAGAACCATTCTGTTTTGAGGACAACCTGCCTCAACAAGCAGACCATTTGAAAAGAGAAGTTATAAATAGGAACTGGTGTTTGCTAGTTTTAATTTGGTCAAACACATTCATTTGTATTTGATTTCGAGCCAACACATATACTGACTAACTTTGAATTGCTTGACAAAAATATATTGCAGTATAACTCTTAAAGAACTCACCATTAGCATGTTTCTTTGCCTGTTCTTTGGAGCCTGCTGTCCCAGTAGCACTAGAATTGTCAATCACAGCAGAGCATGTGTTGCCAGCAGAACACTATTTATAGCAGGCCTACAAATAGGCGCAAGAGCACATCACATTTTCCACAACTAGCCATTGCTCTGAAGCCACTTGAAAACAGTGTCCAAAAAAGACAGCAAAAACTTGCCTCCACAGGTCAAAATCATAAATATCTCCTGCTTTAATCATTCCTTATCTGTCAGCTTCATGAGATCCTGTGGTGCTCACTCAGACTGACTGATCAGATGTGTGAATTTATAGAAATGGGCTAATGTGTGTAAATGTAGGCAGATTCATCCAGTATGTTATGTCTAGTGAAAGTGCAGTGATCTGATGCAAGTGATCTTGATGACAGCCCTTCAGACATTCAAAGCATGGCCCAGGTTTAATTAGGACAGCCCCCTCTATGTCACTCTGTCTGTACACCCTCCCCATAACAGTCAACAATCTTTCCCACTGGTCATGTGTCATTGCATCATTTTCCAATCATAAAAGGGCTCCCATTACATGCTGTCAAGCAACCACTCTCACAAACATACCGTGCATCATTCAAACAACGGATGACACACATGCTCACAAATAAAAATAATAGAGATGTAAGCTTGAGTGTTGCACACGGACACTTAAGTCACACTCAATTCACAAAAAATTGTCTTGGGACTTTTTTTTATTTTCTTAGAATATTGTTATTTTTATTATTTAAAAGTACACCATGTAACAAAACGGCATGCATTTTACGGAAGAACATTGTTTTTGCTATGGTTTGGTTCTGTGTTACTGTGTGAATGAATATGATCCTTCACAATAGATATTAGGTGTTATCAACTTGTAGCACCACTGTCATTCACCCCTAGACTGTATAGAACAGCATACACTACAGCGCCGTTTCAAGTAGAACACACCTATTGCATGGCAATTTATCTATTCAATAAAACACCTTACTCACCCGTTGAGTAATAGAAATCTCTGCTTCGCTTATACAACATTTTAAATCCCTCAGTTCGAGTTAAATCTCAGAGAAGCCAATGTTGATTCTTGTCTTATTACAAGCTTTGTCTCTTTCCATTGATCTATATAAATTAAATAATAAAACACATTTCCATTGTTCAGTCAGTGTAGATTTAGAGATTTAGTATGTTTAATGGCGAAATTTTCAGCCAACTATACTATGCCACTCCCACACTATGTACAGCTTTTCTTGGTTTATGCGAGACACGCACGTGCAACGCAATAGAAGGTATGCACGTGATGTCACTGTCATCTGGAGCGACTGCGTTTACGCCCACTGAGTGGCAAAAAGGCTGAGAGGCAGCGGACTTATAATTGTATTAATTGTAAACAACAAAAGAGTTACATATTTAATAGTGCTTTAATCAGATTGCTAAAAACCAGGGACGTCACTAGGATTGAAAGACAGGGGGGGCTTAGCCCCCAGGGTATTTGTAACTTGTGTTTGCAAAATCTTTGCACTCACATCTAGAGCTACAATTATGTCAACAACCAGTCAAGAAACCAAGATGTTAACAAGTAAAACGTGACAGACATATCCTCTCCTTCCATTTCTACTCTGTTAAAGAAAAGTTACAGTAATGTTAGCTTTTAGACACATCAAAGCTGCATGGGGGAATTTACTGAGGCCAGACTTTGCTCCTGATGAGTTACTATAAGCAATGACTTAAATGCTATCTGTCTGCTCATGTAAATGTATGATAAAGTAATATCTAATTCCTCTCTGTATAAGATAAGTTGTCCACAGAATGCTATTTAATTATACTAACTACTGTAACTGCGCTGTGGATTGAATCAGAGTGTGATTTCGCACAAAGTAGCCATCGCTTCTCGACATTAACACACTGACAAAACTATATTCAGAATTAAAAATATTTTTATACCACTTTTTAATGTGTGATTGTGTAAAGGTGTTCACGAGATACCAACCTTTCGCGAACTTGCTTTCTACGTCGAACGTCGAACACTCGTTCTCATGGAGACGGCGGGCGGTGAGGGGCTGTGTGTGTGTGTGTGTGTGTGTGGGGGCGCGCGTGTATGTGAGAGAGACTCGTGAGTGAGAGACGCAGGGAAAGGAAATGCAGCTGAACGTTATTTGCTCTATGAAATACATTGACAAAGATGAAAAAAAGGACATTTAATCTTCATTTAAACTTCCGACTTCTCGGCTATTTTTTGTACCTGGATATTGTTGCGTCTAAATATGAATGAGGATACGGTTATTGATAAATCGAATTATGTTGTTCTTATTATCATTTAGGGGGGCTTAGGAACATTTTGGGGTAGCTTCAGCCCCCCTAAAATAGGCCTAACGACGTCCCTGCTAAAAACACAAACAAGGTAATAAAAATGAGGATCACAAAAAATAAAACGACACTTTAATAATCAAAAACAACAGCTTAGATGACATAAATAAATAAATAAAAATAATTAAAAAATAAGCAATTTTCATCATATTTTCATTTAGTAAAACTCAAATTTATTTTGAAATGGCTGTTTTAATACATACTATACACGTATGAATATAGCCTAACATTTTCCTGGAATAAAAATATTCAATAAAAACCAGTAGGTTACATCAATTAAATCAATTTCTAGTAAACTCAAATACCAAATACACATAAGCCAATCACACGTCAGATCAATAATCAAACATCTTTCCAGCTTGTTAATTACTTTCAATATAGTGTCAGCCTGTTATTAACCCGCAGAAGAAAAAATATATATATTTTCAAGGTACTGTAGCCTACCTTCTGCTCAGTCAGTGTGCAGATGTTGAGGGCGCAACTACACTGAGCACAGCGGTAGTGGGAGGGCTAGTCTGTCATTTTTACGGGAAACCATTCATTTTTTCTGCCAAACTCAATCGCAGCATGTTGAGTCTCTACTCGTCGATACAGCTGACGCTCTGTGCTTGTTTGCACGAGGAGGTTTAGGAAGGCAGTGTGATCGCAGTCAGCTGGCATATGCCACACAGAAATGAGCACGAGAACAGGTGAGTGTAACACCGAATGACGCCGCAAACAAACTAGATGCTGTTACTGTCCGGGGCTGCTTGTCACTCTCAGGGAAGTTGTTACAAATGGTTTCCCCTCAGTAACTTTTAAGATATTGAGTCAAAAGTTCAAAGTTCAAAATCCGCTAAAAATGGCGAGTTCTTATTTTCTCAAAAAAACTAACAAAAACTAAATAAATAAAATGTACATAGATTTGTTTCTCTCTCCTGTATCTGCTGGAAACCACACAGTGAGCCACACTGACATACATTCAGACACGAGTCAACCATGTAATGGATTTGAACGGAAAGGTTGAACTGTGCTTTCAAGACAGAAATATAATTTGGGGCAAGTTGTTTTAAGTTTATAAAATGTATTAATTAAAATGTGCTGGAAATCAAAAATAGGTGGATGTTTGTCACAAAAAGTCAGCATGTCTATTAAAGTGGTATGCTCATTGCAAAAATGATTCAATATTTTTTGTAGCATATTTTAAGACATTAAAATATAACAAACACAAATAACTATAAATAAAATAACATGCAAATAAAATCTTAAAGACTCTTAACAGTCTTAAAACTCTTCAGACTCAAAAAAAACAATACCTGTAACAACAGTACCTTGACACTAGTGTATGATCAAAAGCTAATGTAAAAAACTCACTAAGGTTTGATGATTGTCTAAAACAGAAATTGACTTTCAAAAGTTAAATTATGAGCTGATATTCCTATTGCATTATTGTATTGAAGCAGTCT
This sequence comes from Gobiocypris rarus, assembly GCA_023029165.1. Classification (NCBI taxonomy): domain Eukaryota; kingdom Metazoa; phylum Chordata; class Actinopteri; order Cypriniformes; family Gobionidae; genus Gobiocypris; species Gobiocypris rarus. Next base: position 6,346,143 of record CM040918.1, read on the forward strand.
TTTTGAAGAATAACATTTTCCGAATGAGAACTTAGAAGACATTTCATCTTTCTGCATGAGTTGTAAGTATTCAGTAAAACAACAGTGATTTCAAAGCTGCTGACACTCTGTCTCTTCATTAATACATCTGCATGGAATGAATGTGCAAACACTGTTGATATCAAGATAGGTTTGCTTCTTTTAATCCTTGAGCACACTCTGTGTTAACTTCCAAACACTGGATTGCTTAACCATTTTCCATGAATCATTGTTTTTCATTGCCACTCTTGTTGTTATGGCCACTATTCATACTTCTGTTTTCCTTTTACACAGGTGGTAATATTCTGAAATGACTAACTACCTTAAAAGAGCAGCACTATTGCGGTCTAGGACCTTCCACACTAAAGAGTAGCGCAGACAGTCATGAGAACTGGTGTGTATATTACTTGTGACTGTCTACTGTCTTTTCCTGAATTACAGTGCTTCCACAAACTATATATATATATATATATATATATATATATATATATATATATATATATATATATATATATATATATATATATATATAAATATATAAATTTGTATACAAGTCATTTATTATTGTATATACAATTATTTTATTTATTTTTGGCCAGAAGTTGTTATTCTGCAGCAGCCAATGTCTGTGTGTGTACCACCAAACCATGAGGTGACCTTAAGAGTTCAAGCAATAGGCACTGGTTCATTGAAGTATCAGTGGTTTGATAAACAACAGTCGGAGGTTTGTATACTTAATATCCAGTGTTGGGGTAATGCATTACAAGTAATGTGAGTTATGTAATCAGATTACTTTCCCTGAGTAAAGTAACGGATTACTTTTAAATTTACAGCAAAATATCTGTTACTTTGTACTCCCATTTATTTGACACCTGTCTCCATGTTGAGAGAAATCAGGAATAAGTGCAGAGGCGTTGTGTGTGAATATGATGGTTATTGTAGCTCTAAACTAAATGTGAACATGTATTTACTCATCTCACTTGCACAAAAACAGATTCAGTATGGCTGGAAATTAATAAAAACAGTGAAATGCAAACACAGAATATTACACAAACCTGAATTATTATGTTAAATAATACAAATACACTTTATGTATTTAATCTCACTTTATTTACCAATGTCTTACCTGCTCACCTGCTCACCTTTGATGATCCAATTCAGCCATACTAACAAGCAAAAATGACTTTAGATAAACATCACATTTATCACATTATCATTACATTATAAAACAAAGCAAGCCCAGCCCAAGTTAGAAAAAGTATAGAAAATGTAACGTAACAAGTAACACAATTTTTCACTATGAACTAGTTGCTTATTAGCATGCATATTCCTAGGATATTGGATGTTTATTAGTACTTATAAATCACATTAATTCTGCGTGACCATATTCTACATTCCTTAATCCACCCCAATACCTAAAAATTACAACTACCTTACTAACTATTAATAAGCAGTACTTAGGAGTTTATTGAGGCAAAAGTCGTAGTTAGCAGTGAATGTGTTCCCCATACTAAAGTATTACTGTTACTTTTTTAGGGACTAACACAATATTGTAATGCATTACTTTCAAAAGTATCTTTTTTCCCAACAATGTTTTCCATTTATGAATAATTATATAAATATTGTGAAGAATATATACCCAAATTTATCAAAAAATGTTATGCTTAATCTTTTCAGGTGGTTGGTGGGACTGAGGCTGAGCTCACCGTCACTCTCCAGAGATCTGGAAACTATATTTGTAGAGTGAGCGACCTGTTCCGTAACTATCAGTTCACAGAATGGGTAAAAGTGAGAATCCTAGATGAACCAGGTACTTCCCATTATCTCGTCTGGTCATTCAATTTTTTATTAGAGTCTGTATTTAACATCTGGCCTAAAGTCCATGAACCCCTTGTTGTTATTTATCCTGATGCATTATGTTGTGACGGACATTGACTTAACAGTGATTTATTTTGTACTTTTTAGGACTGTAGTATCTGTTAGATAATGTGATGCATTATATTTAGGTGTTTCTTGCACATGGAGGGGGGAACCCCATATAGTCATTCACCCAATGAGCCAAACAGTAAAACCAGGGGAGACTTTCACTCTCAAATGCACAGCTTTTGGAAAGCCTGCGCCTGCCTACCAGTGGTACAGAAACGGTTGCATCCTTAATAAACAGACCACAGAAACAATCAAGGTAAGGCCACTGTATCACTCTTTGTTTCTAGCTGTTCTGTTATCATATTGATTTATTTTTGTGTGAAAGTTTGGGTTACACAGTTCATTGCTTTTAAATTTGTGCAATTCGCTTTGACTGTAAAGATTGACTCATTGGCACACATTGTTGAAGTTGTAAGCTGCCTAAAATAAATATTTTTTTAATTTGGTCTTCTTTTAGATAGAAAATGCCAGCGCAGACACTGCGGGTTCATACCTCTGCGCTGTGTCAAATGTTTTGGAGGAGAGATGGTCTGAGGCAGCTGAGATTGAGATTGGTAAGAGGCTGTTTATGTCAAGCTTTTCAAGCCTATCATTGGCCTAGTTTACAGCCATTCATGTAAACTTTGACTTCAAGGGCCGTTCAAACAGAAGATGTTTTTGTATTTTGTCTGGAATTATTTTTTGTTTATTAGTGTCTCTGGCACATTTTTATTTAAACTTTTTTTTTTTTTTTTTTTTGCAAATAGTTTTTTATTTATTACAAAATTAATTTGTATGATGTAAACATGTTTTAAATAATTAACTGAAGCACTAAATTAATGCATTCGAATTGGCAGTCCTAGAAAAAGGCATTTTACAACATTTCAAGCCATCATGACTTGTTTTGACTTCTTTGATTTCTTTATCCTCAGTGTAGTTCCACTATAGTTTAAAATGACTGGTACTTTCCACAATTGGTAGGAGTTAAGACAATCAGGAACTGAACTGCATTTGGAGTCTAAATAGGTCCCTAGATATATGACAGTCCAACTAAAGTTAGACTGAAACCAGCTCAATAAGAGCTTCCCTTTTTACGCGTCACATTACGGAACACAAATAATGTGAGCGGTCTGAGAGTTTTTTCTGTTGTGAAACTAGTGGAAAAGCACAAGATATTGGCTTTATGATATGGTAACATTTCTTATTTTCTTTCAAATTTCACCAAAACTTTTTCCCTCTGGTTCCCCAACAGCGCCTCCAGATCAACTACCAATGCCTACGCTTATGGGTAAGTCACAGATAAAAGCTTTTTTTAGCTTATCAAGTTAAAAATAGATTTGGTACTTACCTGTGTTGCACAATACTCCCACCTTTAATATTTCCCCCACGAAACAAACACTGTAGTAGAAAGCCGTACTTAGTATCATGGATTTTTCAAATAATGAAACTGTGTGCGTGTAAGTAATTTGCAAACATTAATTATATATTGTATATACACATCTATGTATATGTTTGTATATACACTGCCTGGCCAAAAAAAGTTGCTGTTTGGATTTAATTAGTCAAATGCTAAAGAGTCAATGATTGAATCATTATTGCAGTGATTATGTTTCAATCATGTTACATGTTTGACAACAGTTCTTCTAACTCTAATAGATGTAGCTTTTCATTTCTTAATCAACCATGTAGGAAGACACATAATGGCCATATTCCAGGATGAAATAAGAAAAATGATTTTTTTTCAATTTACTCACCTCATGTCGTTCCAAACCTATAAGACCTTCGTTCATCTTCGGAACACAAATTAAGATTTTTTTGATGAAATCCGAGAGCTTTCAAAAGACCCCCCCATATCTGCAACGGCATAACCACTTTCAAGTCCCAGAAAGATGGTAAATACATGGTTAAAATAGTCCATGTGACTCCAGTGGTTCAGCCTTAATGTTATGAAGCGACAAGAATACCTTTTGTGCGCAAAAAAACTAAAATAACGACTTTATTCAACAATTTCTTCTCTTCCATGTCAATCTCTGACGCTGTTCACATTAGCACCACGATGCATGCGTCACAAGAGTTGACCAATAGTGAGCAGGCGTTCTGACGTAGAACCCGGAAGCGCTGCACTAACGTGAACTGACACGAAAGACCTCGAAAGACCTTTCTGGGCCTTGAAAGTGGTTATAACGTTGCAGTCTATGGCCGATCAGAGAGCTGTATTTGTTAATCTTTGTTAACATTAGTTAATAAAAATACAGCTGTTCATAGTTTGTACATGTTAGATCACAGTGCATTAACTAATGTTACCAAATACAACTTTTGATTTTAATAATGTATTAGTAAATGTTCAAATTAACATGAACAAAGATTAATAAATGCTGTAAAAGTGCATTTCGTTATTGGTTCATGTTAACTAATGAAACTTTATTTTAAAGTGTTACCAATATATAGTTTATAAATATGTATTTTTATTATAAAATGTATTTATATTATATTATATATGTATGTGTGTATATATATATATATATATATATATATATATATATATATATATATATATATATATATATATATATATATATATATATATATATATATATATATATATAATATAATTTAAATACATTTTATAATAAAAATACATATTTATAAACTAATATTATAATAAATTAATAAAAAAAATATTAAGCATTTTTTTAATGTAATATTCTTTCCCTTAGCAACTGACAAAGTGGCATTACTGATTGGGAACCTAAACTACAACCACCATCCTGGTCTGATGGCCCCTACCATGGATGTCCATGAGCTGGCCAATCTTCTGCAACAGCTAGGCTTTAGAGTGGTCTCTCTGCTGGATCTCACCCTTCAGGAAATGCAGGCTGCCATTGACAAGTTCTTGCAGCTCTTGGACCGTGGAGTGTATGGTGAGTCACATGTTGGGGGTTTGCTCGAGGAGGTTCTAGGAAATGTCTGGTGTGTTTCACTGCTTTAACTGTAAAATATTTTTTCTTACAGGATGTAGGGTTTAAACTCAGGGCACTTGCTTGATTTGTGGTGAAAGTTTCAAGTTCCTGGCTGTAAAATATAGTGCAGTGTGCAATCCCACACTCATTACCTCTCCACTCTGTATGTTTTCTGTTGGAAATTGTTGAGATGGTGATTGACAATACACAATCCATTTGAAATTCTTCAGAATTTTTTTTTAATGTTGCTTAACAAACATCTCAGTGACAGGTCAGAGGAAGTTCCATCTTGAGTGGAAAAAAGGCTTTGTTTTCCGGTGATACAGTTTTAGTGCATGTCATGGGTAAAAAAAACCACAGCACTTTCAGCCAAACGACTTTTTTCAGAATAACATCAATATGTTGATTGGCTGATAAGAAATGTGTGGGCCGGAGTGTGCCTCGCTGATTTCATGTGCAGAAACTTACAGTTGTGGTATAATGTTTCTAGCCAACAGATTTATACAGGTTCGTCAGCTAATTTCATTTTCACACTCATATTGTAAACTGCCTCATAATGAAAATAGTTTCGGTACATTTTACAAATCGGAAAATGGAAAGTGCTTAGTTATTAGTCAGCTCTGTATGTATTCATGCCTCTGTATTGCTGTGTACATTATGTGAGTTAGATTTCACTGCTGTCATTTTTTTCCTGAATTCTCTTTCTCTCATTATAGCAATATTAAAATATGAAATGCTGATAATAGCAGTGGTTAGTCACATCATCATCAGAATATGAAATGTTGTAAGTAGTGCTGTCAAATCTGAGTGATTTTTTTTCTTCTGTGGAGCACAAAATATTATTATTAGCATTTCAAGCTGTAAAGCTTCAAAAAGGACATAAAGCATCGTAAAAGGATCATAAAACAGCTTGTGTGATTGTATGTTGTCTTGAACAAACTGACATTTAAAGTTATTCACTTATAATATTTGAGTCTAGTGCAGCCGGGTCAATGAGTCATTGGTTTTATGAACTGGAACAAATGTTTCATTGATAAGATACTTTCAGGAACCTGACTTCTCTGCTTTTTTCATTAACTCTCATGAATGCATCAAGGGCTTCAGTGAACATTAACAATGGCTTATTTTTTGGTCCTTGGGTAAAGCAGTCATGGATTTAGAAGACCTGGAAACTACCCTCTGTCTACCCTAAAAGTCAAATGAACTACTTAGATGGTTTCATGGTGTCATTTTGGAGCTTGGAGATTCTTATTTTGTCTTCTTGTGGAAGAAAGTCATACAGGTTTGGAATGCCATGAGGGGGTGTAGATGATGACAGAATTTTCATTTTTGAGTAATGTTTAAAATAATAGGCAATGTTGTACATAAGCATAAGGAACTTAACCAGAGAAGGAAAGAAACATATTACACAATATTGTAGACCATTAAAGGGGACCTATAATGCAAGATTCACTTTTATAAGGTGTTTGAACACAGATATGTGTCCACAGTGTTTAAACAACCACCCTATAATGGTAAAAATCCACTCACTACTTTTTTATAATCCCCATAAATCATAAACAGTCTTTCCAAACGAGTGGTTCCAGATTTACCCCTACTCTTACATATGAGTATGAAGAAGCTCCGCCCATGACTGGTGACGATCTGCTTATTAGCATAGATCCCGCCGAGTGAGCCGGTGTAGTCCGTCATTTCTGTTTCCTCGCTGTAGCAGCTGAAGATATACAATGTCTCCATAGACTTCTGGCATCTGAATCACTGAGGACATCGTGGTTGAATTTAATTAATTAATGAAATGTGCTGAATAAAGTCGTAAAGTGTGTTTTTTTTTAATGTTGGACTGCTTCACAAACGAGAGTTTGTTCAATGCTGGACTTGCACAAAAGTTGTTTTTGAAAGATATCATAGTGGTATAGTCATATTCAATGAGTTGAATCAACTTAACTCCAAAACAACATATATTTATCCACTAACTATTCATAAATGCCCAGTTGCATTTTAAAAGTTGTAACTTATTCTCTATCAGTCTCTATCAGTGAACACCGCTACTGACAATTTCTGGCATTTTGGCTGCGTGAGATTCTCCAGTTTTGTTGTTGTGAATCTAATGCACAAGCTGTAAAGGCTCCAGGTGTTTTGCTCACACCCAAATAGGGGCAGATTTGACAAGCTATAATAAATGATCTGTGGGGTATTTTGAGGTGAAACTTCACAGACCTGTGGGGTATTTTGAGGTGAAACTTCACAGACACATTCTGGGGACACCAGAGACTTATATTACATCTTGTGAAAAGTGGCATAATTAATCACCTTTTCTTTACCCAGCTGTTTTTTACTATGCTGGCCATGGCTACGAGCACTCTGGAAGAAATTACCTGGTGGCCATTGACGCTCCACGACCCTACCGCACTGAAAACTGTGTGTGCGTACAGAGAGTGATGCACAGTATGCAGGAGAGAAAAGCCCAGCTCAACGTCATTCTCCTGGACACCTGCAGGAAATGGTAGGCCTGCAGGAACATCATGAACTTTTGCAGGTTATTGTTTGCCAGAAAGCAAATAAAAGTATCTAGAATTCCAGATTCTTGGAATAGTTTCGGAAATGTTAAAAGATAATAATTTGGCACACTGCTACTCTGTTCAAAGTTTTTGTTATTTTTTATCCTCCAGGTACAAACAAAAAGGTCCTCCCTCTGAAATTAAGCCTTTGGCTCCTCTGGGAAACACTGTGTATGGATACGCCACGTAAGTACTGTCATAATTAGGTGACAATTCTTCCAAGTCTTAATCAAAACATCGAAAACAAAAATTATTCTGTTCTTCTTGTGTATTCATGTTGTTTGTTCCTACAGGAGTGAAGATGCTGAGGCTTTCGAGGTCCAGGATGGTGGCAAGAGCACAGGGATCTTCACCAAGTACCTGAACAAACATGTCTTACAGCCAGAGAGGGTGACCCGTGTCTTGGAGCAGGTCTCTGAGGGTGAGTGCTTCTGCCAGTTCTCTTCTGTCCCAAATCTTAAAAGTGCAGTAAGTGATTTCTGAGAAAACCTGTTGATATTTGAAATCAACCAAAACAAACACGCCCCTTGCTTCATTGATCCGCCCCCAAGATGCAATTAAGATAGGCGTGTGTGTTTGTGTGTGTCTTGCAGTCTAATTCTTGGGTAAATTCAGGCAGAAACCCCTCCCGTCAAACCCTGTGTCCCGTCGCACTGATGATACTCAGTGTACTCCAAGGTTGGCCGGTCTGCTCTTGCCTGATCATATCCTTCTTTTTCCAGTGTTATTTCTTTTCTCTATTGCAGGGGTTCTCTATTGCAGTTTAGCTCCAACCTTGATCAAACTCGCCTGCCTGTAGCTTTCTAGTAATCCTGAAGAGCTGAATTAGCTGGTTCAGGTGTACTTGATTAGGGTTGGAGCTAAACTCTGCAGGACAGTGGCCTTCGAGGACCAGGGTTGAGAATGCCTGCTCTATTGTAATGTCTCTCAGCCATCTCTCTTTCTACAGTCTTTCTTCAAATCTCCCTCTTGCTCACTCTCTTTCCTCCCCCATCATGAGTGGACTGCTAATTGGCTACAAGTGTGTTGTGCTTCTCAGTCCGATCAACTTTCAACAGCGTGTCTCAGGAGTCGCTTATTGCACCTTTAAGCCGGGCTAAGACTGGAGTCTGAGGCTGATTTATCCTTGATTTACCCCTCCAACAATATGAGAAAAAAGTTGGTTCCAAATGACCTGGCAATGTGATGTGTTTACTGATAAAATACTACAGCTCCTGATCTGCTTGGAGACACATCTCGGCTTCCCTGATAATACCAAACATGTATGATATTTTAGGATTTACAGGGAGATGGGATGGGAGTGAAAAGTTCTGTGCTTGATCTACTGACGACACACAAATTAAAGAACACAGACGCAGCCGTATCACTTCCATTGACCAACGCAATCTACCCAGAGCATCGCAAATTAGCAGCTGGTTTAAGACATTTAAAAAATTGCATTTTTGGCTTTAAATAATGGCACAAATACCAGGAAATTGACAAGCGCAAACCTTAGTAAATCACCTTGCAATGATACTCTCCTCCCATAAATTTTGCGCCTGAAAGGGAAACTCTTACAAATGTATATCAATAAGGTCAGCCACTAAAATAACTGTCCACACCTTTTCAGCACTAGTTTTTCCACTGTGTAAATCCTGACAATAGTTTAGTTTAATTTGCAGTGGCGCAAGCTGTTAGTAAATCAGTGTTTTCAAATTAGCAAATGAGAGACGGAAGATGGAAGTGATTGACAGAACTTTTAAAACGTCAGCACAAAACAAGCTGTTGTATTGGTCCGTTGGACAGTGGAGATGGAAATGTAGCAACAACATGACTGCTTGTATAACGTGTCTTTGAAAACGTACCACAACCGTACAGAGCTGGTTAGAAATCTCCTTGGTTTTAATTGTACCAGATAGTGCTAGTAAACATTAGCTGTTGAAACATATATACATATGCTCACATCAGCTTCCCTGATTAGATCACGTGAGGTCATCACGTGATAATCTTAATCTTGTAGTGTGTGATACTCCACAGTTTTCAAAGCTTGTAGTGATGTTTGAGATTTGAGAGAAGAAAATCTGTGAAGATTCTCAGTATGTGTATGATGCAACAAGATTTCATAATTGTTTAGGATTTAAAAACTCTTGTAGTCTGAGCCCAGCATTAGTGTGCTGCCTTACTACCTACTGCCTACATGGGCAGCACCGATGTTTGGCGAATGTTTGAGGGTGAAATACGTAATTTCAATAGGAATCCATGCTATTATGAGAATCCCAGAATTTGGGATAAAATGAAACCGATACAGAAATAAAATAGATTTCATAGGGCCCTAAAACTGGAATCGTGATACGATAATGTCATTATTAAGCTTCAAAAGGAGATGATTTAGTGATATGAGTCATAGCGCGTAGGGTTAGGAGTTCAAATCATACACTAACCAGAACGTTTGATCAAAACAGTGCTGCCTTTCAAGCACTGTAATATCAAGATATTGTCATATTACATCATACTTCACCCATGAAGTGTGAATAAGTTTACAGTGTCTTTCAGTTATTTTGATCATTAGCGGATTTATACTTGGAGCACTTATGAGAGCAACAACTGGTTGACATCTACTGTATGCCAGACATTGGTTTCCTTCCTTGATCTGTAGCCGTACCCTCCCCGGCATGATGTGAACGTGGACTTATGTTTTAATGGTTGATATAATCCCCTCGCTCCCTGCAGAGGGCTTATTTGGTTGTTTGATTGGTCTCTTTGGTAACAGCTCTTGGCTTTTTATATTGTAGCTGCCAAGGCATGTGACCTCATTCTCTGGCTGCTGTGCTCAGGTGGGGGAAATTTGAGAGCGCTTAACCTAGGGGCGGCTGCTGGGTGCCCCACTTACCCCGCTGCTTCTGTCTCGTATGCTTGTTTCTCTGTCTGCACCCCGTCCCACAACCATTATGCCATGTTTATCATGCCCACAAGTACTAGACCACTTCCTGGCTCAATAACGTAAATCATAAATCAATGATTCGGCACTGGTTGAAGTGAAGCACAACTCCCTGCACCAGTAAAGCATTTTAGTGTGGATTTACAGTATATTCCTGACTACTGGTTTATGTACTGATATAGTAGCTATTTTTCTTTAGTACAAGTTGTACAATTGATGGTAACACTTTATTTCAGTGGTCCTCTTTAGACATTCTGTTGTCTATAAGTGACTTAACAAGAACATTTTAACTTATTCAACTTACCCGAAGCCTTTATTCTACTAACCCTAACCCTACTCTAACAGTATACTAATATTCAACTAATACTCTAATGAGAGGCAGTTGAAATGCAGGTAAAGCATTACTTATAGTCAACAGCATGTGTAAAGGGCCCATTGAAATAAAGTGTAACCCAACTGGTTACTAAATTAATGTATTTCGATAAGATCTTTTAATGTTTTTGAAAATAAATAAATAAATGCACTGTGAACTAACATGACCAAACTAAAGTTGTATTTTTATCAACTAATCTTACCACAAAGATTAATAAATACTACAACTAAACCTTAGCACATTTTAGGTAATGTTAGCATGACCTTATTATAAAGTCGCTAATGATCACAGAGGTGGAATTTATTCGATAAAAAATACAGCAAACCGGTAATATTGTGAATATTCCTGCAGTTTAAAATAATTAATAACATTAATAATAATAATGTTGAAAACAGTTGTGCTGTTACATTTTGTGAAACAAATAAATAGCAATATAAATAAAAGTAAATATGATCTAATTTTATTATACATCTATGATTATATTTTTACTCCATTTAGTAAAAAATTGTACTGAAAAAATTATCACACTGCATACATTTTTTTAACAGCGTTTCTGCACTCAAACACAACACCTAATCCTTGCCTCTTATTTGAGAGCAGATCATGCTGATAATTTAATAGGCGTTAACTGCTATATTACTTTTAGCAAGTTCCTTAATTTTTTACTTCCCATTTGTTTAGCATTTCGCTGAGTCATGTTTGCATCATGTTTCAGTGTCTGATCTGTTGAACACTGATCACATGGCAAAAGGGACAGCCGTAGATCACATGGAAGAAGTATCCTATGATTTTTATGTTCTTCCAGATTTGGGAAAGGACCCACTGGTGCGTGGAAGGCAGGTAGTAGAGATCAGGCACACTCTGGCAGAGCCACGGGCCTTGACCGATCCTGTGCAAGCGTCCGGACACACCATGGAGCTCCGTCGACGGGATGCTTGTTGGAAACAGGCTAATGGTATTTAGATATATTTTTAAGCAACTTCATATTATCATCAGAGGTCCTTTTATTAAATGTATCTTGTGGAAACAAACAAACAAACCAAAAAAACCTTCATTAAAGGGGTTATGCCCTACATCTTTATTTTCTACCTGAATTCCACTTGTACTACCGGTCAAAAGTCTTTTCTAACCAAGGCTACATTTATTTGATCAAAGTACAGTAAAAACTGTAATATTGTGAAATATTATTACAATTTAAAAATACATTTTATATATATATATATAAAAATATACATAATATATTTTAAAATGCAGAATTCTCAGCAGCAATTTTGATCAATTATTGTTGGTGCTCAATTATTAATCATGGATCTTATTATTAATTTCAACGTTGAAAACAGTTCTTGCTGCTTTAATATTTTGTGGAAATTGTGATACATTTCATTTTTTCAGGATTCTTTGATGAATTTTTCTCAAATCAAAATCTTTTATAACATTTATAAATGGCTTTACTGTCACTCTTGTTTAGTGCATCCTTAATGAATAAAAGTATTCAATTCTTTCTTTTTTTTTTCAGTGGTAGCAGCAAAATCTGTTTTATACAGAAATGATAATAATGATTTCTTCTGGATCATGTAGCACTTAAGCATGGAGTAATGGGGATAAATTATATTTGAAAATATATTCAAATAGAAGAGTTACTTTAAAATGTAATATTATTTCACAATATACAGTTTTTACTGTACTTCAAATGCAGCCTCTGAAAACAAAATAGACGTCTTTCTAAAAAATTTTATAAAAAAAAAAAAAATATATATATATATATATAAGTTGTATTAATCCTCATATTAAGGTCTCATTTCATTTCCCACCCTCTCTTTGACTGAGAATTCAGTGGGCTGGTTTCACTACTGTACTGTAAGACATGTGAAATAAATCCATTTTGATGATTTAAAAGCTACATTGTTCTTACATAACATATTGATCTCTTAAATTTCCATTTTTGATTCATGTGAAGACTTTAAATGCTATATTCAACATCAGTGATGATACAGCAGATTTGTAATGCAATGGAAAAGGAGTCGGTGTCAGTGCCTACACTCAGAAGTGCTCCATCACCCGTAACCATTTCACAATGTGTGACTTCCTTTTTGGTTGCTTTTGTGGGTTAGTTAGATTGTGATGCATGACGCATGGTTAAAGCACCGAACGGATCATTCATGTGTCTGCATTAAAAGGAAATGGATGTCCTCCCTAAAAGAAGCAAATGACCACCAGTGAGCTGACTTAAACTGATTCCATCAGTTTTTATTTTTTAACTTAAAAACTTTGACAGCTGTCATTTAAATATGAGAACAGCTCCACGTTGCTTTGAGTAAGTAAATATAACATGAAACATGCATTCGGACACCTTTAAACATGCTTGTAAAAACAGTCATTTTGTGAAATATTATTGCAATTTAAAATAACAGTTTTCTATTTTCTATGTTAAAATGTAATTTATTAATGTAATGGCAAATTCAGTGTCACATGATCCTTCAGAAATCATTCTAATATGCTGATTTGCTGGTTAATATAGTTAATGTTATATTATACATTATAAATAATATAGTTTAATATTTTTGTAAAGTTTTTTGATGAATAGAAAGTTCTAAAGAACAACATTTATTTGAAATTTGATATCATATTCTCACATTTGATGAATTGGTAACATTTTACAATAAGTTTAAATTAGTTAACATGAACTTACAGCATTTATTAATATTAGTTATTAATAATAATAATAATAATAATAATAATAATAATAACATTTACTAATACATTATTCAAATCAAATGATGCATTTGTTGACATTAGTTAATGCACTGTGAACTAACATTAACAAACAATGAACAGCTGTATTTGTATTAACTAACATTAATAAAGATGAATATATTCTGTAACAAATGTATTGCTCATTGTTAATTCATGTTAGTTAATACATCAACTAATGTTAACCAATGAGATCTTATTGTAAAGTTAATGGTCAATTTAATGCATCTTTGCTGGATAAAAATATACATTTCTGTAAAGAAAAAGAAAAAAGTTACAGAACTGAAACTTTTGAACAGTAGCGGACAAGGACTGAAAAAATCAGAAGTCATACAAAGTTTTAGCAGCATTACATCTTTTGCAGTGGGACATACAATAGTTATACTGTACTTAATATACCTTTAGTCTACTTTATGTTCTCTCTCATGTGTGTTTCCTGTTTTATTTAATTTTCTCCTGAAATGAATGAATTTGGTTTACACTGCGGTGTATTTATGTGTTGGGTAATGTTTTCTGCAGTTCTTCCTGGCCGAAGGTCTCTGGACTTTCAGCGCTGTGGTGTTCAGGTGGATCTCTGTTTCTCTGCCCTTTTTTCCAACGTCCTGGTTGTGTTCGGGACAGTGAGGAACACAAACGCCGTGGCCCAGGACTGCACTCTGATTCTTAAGAGTCATCCAGTAAGTCGCAGCTTTTCATGCCCTCTTTTTCTGATATAAACACACACACACATGCATATAGAAGGGGGATATGAGAGTTGGGATGGGAGGGCCCAGAAGAGGAAAGAGAGTGGATTTTATTGTGTTTTGGATTTGAATTTGCCTCTTAAACTCTTCCAAACTAATGACTGTAATATGGAGGATCATGCTGTGGCACGCAGTATATATATTATATATATAGTTTTATTAGCTCAATAGATTTAACATTATAGATGTTTTTTGTATTTTGTATTTTATTGCAAATGCAAAGTTGCAAAGTTTATTAGTGTTGGTTCAGCATCAGGAAATACAGTAGGATGACTTTAAAACAAAACTGTGAGTCTACTGACCTCTAGGGGTGAAAAAGTCTAATACTTCCTTGGGTACATTAACAGCATGATGTTCACTTTACCTGGTTTGTTTAATTACAGTTTAAATGGTAATATGTTTTTATTTTTAGCAAATGCAAGACATTTTCTCAGCTTCTGGCAGATCTGAAGAAATGGACTCTCTGCTGGTGAGCATTGGGGAAACTCCTGACTGCACCCTCAGATTATGCTGCCTTCAAAGACTCCAGGTACATTTAACGAGGGTTTCTCTTTGAAATGAGACACTTGTGGTGTAGATCTGAAATGTATTTCAAACATTGAGAACTGAAATATACATGTTCACTTTAAAAACACTGGTCAATCACAAACCCAAAATTGTGCACAGGTTTATTAAGTCAAGTCACTTTTATTTTCATAGCGCTTTATACAATTCAGATTATTTACAGCGATAAACACGAAAATAATAAATCAATGAGGCAAACAGAATTCTATTCTGCTGTAAAGCAGATATGAAAGACAATAGTGTTCAGTGTTGATTAAATTTGGCTAAATAACTGAAAAATTATGAAATTATGAAATCAGTAATATTGCTGAATATTATGTTCTGGAGAGCATGTAATATGCAAATGTTAAATGCAACTTACCAGTGAATTCTGCAAAGTTTGGAAAGCAACATATGAAGACTTTATATTATATTATATTATTATAATATACCTCTAACACTCCTTCATGTATATATTTAAGAAATATTAGCATTTATATATTGTATATATATTTATATTTATATAATTTATAATATATAATATTTTATATATAAATATAATTTTTTTCTTAAATATATACATCCATATATATATATATATATATATATATATACGCATATATACATAATTTTACACAGTACACACACATATATTATGTAAACACAAACTTTTATTTTGGATGCGATTAATCGTGATTAATTGATTGCCCAGCACTAATGATATTATTTTATATTTTATTAAATTATATTTGTGATATTAAATGATGTTACACTTTACAGTAATGTCAGATTTGTTAACATTAATGCATTAGTTAGCATGAACTAACTATGAGGAATATATTTTACAGCATTACTTGACCTTAATGTTAATGTTAGTTAATAAATATTAAATTGTTCATTGTTAACGGTTAAGTGTAGAAATTTACACAAACTAAGATGAATAAATGCTGTAGAATTATGGTTTATTGTTAATTAATGTTAACTTATGTAGTTAACTAATGATAACAAATGAAACCTTGTTGTAAAGTGTTAACATATATAAAGTAATGTTATCATATCATATATCAAATCATATATCATTATCAAATATTTTATTGTATATTGTATAGAGATATTATTGTTGATGTTAAAACCACTGACGTAGAATGCTTTAGAATAATAGAATAATGTCTGGATGTCAAAAATAGTCTTTACAGCCATTTAAGAAATGCAGTTTATTCACAGTTCTCTGAAACTTCTTAGGGATCTCTGGTGATCAAGGTGAAATTGCACTACACCCAGAAACAAACTAAGGAACGTCTCACTGAGAGCAAAGAGCTGGACATAGGCAGGCCTCTCATCGCCTCCTGCAAGCTGAATCAGATGAAGCCAGTGGACAGGAGACAAGAAGCGTTTGTCCATTCTGTGGAGCACAACATAAGATTGCCTCATCATCAGAACCATCCTCGAGCCGGTCGGCCCTACACACGCAAGGCTGAGAACCGATTACAGAGCTCCGCCAAATCCACCTCCATGAGCAGCAACGAACCTGAGGAGAATGATGAAAATGACTCTAATGAATTCACTATGTGACGTTCCTTCTTTTTACAAACACACAGTAAGGCTTTGTTTTGATGCAACAAAGGATTTTCTTACATTAATTGTTTACTTTTTGCTTACTAATTATGAATTGTTGTGTGTGTGTGTGTGTGTGTGTGCGTGTGCGTGTGCGTGTGCGTGTGCGTGTGCGTGTGCGTGTGCGTGTGCGTGTGCGTGTGCGTGTGCGTGTGCGTGTGAAAGAGAGAGAGAGAGAGAGAGCAATAGAAGGAAGAAGTTCTCATGCTAATGTAGAAATATTTATACATTACATTTGTCATTCAAATCAAGTGTAATATTCTTAAATAACCGATGAAATGATACTTCTGGAGTTTCAAATTTCATATTCAAATGCTGCCTAGGAATTGAAATCATTAAATATTAATTCATTTGTAGAACTTAGATGCATAAAAATACAGTCATATTTCTGTGATCTTTTATGAAAAATGTGGTGATGGGATAGAGGAAGTATTTAGGTCATAGATCCATTTTTATTTTCAGTTACACCAAACAATTCATATTTAGTTATGTTATTTTAGGTTGCATGAAACAAAAGAAACAGAATGCATAAAACAATAGATTAAGTTATGCAACAAAGATGTTTTTTTTATATTTGGGATTTATTTTTATTCAATACCACAGGAACACATACAATAGATACTTGTCCTTATAGTTACATTAATAAAAAATACTTTAAAATAAACACGTTTCTGTTGCTTTATGAAGTAGGCTACAGGTTTTCAGTGTTTTTGTTGGTTTTGATTTATAAAATGTGAGAAATAATGACATACACATTTTTTTTCTCCCAATATAGTTTTCTAAATCACAATAGAGGAATCAAGAACAAACACAATATTTAACTTTAATATAGTTTATTTTTCTAGTTAGTACAAATTCACAAGTATATTCAATTTATATCTTTTTGATATTTGTGTATCCAGAAAAACCTATTTGTCATACTCTCAAATAAAGAAGAAAACTTTATTTTAATGTGTCCCCATTAATTAATTTAAGTAGGCTACTGAGTAATGATAATTAACTACATGTATTTTCTATTGGGTTAGGGTAGGATTAGAGTTTTGTTTATGTTAGTTTCAAATAATTATGCCTAATTAACTGTTATTACTATAGTTAATACGTGTAACAAGGACACATTCAAATAAAGTGTTACCATTTATTGCTGCAGGAAATAAACCTGAGCAACGAGTATTTTCTTATAACCTTACTACTACCTTTGTCCAGCTGCTAATTGGACAACAATGACCTCCAAGTACGCAGCAGCAGCAGCACCCCAATCTTTCATTGTCCATTTCTAACGAGTCCTTATTTTGAGAGCTTAACCATTGGCTAGAAGGAGTGTCAATCAGCTTCTTTGGTCCCGCCCCCTTGCTCAAATATCAAGCGGTGAATGGTCAACAGACGGGCTGCTACTGTCTGCTCGTAACCACAGCGACTTAATCTGGACCTGGATGCGTGCTGGAGGAACCTGTTCGCAATAACAAGAAAATAAAACACTCACCCGAACAACCGCGGCGTTCATGTCATCGGATAAAGATGCTGTCGGCTTCGGTTAGCACGTTTTACCTGGGCGACCGGAGAGTTTGGTCGATGTGACATTGCTTGAGCTTTTTGTTCTGGTCCCCGGACGCAGACCAGCGATCGTGCGTTGAGAAGATGTTGAGTCGGCTGATGAGTGCCAGCGTCAGAAACCTGGAGCGAGAATACATGTGTACGGTCAGGCTGCTGGATGATACGGAGTATACCTGCACCATTCAGGTCAGTCTCAGCAGCAGCAGCAGCAGCAGCACCTGTGCTGCCGAAAAACAGCCATCAGCAGACCTTTTGTTGCAGGCTGGGAGAAGCGTGCGCAGTGGGGCTTAACAGCAGGTGCCAGCAGCAGCATCCCCCCTAAAACCGGCATGGTACTTCTAAGTGCTGCAATGCTCGTTTGATTTCAAAGAGTCTTACAGCAGATCAGATTGTTTTGGGCTTGTTTTGCTATTGTTGTTGATGTGTTGCATTCCCATAAATCAGAACACTGGAATATGGGCTGTTTATGTAAATGGCTTTGTGCATTTTAAACGAGCTGTTTCTTTTCTATAAGCAAGAGCACTCCAAAATATGTTTGGGTGTTTTTGGAACGTCCTGAGGGATATTTTGGTGTTAAGGAATAGTATATTTTTTATACTAGGTGTCTTTTAAAGGATTAGTTCACTTTAAAATGAAAATTACCCCATGATTTACTCTCCCTCAAGCCATGTAGGCTATATGACTTTAATCTTTCTGAGGAACACAATTGGAGTTATATTAATAAATATCCCGAAGCTCCCATACTTTTATAATGGCAGTGACGGGGTCCATTAAGTTTGAATCTCAAAAAAGTGCATCCATCCGTCATAAACGTACTCCACACGGCTCCGGAGGGTTAATAAAGGCCTTCTGAAGCAAATCGATTTGTAAGAAAAATATCCATATTTAAAACTTTATCAATTAAAATATCTAGCTTCCGCCAGAACGCCTTACGTATTCAACTTACGGAAAAAGCGTTACTGGCGCGACGTATGACGTAGTGTAAGCGTTTTGAACTCCGAGAGGCGTTACACTTTCTGCGCAAATTGAATATGGAAGGCGGTCTTGAGGAAGCTAAATATTTTACTTTATAAAGCTTTACATATGGAAATTTTTCTTACAAAACCCCACTGATTCACTTCAGAAGGCCTTTATTAACTCAATGGACCCTGTCACTGCCATTATAAAGCTGGGAAAAATCAGGATATTTATTAATATAACTCAGATTGTGTTCATCAGAAAGAAGAAAGTCATACCAAAGATGGCTTGAGGGTGAGTAAATCATGGTTTTGGGGTGGGCTGTGGTTGCTGAGAGAATTTTCTTGTGGTGCCCCCCTCAGCTCTTGGTGCCTTGGATTTTATTGTACTAAATTATATTTATGCTGTAGTTATAATCCATTTATTCACTTTTTGAGCATGGACCTGAAAATTAAATGTCCAATTTAAACTGAAACTAAATATTGAAAGCTGTAGGGCACACTTAAGTTTGATCTCTTTTCAAAGAAGACACTTGGCAGATTATTGCTGAAGTGAAAAAAGTTTAAAAAAGTGAACAGTTACAGAATTTTACATTTATTGTTATGGAAAATGCACAAAAATACTATTTTTTAAAATATGAAATATATATTTCCCAAAAACACATTTTACTCTAAAACGGCAAGAAAACCGAAGCCATAAATCTAAACCGTTGTGTTCCAACTTTGAGCTTGATATCTCAAAAAATGAGCTTTCAGTAAGAGTTTATCTGGTCGCTGTACCAAACGCTTCCATTCATTTCCGATCCGGTCGTTTTTGACCATGATGAGCATTTTTTTCAGGACCATTTAACCTTTTAAAATCACATCCATGATGTTTTTTCTGTTCCAAAACTTTACCAAGTTTCGTACCATTCCGATGAAGTAAAAAATTCCCAAACATATTACATGCAGGTATTTTTCAAATATAACTATATTGTAAAAACATGTACAGTACGCACATAATGACTGCATTGTATCAAACAATGTCAGTACAAGGCACTTATTATAAAGTCTGTCATTATATTTACCAAAAGTCTTTTCTATGAAACACAAAAGATGTTCTACAGAATGACAGCTTCAGGAAGAAAGAAACAATGAAAGCAAATTCTGCCTGTACATCAGCATCACTTGATGTCTGGACTGAGTATCGGAGGCAAGTCTGTTGTAAAAACATCAGCACCGACTTCAGAGGATCTATTTGTGAAATGCATGTGTCCCCTTTACAGTTTATTATCATAGTATTGGAATTGCTCCATAAGCAGGAAAGTGTTGTATGGATTCTGGCATGATGTCAACACTACACATCCATTAATAATGTACGCTTTGGTCTCCAAAACTGCCCCTCGGGTGCTTGTAAATCAAGCAGTTTAGTAAAGCAGCATGGATGGCTGGCTGCTAAGCACTGGCTGTACAGGAGTCTGTGAAATCCGGCAGATTATGGGAGGTCTTTTACTCCGTGATGAACGGAGGGTTACATCATAAACACTGGGCATACAGGAACAACCAAACCTAACTATTTCACTCTTCAATTTTTCTCAATGATCAATGCAACACTAATAGTAGTTTTCCCATTTCATTTTTCTTTATTTAAACATTTGTTGCGCTGGTAAAGATCCTGAAGGGGAATAGTTGTCAAGTCAAGTCACCTTTATTTATATAGCGCTGTTGTTTCAAAGCAGCTGATAACAGGAAAATAATGCAACAAAGTTTGTTTTGGCTGTACAGCAGCTCTTGAAGAAAATAGTGTCATTGTCCAGCTTAAGTAAGTTCAGTGTTGATTTATTTCCCTTGCAAAAATCAAATTAGTTTAGTTCATGTATCTATACAGCAGCTCTGGAGAAAACAGTGATGTCATCGTACAGCTCAGTGTCAGTGTTATTTTTTTAATGGCATATTTTTATGAATGAAGGACAGTATCACTGAGACCAATATGATACAAACTGTAATTATTCTATTAACTTTATATATAAAACAGAAAATGCATAAAACTACATTAAGTTTATGCAACAAAGATCATTTCATTGTATTTTTTTTATTTATTTTTGGGATCCATAAATTTTTTTTCAACACCACAATAACACAAACAAGAGATACTTTTATGTATAGTCACATTAATATATAAATATATATATATATATATATATATATATATATATATATATATATATATATATATATATATATATATATATATATATATATGTATGTGTGTGTGTGTGTGTGTGTGGCGAGGTAGATGAGCGAGAGACGCAGGAGGAGCGAAGAGCGAGACAGTCTGAGAGGACTCGAGACCGGCGTACCTCACAGGTGACGCTCATTCTCAATCACGCACCGGTCCCGCTCGCTCCTCCTGCGTCTCTCGCTCGTCTACCTCGCCACAACATAGTGCTGTCAATCGATTTAAAAAAAAACTTCTCTGTAATTAAATGCGATTAATCACATTAAAAACATCTGTGTTTTTAATTATTTTATATTGTAATAGTAACAGTTACTCTCCAAATTAATGTAGAAACAACTTAAAGACAGTATATTTTAAATATTATTTTAAATAGTTTAATGGCATCTTTTTGGATCACTGAAACCATATCACTGATGTCTCTATGAATTATTATAATTTTTTTTATGTTAATGATAGTCAATTACAATATAATTGCATTCTACTTGTTGTCACTTCTTCTTGAGTCTCTCCATCATTGTCCGACTCGGTTTGAACATAAAAGGCTGAATAGTTTCATTGCCTGTCTGCATGAGGTGATCAGAGCTGCTAGCTGGAGTTCTTGAAGCTCCGCCCATGAACTGCAGCTCATTTGCATTTAAAGGGACACAGAAAAACGGCACGCCTTTTGCTCTCCCTCAAAAAATGACAATTTTTAACATGCTATAAAATGATCTATGGGGTATTTTGAGCCAGAACTTCACATACACACTTTGGGGATATCAGAGACTTATTTTACATCTTGTAAAAAGGGGCAATCAACCGCCCCTTTAAAATAAAATCCTACACAATATTCATATTGGTGATCGACCAATAGAAGTTTTTCAGTGGTTGAATCTTGAATTATTATATTTGGTTTCCACCGTCTTGAATATGTGGTTAAATCTTTCCAGGTTTTTCACCTGGACTATTTTTAAATCAACTGTTGTCATCTCAAATAGAGCAATAACAATGATAAATAATAAGAGATAATTAATAGAGACAGACGTGATTTGTTATAATGGGAGACTCAGACGCACATTTTTCTCCTGTATGGAGCTGTTTGTGTTTCTTTGAGGAAGCCTTTGTTTCATGTGTAGCTTGAAATGAAACGGGAGCCCGCAGATCGCTTTCTATTACAGTCAATCTGAGAGCATCCTATTTCTCAGCCCTCAGAAGTCTGAGAGGACTGTGGCTCCTAGATGACACACACTCCCTCTGGGCTTTCATACGGTTTCGACACATCAAGACAATCATTGCGTGTTAGAGAGGATTAGAAGAAGGAAAAAAGGGAGACATTTTTCAAGAGCCACCCGAGTGAAGACTTTAAACAGCCTTTATGAAGAACGAGTGCTTTTTTTATTGCCACAATCCAACATTGTGTTGACCTGTTGGAATTGAAAGGCCTGTTGAGATGCTTTTACAGTAAAACTAAATTTTTTTTGAGTAAAATGGAAGGGAATATCAAATGCAATAAGGATTTCACAGTCCTTGAGGTGATAATTCCGAGTAATCATATTCTGATGGCACTTATACGTCTTAAGACATTTTCTTGGCTTACTGAAATATCTGACGGCATCCTGTAATACTGTAAATGTGGATGATTTTACCCTTTTGTTTTTGCCACTATTAAATTCTGGTATGCAGAATAATAGCACGGGACAATATCATTACTTTAAAGAGACCCACTGTAAAAAAAAAGAGAAGATATACAATAAAAAACTGCATGCTGTAATTGCTGCAAATTCACAGTGACGGACAATTATAACAGAATGTTTCAAGTGATATAATACAAATAATATACCAAATGTACTTGAACTTCCAAAACACCCTAATGTCAATTAGGAGTCAAATCTGAAGTCATGCAAGGACTGAATGTTTTACTGTTTTTCACTGTAATTAATATTTATATTTAGTTTATATCTTGAAATTCTGACTTTATAACATGCAATTTCTAGATATAAAGTCAGAATTGTAAGATATAAACTTGCAATTCTGAGAGAAAAAAAAGTCCCCCTTTGGAATTGGACTTTATAACTCGCAATTGCGAGTTTATGTCTCAGTAGGTATCTCTGACTTTATATCTTGCAATTCAGACTTTATATTGCAGGTTTTTAAAAAACACAATTATTTTATAAAATGTTTTATTCTGTGGCGGAAACAAGCTTCCATAATTAAATAACATTACCAGAGACAACTTTTGATTTTAATAATGTATAACTAAATATTACAAATGAACCTTGAATAATATTCATTAAAAACTTTAAAAAACTTGCTGCCTTATTTTTTTTTTAATCAACTTGGATGTTTAAGTAATTTCAACTAAAATTATATTAAACTGACTTGAATCTTCTATAACTTATAAAAAAGTTATAACTTATTGATCATTACATTTTTACAGTGTAGTATAAGCATTTTTTATTGTTAGTTAATGTTAATTAATGTTGTATTGTAGTTATCTAATGTTAACAAATGAAACCTTATTGTAAAGTGTTACCAACAATTTCCCCCAATTTGCCATTTAACAGCTAACAATTAACAATCGACTTCCTTGACAAAAGTGCACATTTAAGTAAACATTGGGCAAAATGAGTGTTTTAATTAAAGTTGGATTTAGGGTGTGTACCATCCTAATTATATTGTGAATATATTGGCATTATTATGTCATCAGTATCGGCATCAGCCCTACTTTTAAAGTAAAACATACAGGTTTTTCGGTGGTGTTTTGCAGATTTGAATCAGTGCTAATTGTATCCGGGCTGTGCGTGTCTGTAGTGAGCGCCAGGCAGGAGGTGAGCAGCAGGGCTGATATGGAGCTGGAGTCGGTCCAGTGCCGCCAGCAGCAGGTGTGCCGTGTGCAGCAGTGCTGTGTTGTTTGGCACGGTGACGTAATGGAGTGAAGACTGTGACAGAGCAAGCTGCCAGCTTTTCTCCCTCTCTCTGCAAGGATGTGGCCTGGGGAATAATCCACACTAGCCCGGGCAGCAGAGGTTGAGAGTGCACAGTCATTGTTTAACGTCCTTTCTGCCCTCCGCTGCTCCCTCTGTACTAGTTGCAGGCCTGCCAGCTCGGCCTCGGGGGTTCCAGGACACCTAGTCCGGGGAAGGAGCAAGTGAAAGGCGGAACTAGGTCAGCCTTTTATTCTCTCCCTCACTCCCTCCCTCTTTACCCCAAATATCTTGTTCCCACTATGCTGAGATTCAGTCCCTCCAGGAAGTGCTTTCATCAACAGCAGATCGTTTCCTTTAAAGCTCCCCGGTGGCTTCAGACCTGCTTGTGAATCGGCCTAGCTTGTGTGTTTCTTTTGACAATCAGCAAACACACGGTTCATATTTTGTAGCAGCTCAGCGGAAGATTGATTCACTTAACATGCCGCTAATGCGCTTTTCAAAATGCAACCCATGTTTCCATGCTGGAACGATCGTGAAACTGAAGGTGCGATTTGGGGAAGTCTTCATGACACATTTAAATGTGTTAAGTGTAGCATATTGCGGCTAATGTGATGCTCAGAAATGCTGACTACAGACTTTATTTATGGGGTTTATTTATATTACACATTTGGCTACATTTAAAGGGATAGTTCACCTGAAAATGAAAATTTCTCTCAAACCCAAATTTTTGAAGTCTTTCAGCCCCTGGTCACCATTTACTTTCATTGTCTGGAAGCATCATCACCCATGAAAGTAAATGGTGTTGCTATATGAAGAAAAATCATTTTCACCAGATTTAGGGATTATTTACACGACACCGTATTCAAATGAAAACAGCGTATTCAACGTTTAGATCGTTCATTTAAACAACAAAAGCATTTTGAGGGCCTGGAAATGCACATTTTTGAAAATGGGTTTCAGTGTGTAAGTTTTTGAAAACTACCGTTATTGTCTTTGTGTAAACTACAAAAACATGAATTTGTGAAAATGGTGACATCATGCGCATGAGTATTAGAGCCCGACCGATTTCATTGGTCTGCCGATTTTATTGGCCGATATGAGCCTGTCTCGGCATCTGCATATATGAGACATATCGGCATCTGCATATATGAGACATATCGGCATCTGCATATATGCCGCAGATATCACAGTGTGTGAATATACAAAATTGTCAAAATGCCTGTCTTGTCAAGTATCATCGTAAAAAAATTCGGTTATGTCTTAAAGGGGTGGTTTCATGCGATTTCACTTTTTTAACTTTAGTTAGTGTGTAATGTTGCTGCTTGAGCATAAACAGTATCTGCAAAGTTACAGCGCTGATAGTTCAATGCAAACAGAGATAGTGTCTTTTAAAGTTATGGCAGTTTATTGCCTACAAAAACGGCCGGTTTTGACAACAAGGAGCTTCTTCCCGGGTAGGTGTCATCATAAACCCTTGCTATTAACATAAACACTGCCCCCGCCAACACGCAACAAAGTTCATAAACAAGTTGTTCATGCTACAAATAAAACAATACCTTTACGAACAAGCTACTACTCAGTCGTGTATTCGGATACAGTAAAACTTTAACCAGAATATGAAAAGATAACTAACAGCAGTGACAGTGACACTACAAAAATACTTGAAATACAAAAATACTTACCATTCACTAACGTCCATTAAAAGCCTTGCGTGCAGAGGTTCTGCTTGACCTTCATCCCCGCTATTTGGGTCTGATTCGGGCTCAAATTGGTATATATCAAAAGAAAGAACAGACCTTCTATTTTAGCTTCATGCATTCTTTTTTATCAACACTTGAATGTGGGTCAGTTTCATTTAAAAAAGCAACATTTTGAGCAAAAAGCTGAGAAAATCATGTTTTTGTCAAAGACTACATACAGATGGGATTCATAAAGATGATCAAACACAGATGGAGTAGATCGAGTCCATCAACACCCTCAAAGCTTCACAGTCCTATAGCTCGTTCTGGGTCGACATTTCATTCAATAACAGCCGTTTTGATTTATATGCTGTTTAATGTTGATCATGTTATTTTACTTATGCATCTGCTTATAGACCGCTCGTTTCTGCTGCTTCTCCTGTGTTTTGATCAGGAGATTCTGTGCTCGTTCAGGAGATGTGTAATAGCTCCCCCGTATAACAGTGAAAACTTGGAAAGCCGGAAAATCTCATAAAAGACGAGATAACAAAAGACAGAAAAAAAAAATCGCTCACTGTTCTTGACTGAATAAGGGTTAATCTATATTTACACAGTGAAGACTATGAAGTGATATTTGACATTTGATCACTATTTCTGTAGGCTACCTGAAAATCTAGTTTAGACCTACATGAAAAACCTGAAAATAAAAGTTTTTCATTTTTATGTTTGGTTGGTTGTATTTATGTACAATGTATGTAGGCTATATTAAGTATATTCTGTATTATATATATACAGTACCAGTTTGGACTCACCAATGGGGAAAGTGTGTCCAAACTTTTGACTGGTACTGTACTATAATATACACATAAAGAATATCTGCCGATATATCGTTATCTGAATTTTTTACTCCCTAATATCGGTATCGGCATCTGTCCCATATCGGTCGTGCTCTAATGAGTATTACATGTTTTGTCTATAGGCGCGTAGTGTTTCTTTAAGTGACATCGCCAACTACTGGCCTGACATGAATAATACAGCATCATCAGTCATCAGTCATCAGTCATCTTCAACATTGTCATCTGTATGCGAAAATGCAAAGGAAACACTTTTCTATTTTTAGTATCATTGTCATTGTCACATTGTCCTTGTCCTTAGTTGACATGTGCATAGAAAATCAATAAATCAATCAATAAAAATAATTGAAATGAAATACAAAATAATAAATAATTGAATTAACACAATACATTTTGGAACAACTTGAAAAATTTACACTTTTGTATGTATACTCATTATTACAAGAACCAACTCAAACTTTTTTCAGTAACTATAAAGTGAAAAAAGCTTTCCATTTGAGTTTTCATACAGTAGGCCTCATTTTCACTGTTTTCCACTATGTTGCAGTAATTTGAGTATAAAATAAAATAATAAAATTATTTGATATTACTACAACTGTAACATTTCATTTCTAATACAATGTTTTGATCGTATTCAAACGTAAAATATAGTGAATTTTCAAACGTAAACGTTAATCAAAACTTGATAAAAAATGGGATTTATTCAGGGTGGATACCATATTTATTTTTTCACATATGATGTGAGAGACAGTCTATTCAATAAATCACTCCTAAATCTTCAGATCTTCTTAATGGAATAAAAATAAAAGTAGACATGCATCTGTCTCATACCTAAAAAAAAGTTTGCAATGACTAGCATGACCCTAGATGTGCAGCTGGCATGAATTATGTATTGTCTCTCTATATCTGAGGGAAGAGTGAGCTCTCATCATAAGATGCCCTTGCAGAGGCAATTTGAATTTCACTGAGGCTGCAGCTCTTTGCGTCCCTCTCCCTCGCTGTTGTTCTCAGTGATTGCAGGCAATTTACAAGCGTCTCACATCTACAGGTCACAGTGAAAAAGCACACAGACAACTGCGGCTAGGATGCAGTTAACAGTAAGAACAAGACGAGAGTGTTTGTGCGAGTGGGTTGAGAGGGAATGAGAAAGAAAGAGAATCACAAATTAGCACACACATGTAATTGTCCTCTAAACACAAACACAAATAATGGAGTATTTGGGCTTTTAAGGTTGCCGTGAAGGTTATGTGCTTTTCTAGGAGTTGTTCAATTGGTTCCTTGACTTTCTGGCTTCATATTCCTTTGAGGACATGTGGGCATCTCTACTTATCACTTCTTGTGTTTTGGTACCCTGGAACTCTAATTAGCTCTAATTGCAAGTGCACTCAACCGTGCTGAAGATGCATCTCTGGAACCCATTGCCATATTGCTCTTTCTAACCATAAAATGTGTTGAGGAAATGCTTTCGAGATGCATTCTTGCGTTTTAGAGGAAAAAAAGAATTGTGTGTCAGCCATTTGCGGCAGAACACACTGTGTTATTTCTAGGTGAATGATCCCGCGGTGTAAAACACGAGTGTGTTTGTGGTGCAAACAGCAAGTACTTTCCTCTAGGATCACTCAAGCACAATTAGAGTTCACAGGGACTGTGAAGAAAATCAAGTCTCCAAATGCTAGGCCAATGTAGTTTTTTTATATATATATCCAGCTCTGTAAAAAAATTGAGAGTATAATTAACATTGATAAAACAATGTTAAGTGGACTCTTAATTTTTGCAATATAATAATATTAATAAAGTAGGCCAGTAATGTATAATAAAATGAATAATAAATTATATAATAGAATAAAATAGAATAATAAATGATAACTTAAAAAAATATGTCATGTTGCTCATGACTTTCCCCTTGGATTACAAAAATGCATTCTGATCACTGGCTGACTTGCAACAGATTTGCTTGGCTCTTTATTATTATTATTATTATTATTATTATTATTATTTTAATTATCATTTGCTGTGCGATGTAACATTTGCTAGCCCCGTCCATACTGACACATTTTTGATCCAAAATTCCTCTACACAAAACAGTATATTAAACATCAAATATGTTCTCAGAAGCTGTTGCATTATATTTAAAAGAGGACCTATTGTGCAAAATTCACTTTTAGAAGGTGTTTAAACACAGAAGTGTGTAAACAACCAGTCTATAATGGTAAAAAACCACCCACTCCCTTTTTTATTATCCCCATAAATCATAACAGTGTCTCTAAATGAGCGGTTCCAGAATTCCCCATACTCTTACATAAGAGAGGGGGAAGCCCCGCCCATGACTGGAGCCGATCTGCCCTCTTCATAGTTTTCATATGACGTCATGCCAGTATAGGAACGCACATTATTGGAAGCAAGCAAATTAACACAGAATGTAAATGCAAGACGTGTTTTTTCGTTTAGTGTTTTTTCCACTGAAAACCATTATAAAGAAAACACATTGCGTTCAAATCTGGGCTCATCTGCTTGCCTGTATCCGCTTGTTAAGTCTGGGTCCAAGCCTCAACTCGTTTCACTTGAGAATACCATCGATGGCCGTTTATGAACGCTATTTATTCATATTAAACATCAAACATTTTAAAAAGTTAAACATTTTAAATACTTACAGTCTACACAACAGTCTCTGTGCTCACAGCGTCACAGACATTAATATTTTAACGATTTATAAAAGATGAATCACTGTCTGGCCATCTGGAATTTTGGTATGGAGATAAAGATTATGATAAAAAATGTTTTGTTGTTTTTCTTGTGGTATGAGATAGAGTGTTTGGACCCAGAAGCGCTGCCGCGTTACATCAGACTTAACAACCGGATATAGTATGCATCATCAAAAATGTGTAAACTGAATGTTTTAGTTACATTAAGGCACTTTAAGGGTGGGTTGCACTAATAAGGATTCTTTAGCCTGGCGGTTCACCCTCCGCCTATGCTGCATGATCAACCCTTTAAGGGGTGCAATACTACTCAATTTAAAATAAAACCCATATCAACAAATCCTTGATTAGTGTTAAACTTTGCTTAATTTAATCCTAATTGGTGCAAAACAAACACCCTAAGCGTTTTAGGCTGTCCCGCTGTTTTTAGTGATTGAAATACTGCAGCAGGTGCTGTATATGGATCACAAGTGCCCAAAACTTGCATCTTGTTCACATATTTTTTTTTAAGATGGAAAATTGAAAAGGCTTGTGCTGCAGTTCTATGGCTGTTTTGCCCTCCAGGCCCATAGATCCTGCTATGAGTGAGCCGGTGCAGTCCGCCATTTCGGTTTCCTCGCTGTAGCAGCTGAAGATATACAATGTCAGTGCCAAAAAAACATTACATATGTTCTGTTATTGGATGTACCAACACAAATAAGAGTCTCCATAGACTCCTGGCATCTGAGCCACTGACACTGTGATTGAATTATGATGGAAATGTGCTGAATAAAGTCGGTAAAGAGTGATTTTTATACCGGACTGCTTCACAAACAAGGGTTAGTTCAATGCTGGATTTGCACAAAAGTTGTTTCTGAAAGATTTTTAGATTAACATGACGGTACATGCTAGTCGATGAGTTGAATCAACTTAACTCCACAACAACTACATACCATTCAGAAATGTCCAGTTGCGTTTTAAATTGTTGTTACTTCTTCCCGAGTCTCTCTATCAGTTTCTGACTGGTTTGAACATGTAAGGCTGAACACCGCGACTGATTCTGACATTTTGGCTGCGTGAGATTCTCCAGTTTTGTTGTTGTTGAGTATCTGAAGCACAAGCTGTGAAAGCTCCACCCTCTTCTGGAAAGGGGTCCGGGAGCACCAGCTCATTTGCATTTAAAGGGACACACACACACGGTGTGTTTTTGCTCACACCCAAATAGGGGAAAATTGGACAAGCTATAATAAATGATCTCTTGGGTATTTTCTAGGGACACCAGACACTTATATTACATCTTGTGAAAAGGGGCAAACCAGGTGCCCTTTAACATTCAGAAAGACAGCAAGACATTTCTTGCTGCTCGAAACTTATGGCATCATGTCTGGCTAGAACACCAGGAGTAAAGCCCAAATGATATGATATAAGAGGTCAACACACTCCCTGATAAATATCACACTTCTCTTTAAACCCACCAATTTGTCCCCTTTATCAGCAATTCATGCCATATTTTTGTGCTTTCAAGCAGTAACTGCTTCTGATGATTGTGATCGTGTTTCTGAAATGGGTTTGAGCCCTGATTTACCGCCGCTGGTTCTGCTCTCTTTGGCCTTCTACTCCACGTCGGAAATCATCTTATGAGAGGATGATGAATGAAATGAATAGCTCTATAATCTCTTGGTGGTTTGAAAAAACAGCGTGTGTGAGTGAGTATGTGTCGGCTGGTTTAATGATTAGAGTCTGCCATGGCTATATCATGTGTGCGTGTGTGCAGCGTATATATATATATCTGTGCATGTGGGAGGTTGAAGATGACTGGAGTAAAGAAATCTCACTCATAATAATCCATGGCCCTTTAAGGAGCTTTATTTTGAACAGCTCAGGCTAAAAGTGGGATGTGTCTTCCTCATCATGACATGCCTATCACCCCTAGCAGCGAAACCCTTGCTTTGGGTAAATGAAAGACGTCTCTTTTTAATTATGTTGATACTTAAAGGAAAGAGCTAAAGTTGATAATCCTCAAAGTGAAAATGTCCGATTGAACCCCCAGACCGCTGTCATGGATGAAGTGGAGCTTGAAAAGCTAGTTATTGAGAATGCTGTCTTGCGTATTTTAGACACTGTATATTGTATTCAGAATATTACTGGATTACTGCCTTCTTAACTCTTTCCCCACCAGCATTTTTTTTTAAGTTGCAGTTAGCACCAGCATTTTTGATCATTTTCTCAAAAGCTTCATGGCCTAAAAAAGCAAAAAAATCACATCTTTGTCAAAGACTAGGGGCCCTATTTTAATGTTTTTTTAATAAATATTTTATATTTTACATTTAAATTATATTTGGCATAACTCTTTAAAAGCATTAATCATTTAATTTGAACAAATCTTAAAACGAATATCCATTTTTATACTGTACTTTATAATTTTGTGAGGACTGAGCTGAGCTCGCTTGTAGATTTTTTAAAATGTTGAATGTATTGGTAATTACTTTGGCTTGTGTGAAGAGCAAGTTATACATTACATGTGTAGAGCATTCCAGTGTTTTAGTTATGATTTAGTGCATGTGAATTGGCAAACAGGAGTTTAATGAAATTCAGAAAGTGCGGGGAGAAGATTGTTCCTAAGTTAATTCAACAGTTAGGGGCCGAGTGCTCAAATGGTATCAGGGTTCTTCACCGTTGCTAAGGTGACTCCCCAACAACATGGTCAAATGTGTTTGCTAATAGTGTGGATGTCTCTTTGCACACACTGTAACAATAGACAAATGGTCCTTACACTGCAAATAAATAGATGGAATCTTGTTGTTCTCACACTGACCTTTCTCAACAGTGGCTTGTAATGGAAACCTGCCAGTAATGTGAATGAAAGTGACGTTGCACAAAGACCTCAAGCTCTCTGTCTTTCCCCCTGTACCTGACCTCATTCTCTCTTTCCCACGCCGGCTGCTAATCAACCACGCTGATGCTGCGGTCACACCCCTATGTGAAATTGTATTGTAGCTGTTTGTGAAATATGAAGGTATAGAATCAAAATCTTGATGTCCTTTTCAGTATATTTCTAACGTTTAAGTGTTTCAAAAGAATTCGTCCAGATTACTCTGCCTGGAAATTCTTGTAATTTAATGCTGGTGATTTCATTGGTTGGTTTGTTCTTTTGAGGAAGCTTGACTCATTTCATTGGCTGGCTCTCAGAGCAGACCATATACTGTCTTTTTTGTATTGGTCAATGTGCTTCTTTAGGGATTCTCTCTCTGTAAAACCTAATTTCGTTTCGTCGTGAGTTCTTTGTATAAAAGCTCTCTTTCAGCATGTGAGTTTAGTGCTTCTAACCAAACTTCACTTGTCACCGACAGTGTCTCTAACTAACCCCACTGTCTAAAGTGATTCCGTATACTAATCTTCAATAAAATGCTGTGCAGCTTGTTTATAAATGCCAGTTAGTGAAGGATTGAATTTCAGGTTTGTAAACTGGAAGTGGTGCCATCACATGAACCATAAATAGATTCATTTAATATTGATTAAATTGATTAAGTTCATTGATTAAGTAATTGTGTTTTATGTTTTAATTCCAATGTAATCTTTTTTGTTGCACTGAATATTGTAGTTGCGAATTCTGCTCATTTTAAATGCTGATTTCTAGCTATTATTACACACGCACGCACACACACACACACACACACACACACACACACACACACACACACACACACACACACACACACACACACACACACACACACACACACACACACACACACACACACGTTGTGTTTCCATGTTTTATGGGGACATTCCATAGGCGTAATGTATTTTATACTGTACAAACCGTATTTTCTATCCCCCTACACTGCCCCTGCCCCTAAACCTACCCATCACAGGAGACATGCTGCATTTTTACATTTTCAAAAAACATCACTTAGTGTGATTTATGACCTGTTTTCCTCATGGGGACCAAAAAATGTCCCCACAAGGACAAGGATTTTGGATATTGCCATCTTTGTGGGGACATTTTGTCCCCATAACGTAGGGATTACCAGTCCACACACACACACACACACACAAACACAAAATCATAATCATAGTCAATGTTGGGGAAAGTATTGCATAACTCCCTACAAAAGTAACTAATGTTACTTAAGCCCCTTTCACACAGAGATTTCGGACTGGAATACACTGATAATTTGTCCCGGGATCTTTTGATTTTGGTTAATTCACACTACCAATGATTTTCTGGAATTTGTGCATGCATTCACACACATCCCGTAAAAGACACATGACATCAGGATTTGACATGTAATGTCTCCACGGCATCTTAAGTTTGCTTATTTTCTGCGATTTCTCTCTTGAGAAACTCACTCAAGCACCTAGGCACTCACTTTTCTGGGATCAACGCGCTGTGATAGCAACTTTAGTTTCTTTTTTTAGAAAGTTATGATTTTGCTAATTTCTGGATGGCAGAAGAATAGGATTCAGGAGAAGATAGTTCAACACTCTTACCTCAGCAATAAAAACAAAAATTAAACTCAAATGTGCTGTTTATTTAGTCCTTTTTGGTAAATTGGATCGTTGAAGGTCAGCAGCAAAGACATTGTTTAATAAAGTGAGATTAAATACACAAAGTATATTTTTGTTATTTAACATGTTTAATTTATTGCAGGTTTGCGTAATATTCTGAGTTTGCATTTCACTGTTTTTATCCATTTCGAGCAATACTGAATCTGTTTTTGTTCAAGTGAGATGAGTAAATGCATGTTCACATTTAGTCTAGATCTACATTAACCATCATGTTCACACACAACGCCTTGTATATAACACTGTATATAATTCATTAAAGAATAGTATTAGATGAATAGTATTAGATATATATATATATATATATATATATATATATATATATATATATATATATATATATATATATATATAAATTTGTATTAAGTTAAAACTACTGGCACAACTCAAAATAGAGGATGTTTATTGTTTAGCCCTAAAGTTCATTCCACCAGTTCATACATTGTAGTTAAGAGACATGACTTGGATAAAAGAGACAGTCTGTCCCGGCAGTCCCGGCAGCGGAGCAGTGCAGTCTGTTCCCTGGCACAGTATTGTGCTGTCATCACTGCACCAGTGCAGCTGAAGACACACCGTCTCACAAACTCGCACCGGACTGAGCTGCTCTTTCTCTGCTAATTTACTAGTGCCACTGTAAATGCTGCACAGCATGAAGTTCAGGCATGTGAGGTGTGTCTTCCTCATCATGCATGTGTTTGTTAGTGGATGTGTATGCTCACAGATCATTCCACACTGTTGCTACGGTCGGGATATTAAAGATTAAAATGTGTGCTAGGCCTGAATGTTTCATGAAGAGAAACCTCACTAGTGCGTGGCTGGTGTTTACCCATGTCATGGTGCAGGGAAGATGCTATTGGCTGGAGTAGAGAACACGTCAGACTCAGGACTGAACTAGAGGATTACATCATGTACAACAGCGAGAGAGAGAGAGAGAGAGAGAGAGAGAGAGAGAGAGAGAGAGAGAGAGAGAGAGAGAGAGAGAGAGAGAGAGAGAGAGAGAGAGAGAGAGAGAGAGAGAGAGAGAGAGAGAGAGAGAGAGAGAGAGAGAGAGAGAGAGAGAGAGAGAGAGAGAGAGAGAGAGAGAGAGAGAGAGAGAGAGAGAGAGAGAGAGAGAGAGAGAGAATGTGCAGAAGATTGGAACAGGGATATTAATGTTTACTCTTATATCCAGAAATGTATTTCTTCTTCTGCCTCACTTGTTTTGAAAATTAATAGCAATGCGAGTCTGACAGCTGTGAGTAGATACACTTTAACCAAGAAACAAAATGACAAAGGCAGCACAGAAGCTGAAGCGACATATTTTACATTTTTACATAAGAAGTGCACACTGCACAGAAGCAGAAATAATGTTGTGAAATGTTTAAATATGAAATGATGCTGTTTAAAATTAATTAATAATGGCAGCTGGATGTAACGCAACAGACTGGAACAGATCTCAGGGGTCTTGAGACCTGACTTGACTTTCTTAAAAACGTGGTGCTCATGCTACGAGATGATGAAAATACATTAGAGTGTAGTGGACAAATAGAGCAGTATACATGTGTTCATACACTAACATTAAAAGGTTTTGGGTCTGTAAGATTATTTTAATGTTTTCTCTGTATTGACACGGACAATGGTTAAATCTGCAATTCTGCATAGACCTTAAAGGGGTCATGACATGATTTTTATTATTTAAAAAATAATAGCTTTACCTTTTGCTTTACTTATAATGTTAAAACTGTTTTTTGCACAAAAATAAGAAAAAATTACATTCAACCTTCATTCTGACCCTCTGTCTGAAATGATCAGTTTTTAAGAAGCGTCTCCTTTAAGGCTTGTCAGTAAACGGCCACTGTTGTGATTGTCCACTCACTATTGCACGTGAGTAAGTGTTTTGAAAACTTATTATTTATAATTTACTTTTAATTAATAATTACTTATAATTATTCATATAAAACCGTAATTTGCAGACAAAACATTATGAAATAATTTACTGACGGTTTGTGATGCAGCTGCTGTCCAATTCAGTACAGTCGGCTGCTTCATCTTTCCGCAAAAGTTTCTTCGCGAATTCTCCATTACACTGTGCCTTGTTAACAAAAAAAAATGCTTCGAACAAACATATAATCATCCGACACGATACAGGACGGCATTAAAATAAACAATTCATTTGTTTTTCCGACGCTCTGACAGTCTGTACAAAGATGCAAAGAAGTTGTTCAAACTGGACCCGTCAAAGTGAACTTTCTTTCACTCTTCCATCCTCTTGTCGACAGACTCAAGTGTGTGGAGTGTCAGAAACTGAACACGCATCTGTGTACTGTATCCAGTGTAGACAGCGATTATTTTGGTAATCAAGTAATTGGTCTATTATTTTGACAATTAATCAAGTAATCTGATATTTTTTGTTGTAATAAAAATAGACCTAAGCAAACAATAGCCTTTAAAATGACTTAAAATACATATATAATATCAGGGAGGCAATGATAGTTTTAAATAAAGTATCAAAATCAAGTAATCATATTATAGTTTTATAGAAAAACACTGTTAAAAAATGCATAATATAATATACATAATATAGACAGTCAACTTGTGTGCATTATGTATTATAACAAATGCCTGCATGAGGGCGCCTAGTGTTGTTACACTTTACAGTAGATCAAATCCTGGTTTAATATTTGCCAAACGATATTTAATTCAAATGTTAGCTTAATCTTTAATATTTGGTAACTCCTTTAAAATAGAAATGCTACAGCAACTGTAACTTCTTGTATAAGAACATGTGGAGGGTTTTGACTTTTATTTTGAAATCGCCATGAACAGTTTGCATATTTAGAAACAATGATGTATTCTCCTGTGTTGGCGTAAGTTTATAAGTGATTTACTTTACAAATGTGATGAAATGGCTTTTTAAGTGGTTTTAATACATTGTGCAGCCTTAGATAAGGGTCTAATAATGCGGTTCATGGATTCTCGTCCGTGGAATGCGCCACTTCCGGTATTTTGCCGGTTATTCAACACAGGTAAATTGCAATCAAGGATTTTTTTTTAAATTGAGTACTTTAATTTAATCAAGGAATTGTTACAGCCCTACTTTTGACGTGACACGACACTCGCATCCAGTGTCGCAAGTTTCAGCCATTAATCGACTAAACGCCAGTGGGTGGGGCCTATGGTGCGATGATGTATAACTATTCGTTGATGTCTTGCTCTGGAGCGGTCATATGCAAATGTATTTGCCTGTGTGACGTCACAGATTCTATAATATGAAAACGAGCTGTTTTTGGAGCTTGATTAAAGCTACACTGTGTGATATTTTCCCCCATCTAGTGGTGAAAAGGTATATGACCATCTAGCGAATATTAGTTTCTGTTCCTCTCAATTCCGATTTCGTTTTAACTCCTATGGTGTCCGATTTAGTCCAAGATTAACATGGCTTCCAGTTTGACCTCGTCCATGAGTGTTCCTTCAAGTGATGAGGTTACTTTAGAAAACTATTATAATTTGCAATTATTTAATTTGTCAGTTAACATGTAGGTTATGACATCTATGTAAAATTAATAATAGTTTTACGTTTTCGACACGGTGCCATCGAGTGTTAAAACGCGAAAGGCGAAGCTTGAATTTACGGGTATGTCCCTCTTTGGCTAATGTACTTTCAAGATGGAGGGGCAACATGGCGACCGCATTCGAACCCCTCACCCGTATGCATTTTCAATGGCATATTATAAACTTACGAGAATACTTTATTACTTGAAAGAAGTAAATATACATCAATGAGCACATATTTTTAAAGAACTAAGTGTTTTTAGCTAAGAATAAACTAAAATGTTAAACAGTTTAGCTTTAAATAAATGTTTATCATGAGGAGGACATTTTAAGCTATGAAACATGCAAGTTGTTTTAATGGTACAAAGACCTCTTATGTCAAAAGATCAAGGCAAGTTTGATTTCTCATGTCCTGACCTCTTTAATCAGGGTATTACCATATTTAATTTCTGACAGGAATGAAAATGAGGCTGTGAGGATCCGGTACGCTCGATGGTCTGTACTGTTGTTTTACAGCATTACCAACTGTTCAGCTTTCGAAACAAACAACAGCAAAAAACTTTCAGTAGACAATAACTCCAAAAGATGTTTTGAAAGTTTGAAAGGCTTGTGAAAATAACTTGATCTTGGACCTTTATAGAGTGCTTGCCATTGTAAAGACTGCAAGTCTATCCCTCAGAGCCTTCGTTTTCATCTGTTAAATTCAATATGGTGTCTAACCTGACTATGGTCTATTGAGACTTGTCTTTAATACTAGTGGCAGAGGTGGGTCAGGGTCTTTTATGTGCCATTGCAACTATAAGGCAGTTTGGCTTAATGATCATAGATATTCATCAGCACAGATGATATCAATATGTATAGTCTCATAAACATATTGCCACAAGGTCCAGGCTGAATTATTACTGCCAGACATTTTAATAGGTGCTGCCAGCAACAATATATTGCTGTATACACTACAGATGACATCAAACTTTTGTCAATTCAAGCCAATATTAAATTAAGCAGAAGAGGGCCACACATCTAGACTGACATTTCTGCAACAAATTTGATTCTATGGACTGTGCCAAGCTTAAAATGAAACTCATGTTTCAGGTTTCAGATATCATAACAGTGTGTAGGCTTAGGAAATGCACTTTATGGTGTTTGGTGGGCGCACTATAGCACAGTACAGGCAAACTTGGCTAAAGGAGGATGTTCAATACTCATAACACCTCCTTCATTTGACTGGTATAAACTGCTCGCTCACTGACAGACCCTGGAGTGCCGAAGACAGATTGTTCAAAGACTGACACTGATTTTAAACTTATTCATGCAGTGCACATCCACCCCATGTTGCAAAAAGTAAGTCTCAGTATGTCTCAGTAGGAGATGGAGCTTAGATGTTGGATCTTGGCCAGTTTAAAAAATCTGTTTAAATGAAATAATCATCATATTCTGTGCATAAATGAAAAGAGCGCTTCCAAGTGCAATGGCAAAAATAATGACTATTTTTCAAGAAGGATTCCTGAATGCTTCCCACGGGTGAGAAAATAGATAGTCCTTGGAGCATTTCCGTGTATACCATCTTTAATGGGATACAAAAATATGTGGAAATGGACCTTTTCCGTTAAGGCTATAACTACAGAGATATTGAATAAGTAATGCTATAATGCTGTACAATAAAAACACAGTTTTACAGCTGTACCGCTCTGCTGTAATATCAGCGGATTGTTTTGATCACCAGGCTCCATTGGGAGAGTTGTGTTTCAGGCTTGTTTGTGTTCAAGCGTGGTTGTGCTTTCTTGCAGTACTGGTATCTGTTTGTATTCTGAGCTTGCATCGTGCTGTGTAGGCAGTGGAGCTGTGTGAGAAAAATCAGTATGAATGGCCTATATTTGTAGTACATAGAAAAGGGAAAAGGCTTTTACTTTAAAGGTGCAGTAAGCGATTTCTGAGAAACACTTGATATTTGAAATCCACCCAAACAAACACACCTCTCCCTTCATTGCTCCGCCCTAAAATGCACAAACACAAAGTTTAGTGTTCTGTTTAGTCTGATATTGTTGAAAAGTGTTTAGGTTTGGAGATAGGATTTTGGTTTTGTACCTTATAATGTGCAATGTTATGTTTAATGTTACAAACGAAAACCTACGTAGAAACAATATGTTTCCACCCCTCCGCCAAACCTTACACTTGGCACAATGCAGGCAAGTACCATTCTCCTGACAAAAAAACAGACTCGTCCATCGGATTGCCAGACAGAGAAGTGTGATTGGCCACTCCAGAGAACACGTCTCCACTGCTTTAGAGTCCAGTGGCGGCGTGCTTTACACCACTGCATCCGACGCTTTGCATTGCACTTGGTGATGTAAGGCTTGGATGCAGCTGTTCGGCCATGGAAACCCATTACATTAAGCTCTCTATGCACTGCTCTTAAGCTAATCTAAAGGCCACACAAAGTTTAGAGGTCTGTAGCTATTGACTCTACAGAAAGTTGGCGAATTCTGCGTACCGTGCACCTCGGCATGTGCTGACCCTGCTCTCTGATTTTACGTGGCCTACGACTTTGTGGCTGAGTTGCTGTTGTTCAATTACTTCCTCTTTGTTATAACACCACTAACAGTTGAGCGTAGAATATTTAGTAGTGAGAACTTTTCAGGAATGGACTAATTTCACAGGTGGCAACCTATCACGGTACCACGCTTGAATTCACTGAGCTACTGAGAGCGACCCATTCTTTCACAAATGTTTTTAGAAGTGTCTGCATGCAGGGGCTTGATTGTTTACACCTTTGGTCATGGAAGTGATTTGGAACACCTGAATTCAATGATTTGGAGGGGTCCCAATACTTTTGGCAATATAGTGTATCTGTGTTCCACACTCTACCTGGTTGAGGGAAAATGGCTCTATTGAAGTAAACAATTTGACATGGCTTGTTGACCATATTTATGTGCTTGAGTGGCATTTTAACATCTTACTAGGTGCTCGGAGACCTGGAGGGGGTGGCTCAAAGCGGACGAGAGCCGCTCCTGCGGGGGGTGAAATTAGCCGGCGCTGATTAGGCATGCAAAAAGCAGGGTGAGCAGAACTCGCCTTTTCAAGTCAACAAAGGTAGATGATTATTTCCAGCTGCCTTGCTGAAGAAGCACACACACCGCCAGAGGCCTGTGTCTCAGAACTTTGCCTCAGATGCTTCAGGATGTCTATATTTAACATACTTCTACATTGAGTATAATCTATATTGCTTTTACAGGCATTTGATGGCATTTCTTTAAGCACTTAAATTTCTCTTATTTGAATGACAAAATGTGATTGGAATTTAAACTGCACAATTATTGCAGTTATCTGAAATATATAAAATAACCATTATCAGATGATTAACCAATTGTGACAGGCTTAGTCTAGTGAGTTAATATTATAATGTCTGACTTGCATGGATAATCTCTTGCTATTCTTGTGTGCAAAAAGCATCAGCCGGCCAGTGAACTGGTGGTGGGCGATGTGTTTAAAGCTGATGAAGTCATCTATGTCCTCCTCACTCCTCTCTCCCTCTTCCTTCTCATTAAATCAGATCAGAGCTTGATTTGTCCTCAGATCACTTTAGCCGTTTAGCTCTGCTCCTCATCCTGATCAGACAACAGAACAACACTGCAATCACTCATTCACATCGAAAATCAACAGCTTTGTGTTTTTGCATCCATCTGCCCGCCAAACCGTGAGTGTCCTCTCACCCTCTGTATGCTGGATAATTCCCTGGATTATGGTCCTTTCCGGTTAAAGATTTCCCTTTTTTCCCGCTTTTACCAGATCCAATTGACCCAGAGAGTTTTGTGTGTGCTGCAGTGCTGTGAGAATAACAGATGGATTGAGTGCTTGTCTGATGCATTTGGTAAATGCAAAAAAAGAAGATGTTTTAGCTTCTGTAAAAAAAATGTATTGCTCGGTGCAATGTACTTATTGTACTTACAATGTAACTGCATCCGGGCCGTTTCCTCTGGGGAGGCAAGAAAGGCAGTACCTCTTCAAAAGAGAAAACGATCAATATTACAAAATGTGTAAAGTGTTTAAATCACTTGTTTTTCTAAAGTAACACTGTCCAACAGCGACACCAGCGAGTAAAGTTACAGCGGGAGTCCATGTCTCTCTTGCCTCGCCTGAGCCCATTGACTCTTAACACACACTAAAGCTTGTGGGGGGGTTTAGTGGGGGTTATTGAATATGAATGGGGAAAGTCACGTGAGAGGAGGCAATGCCTCATGAGGCTATGATTAGATGTGATTGTTTTGTGCGATAAATCCTGCCTCTTGTTTTCGGGCATGATCCAAGTTCGCGAATCAGCCAGAATGAATGATGTTGTTAATAAGAAAACTAATTAATAAGTAAGTAAACAACTTATCCTATAAAATATAATTTCTTAAAGTCACATCAAAAATAATGTAAAGATTAAAGTAAGATTGTATTGCTTTTTATACGTTTTTATGAATTAGAAATCTTTAGAATTTTTAAAGAGAAATGTCAGAGGAGCTTGAGTTTGTTGCCCAGCCCTAAATGTTTGAACCACGAGAGGTGTCTACTCTAGCTTATGCTACACCTACGTCCTACTTCGGGTCGGGTCAGAGGTCACTCTTCCACTGGAACTCGATTTGCACACAGCCGGTACCGGAAGCCAGTGATTATAGCTTATAAAGTTACAAATATGGATATTTTTCTTACACAAACGCATCACTTCAGAAGGCCTTTATTAACCCACTGGAGTCGGATTGGAGTACTTTTATGATGGATGCATGCACGTTTTTGGGCTTTAAAATCTATGGTACCATTCACTCCCATTATAAAGCTTGGAAGAGCCAGGATATTTTTTTTATATAACTCTGATTGTGAAAGAAGAAAAGTCAAATACACCTTGGATGACTTGATGGTGCACATTATGGGATCATTTTCTTTTTTGGGTGAACTAACCCTCTAACCCTTTCTCTTTTTACCAAAAAAGAGAGAGTATTTTGAATAGTTTTAGTGAACAATAGCAACGCTGCTGCATGAGGCTAAGCCGCTCAGTTTTACCTGAGTTGCTCCTGAGAGCCGGGCAGCGCAGCAGTTCTCACACTGTACCGTGTGCTGCAGAGACCCGTTACATCTCCTCAGGCACCGCCCAGATGTCTCACGCTTCACAGTCTCGCTCTCTATCTTTCTTTCTCTATCTCTCTGCAGGATTCTTCAGTCAATGATTGGCCCTCTGTTGCATCGGCCCTCTCATTTATCCCAGTCTTCACATTCTCTCTTCACTCCAATCCTTTAATTCTTCAGTTTTTTGGTCATACTTAAAATTAAAATCTCCACTTCAGTACAGTTTTATTCCTATCTATATTCTGAAGGTTTTTACAGAGAAGTTTGTTCATATGTAATTTGCCTAATAGTTTTAGTTGCTAACAAATTGTGAATTTTCTTCTTTTCTTATTTTCTGGCTGTTGACAGTATTTTCTGATTTATGGAGTGATAAAAAGAGATATCTAAAATCCTCTCTGTAAAAACCTTTTACTCTAATGATTTGACTAAAAAATATATATATTTTTGAACCCGACAGATTTTTGTTCTAGAAATGTATGCAAATGAATGCATATTTAATTATATACTGCCTCATTTGCACATTTAAACATAACATTTCAGAAAACTTTTAGTTTTAAAACAAAGAATATTTGCAATTCTTAATGTAATCAATCAACTTGGGAAGTATGGTGATATCTATTAGTTAATTTTTTTTATGTTGTCTTGCCATAAAGCTTTATCTACCGATTCCAAATCTTATTTATATTACATATTATCTGTATATATTT
Source organism: Gobiocypris rarus (assembly GCA_023029165.1). Classification (NCBI taxonomy): domain Eukaryota; kingdom Metazoa; phylum Chordata; class Actinopteri; order Cypriniformes; family Gobionidae; genus Gobiocypris; species Gobiocypris rarus. The sequence goes on from CM040918.1 coordinate 6,389,277, forward strand.
ATATTCATTTAAACTAAATGCTTAAAAGGACTTTAATGCGTCAGAGATGTCGCTTTGTTCACAGCTGAATTTTGGTTGAAGATCTCTCAACCCGACTATATCCCACCCCGGGGCGGGTTAGCCATGAAGCGTAAGTTATGAACACCGCTAAAAGCCAAGCAGATGTTATTCAGGGCTGGCACAAACTAAACTGAAACATACCTGGCTATCCTAAACCGGCTTCATTTATCATCCGTATCTTTTGATGCTTTGAGGTTTTGATGCTGTTTTTCTTTGATGCTGTCTGAGGTTAGGAATGATAATGCTCAATGCTTCTTTCCAAATCTTTATTCATGTGACGTGTAGAGAGACAACAATGGCTGGTTGTTCTGATTGATTTGATAAGGTAGTTTCAATTATGAGTATTAATTACTTGCCATGGGACCAGAATCACATATGACTATTAATCTCAGATTTTTAAATTATGTATTTTTTCCCCCATAGCATTTTATATTGACATGTACAATAGGAAAGTTTTCATTTGTTAACATTACATTAGTTAACATAAACTAACAATGAACAATATTTCTACAGCATTTATTAATCGTAATGTTTATTTCAACATTTACTAATACATTATTGTAAAAACGTATTGTAAAAAGTTTCCTAAAGTAATTAGTATTTTTTATAAACAACAACATCCACACGGCAAAGCAAACATTTATTTTAAACTTTTTTTCTTTCTTGCTAATATCAAATCTCTCTAAATCAAAATAAAAATGCTGACATAGAAATCTTGATTTGCACAGTTGGCTAAATCTATTTCTTCTTTCAGGGAGCAAGCACTACCTCTTCTGATTGAATGTTTTCTTTTCCCTTTTCACTTTATTTATTATATTTATTATTTATTATTATATACATATATTTCCCTATTCTGAGCTGTGAGGTACTTTGAGCTGTATATTGTGTATTAAAAAGGGCGCCAAATTAATAAAATAATCATCAAATAAGCTGTATTTTGTGTATGGAAGGTGCTATATGAATAAAATAATATTATTTAGTTTTTGATCGGCATTAACACTTGTCTGGAGGTGTTGAATGCCTTCTGTGCTCTTATGAAATATTAGGGTTAGGGGAAATGCTGACACATGAAGGTGAATAGACATAAATATTAAAATCCATTTGGTTCTCAGTTATGTTGTGTGGGTCAGTGGATGTACTCCGCCTTTGTGATTAGTATGGCTAAATTTCATCCATGAAAAAAATCTTTGCTATTCATTCCATGGGACTTTTTATATCCCGGCAAATGAATGCAGTGAAGGCTTCTTTTACAAAGGATGTTTATCAGTGGTGAGAGAAAAAGAGTGCGCTACATCTCCTGCAGTGTTCACAGGATGAGTGCAGTAGAAATGAGCACTAGTGAGAGGGGGAAACAGAGTAAGAGTTCTTCTGTGCTGTGCTGAGGGTGTCGTGTTTGTTCTCTTGACAGTGCATCTCTTTTACTTTCATCTTTCATCCACTGAAATGAGTGACAGAGCTCTGTGTTTCTCAGCTGTATTTGATTAAGAGTGTAAAAGAGATGATCATACTGTAAACAAAATGAAAGGATGGAGGGCAGATGACTGAGGGTGGCATCAGGCCATGTGAATCAAGTAAGGAATAACTGACGATGGGCGGGCTGTTTAATTATTAGAAAAATAATGTACACCTAAGGTGGTAATGCGACCACGACACGAAAGCATTGTTAGAGTGGTCGTTACACCTCGCGTGTGCATTATTTTTCAATAATTCAATGGCCCAGAGTCAGTTATTCCGCTTATATTATGGTCACCACACCTCAAAACAGTTTGTTCAGATGATGTATTTCAAGAATATAATTATTGTCAGGTTTTTGACCCTAAAATGCTCTTTTGCGTAGGACTAATTTCTTGCGCATCTAAACCTAAGCCCCTGCTGATAATTCCAAAGTGTAATTTTAGAGCTAGTAATGGAGGCTTTAGCCACTGATAGCAGACTAATGCAATTATTAGTGCAGTTATTAGAGAGAGAGAGAGAGAGAGAGTATTATCTCAGTCTGTGCATCTCTTTCAACAGTTTTTCGGCAGCAGTGTCTACTAAACGGAACTGTAAGAACAGCGCCATTATTACCTCACTAGTGAGAAATGTCAAGTAGCTGACAACACATTTATGTGCGAGTGTGTGTCCGTACTGTCTGTGTGTGTGCGTTTGAATGAGAGAGAGTGGGAGAAAGAGTAGGCTACTTTCCGTACATAAAAAAATCTGAATTTTGTCGCAAAGACCATGGAAATAATTTGTCATTTTTATCCTATTGCTATTATATTTATTTGCTTAGTCAGTGTCGTTGAGGGTTTTGGTTGTTTTGCTGTTGTCGGCTGTAAGGACCTTTGAAATAACTGGCGTAGTGATACGGAACTGTAATGCGGTCAAGACAAAACCAGCCTGGGACTACTTTAGTCGTGCGTTTCCCTGAAAATAATTGCATGCCTTAGAACGCTTGTCAACCAATCAGATTCAAGCGTTCAACAGCCCCATAGTATAATATATATTTATTTAATTATTTATGTATACTTGTTTATGTGTGAGTTATTTTATAATGTTTTTGGAATTCACACTTGGCTTTGCAGGTGCTTTTGAAATGATGTATCACACTTCTTCTGCATGTCATTTAAAGCTGAGGACATGGATGCATTTATTTCAAGCAACCGGTGTGGAGTTCATGGGAGGTTATGCTTTTATCTCTTATCTTTTGAAAAAGACAAACAAGTTTGTTGTGAATGCATGTTGCTGTGGGTGTTTGTGTGTAGGAGAAGGTTATATTAAAGGTGCTGTTAGGTGCACATAAATTGTCCCTATTATCTGACAAATATCAATGAAATAGGTGCCCTGAGAAATTACACTGCCTCTGTGACAGCCCTCAGCTCTGTAAACACTGGTAAAAACAAAAGGAGTCGTAGGAGCACCAAACTTTTTTGGATTTTTGGAAGAAAACAAACAAAGCAAAAGTTCCCCTGAATAATTAGAAATGGCGAAATTGCCCCCCAAATATTTGATATTCTTGATGCTGCTCTGCTGTATTCCATTACACAACGCTCTGTTTGTTGCTAGGATGACAAAAGTAAAATGTTACACTTTTTAGGTTGGTCTGCCTCTTCACCGTCAGAATGAGTGAGATGGCCAATCAAATCAAAGAAGGCAGGGCTTACTGTTAGTGTGAATTCCAAAGCAAAACTTTTGTTATAGCAGTGAAAGAGTGAATCTTAAGATGTAAGTAGCAAAAATTTAATATTTGACAACTGTTTTCTGATAAAAAAAATTTGACTTACTTGACTATTTGTATACAATTTCACCGTTTTGAATTGAAAATATGACATTATTTATGTAAATAATAGCTGAATTTGACGTGACAAGAAACATTTTGCATTTTTACATATTAGCCAGACAAAAATAATTGTTTTGAAAATTTACTTCATAACTACAATAGAACTGGAACTTTTACTGTTCTTATTTCTTTTTCTTCATTTCCTTAAATCCCTTTAAATCCTCTAATAATTCAATTCCTTTAGATGAATCAATAAGACCAACTAATGTCTAAGACACGGTTACGGCCTCGGCCCAAAGCAGACTTCTTATGTCAGCACGTTCTGACCTTGTACGTGCTCACACCGGTAATCTTCATTTTCTTTGTTCACACACAGCATCGTACCAGTAATGTTGATGCTACCTCCCTGATATGAGTTTTCGCAGAGTGGGATGTCTGATATCATTTTAACAATTTATAAAAAATTCAAAAAACATTAAAAGCTGTTCGGCATATTAGTTCTTAGCCTTTAGTGATCTGTGGCATTAGATATATGATGTTGGTCTAATTCAGTGGTCTAAGTCTTAGCAAAACGTCATAACCCCTGCACATGCCGATTTAGCCCTTTTTCACCAATAAGCACCTTCCTTTGCCTCCATTTATTTGTTCTTTGTTGACGGTGATGTGCCGTTGAGGAATCTCTCTGTCTGGGCTGCATGATGATTCAACAGCACAGAGAAGAGAACAAAAAGCTAAACGCACTGATTACGTTTCTTCGTTAATTTCATTCGCTGCATTGCCTTCCCTAATGATGATGAGATAATGTGCTAGAGAACACACTGAGCTGTCACAGTGGGCATCGCATGCACAAAAGACCCCGACCGAATGAACTGTTCAAACTGAGAGAAAGAGCATTTGAAAGGTAAGCAGTGCCTCTAACTGAATAAACTTATCAGAAAATGCACAAGGAGTCATGAGGAATGAATAAAGTACAGCTAGTGTCTCTTTGGTTCAGTTCTGCTGTGGCCTAGAGGTGGGCGTTTATGCTTGTGAAAATGTTAATTTGTGTAATGTACATAATATGCATCTGTGTCTCTCTAAAGGTGCATTCATTCCAGGGCCTTTGATACTCTGGCTGCTTGCAGCCCAAAAACTATTTATTTGTTATAAAAAATTCACAAGCTCATAATTGTTTTTCTCATGTTTAGCCTTCATTGCTGACATATACTTAATTACAGCGCCTCTAATATTAGGCTGCTTTTTCATCCATCTACAGGAAACAAACTCCCACTTAAAGATGTGTTTGCACACGTACAGAGACCGCACTGAAAATCTGCAAAAGTTTAAGCGTTTTAAAAATGACCACATTTGTTACATTGAACATGTGACTCTGACCGTTGTACAGACGGTCAGATGTTTTTCTTCCATTGAATTTCAGGACTCTATAATGAGCATCCCAAATCATGCTGGAGAACATGATCATTTGTTTTTTTTATGTTTATTTTTTCGATTTTTCTATATCAGATCACTTGACTTTGTTATTTCAAGGGAGTAACTAATTTCTGTTAGTTCAGGTTGTTAAAAGTTATGTGAAGCATATTTTCTCAAATGCCTTTAGAAAAATTATTCAGCAAGGTCACATTCAATCGATCAAAAGTGACACCAAAAAGACTTACATTGTTACATTTAAAATTTCACAGTATTCACAAAAATATGAACTAAATATTTAAAATATATTTAAAATATTTAACATGCATATAAAAACAGTTATTTTAAATTGTAATAATATTTTACAATTTTTATTGTATTTTTTTAAGTGCACTTAAAAAACCATGCACTTAAAAAATATCGAGCATATAGACATATTAAAAAAATTAACTCTTTTTTTTTAACAATTCAGGGTTTCAGGGTGTAAAGAAACTTTTTTTAATTTGTAAATCCAACATTTTTATATAATTTTGATTTGCCTTTGACCAATATAATTGTAAAACCTGAAATCTGTAAAATCCTACTCATCCCCACCCATATTTTGTGGCAAATAAAATTTTCTGTGTTTAAATTCATTCTCAACCATTTCCACAGTTTTTCCCTTCTCAAAATCAGCATAGAAAATGTGAAAAAGTCAGCAGATAGAATCTATAGGCTTAATCTTTTATGTCGATCTAAAAGATGCACGTCTCTGCTTTACTTTGCCTGAAAGCTCTTTTTGTGCACCGAACCCATCCTTTAATCCACAGCAGGTTTTCACTAGAGTAGCATCCTGATGAGTGGGGTAAAACGCTCCAGGCTTTCCTGAGACACAGTGAATGAAGCCACTGACATGCCTTTCCTGAGATGTGCACTTGTGTGTTAAGCAGAAGCAGAGGTGTGCAATATGGCTGTTGAATGGTAGTCTGCAGGGGAATGTTTCAACAGTGGCTAAAATGCTATTGCCCTGGCATGGCACTCTCAATAATACTCCCCAGGGCCGTAGTAGAATAAAAGGCTGTTTCCAGAGCCAGACGGAACGCCAATCTCTCCTGCCCCTTCATTTAAGGCGGAAAAGAATGATGGACAACCTCAGGCTTTCTGTTCAAGCTTCATAAAACACAAGAGGTTATTCAACAGGGAGAATCAGATGGAAATGTGCAGAAAGTTGGAAGCAGTGGCCATCTTGTTTCAGCACCTCTTGCAAAATGTTTCATTCAGAAAACAATTTCAAACTCATTTACCCTTTTCAAGTCTGCAGGACATAGAATACAGCCTCTAGATATTTAATTTCATAATTTCACCTGGTTAGATGACAACATATCCGTGCCTCAGTGCGATTTTCAACTTTCACCAATCTTCCTCCTGTTTTAAATCACGTCTAACGTGGAGGCGGAAACACCGAGCACATTACATTCCCCACAAGGCACAGCATGCCAGACAAGCTGTTTTTTCTTCACGAACAGTGTTAAGCAATGATCCACAAGGTGGTGCTAAATTGAAATTCAATAACAGTAGATCATTCCTTTCAGTATGGCGGGTCGATACCTATTGTTAATGCGATGTCAGGCCCTAATGCCAGTCCTGGTCTATTTTTTAGCCCTCCTGCATACATTTCCCACAATGCAGGTGTACAGAGTGGATGTGCGTCAGCATTTTCAGCTCTGTTCTTCTCCACTCGTTCTTGCAAAGAGCTGATTGGAGTTAATTCTTTCACGTCAGATTCTTTCCCCCACTGTTATTGTTAACATTATTTACATTTTATGAAGTTAATTACATATTTTCACCTTATTTTTAACAAGCTGCATCTCCATTCCAAAGCGATTTTTATTGCAATTAGGGCTGTCCTCAACTAAAGATTTTTATGGTCGACTAGTAGTCGCTCATTTAAGCCATTAGTCGACTAGTCGCACATTTATAATATTAATTTACATTTGGCAGATGCTTTTTATCCAAAGCAACTTACAGTGCACTTATTACAGGGACAATCCCCCTGGAGCAAAATGGAGTAAAGTGCCTTCCTCAAGGACACACTGGTGGTGGCGACTGCTGGGATCAAACCAGCAACCTTAGCGTATCAGTTCAGTGGTTTGAGCCACTGTCTCCATAATTGTATTACTTAATTACTTCAATTTAATTACTTAAATATATACTTAATCTATAAAGAGAACACACTGGGTCTGCTGGCCAATCAGAGCACTTTTTGAAAGGAGGGGCTTTGTAGAAACCAGTGTGTTTCAGAGGGACTATAATAATGTGATAATAAATAATGTGTTTTTGAACATTAAAGCATGTTAATCTATTCTATTACACCCAATAATCAAAATAATGAACTTTCAAAATGGCTTCATATGACCCCTTTAAATTCAGCATGAAACGGAAGATGCAATGTTATTTTCTTTCCTTTTGTGTTGTATATCTGAGTGAAACAGCTTCTTGAAAAAAAAAAGGGCCTTGTTTTTGTCCATCAGGAATTTATTGGATGGTTGTGGCTTGCTATTGGTGGATCTCATGTGAGTGACAGTTTGAAATAAAAAAACAATATTTGTCAATTTTGATTTCATGGTGACTTTAAATAAATTTGTTTCGCTTGGTGTTTATAATAAATGTTGTTTAGAAGGAATGAATGTCACCAAAATGTAGGTTATCATTTTGTTTGATACTTCTTTTCTGAATACTGTTAAAATTGTTGTGGAGTGAAGGGAACTAAAATACTAAACTAAAATGTTTGTAAAAGTTTAGTTATATATACTGGCATTTTACATTTATTTCTGTATGTGATAGTAAAATGTGACTTATATACTGACGCAACCTGTTTTCTCTCCCTCTCTCAAAGGTGCAATTTTACGGTGTATATAGAGTATTTTATAAAAAAAAAAAGAAAAGCAGAAATGTGTTTGCCAATATTTTATCTCTCACATAAGCTTGACTTCATCTATCCAGTGAAAGCAGTAGAGCGTTCTCAGCAGCTCTTCTTTTGGTCTATTTGTGGTGGCTAAGCTGCTGTTTTTGGTCTGGATGCCTGAGGGCAGGACAGACAGGTGAGGTGCAGCCTGGCTGTTGTCTTCTGACAAAACCCGCTAGAGGATATGTCGGGGATCAGGGGGTTATGGCTGCTAAAACCAGAGAGAGAGAGAGAGAGAGAGAGAGAGAGAGATTGCCAGTGAAAGTATGACTCACAATCACCCTTTTCTCTCTTAGTCACTGACTCACTCTCTCTTTATCGATGGAATACAGATTGCTCTGTTCTTAAGAATTTACCTCAGTGTTTTTGCATTGTTTTCTCACATGCCAGAAAATATTCAAGTTGAGGCCTGATTTTGTCTAAGCTTTCTTGTTGGTTTAAAGGTGAACTTTGTAATTTTGGCATAGCAATTTGTATTTAATTTTTAATGTTGATTTGAATAGCGAATAAACCAGATCACTGCCCATTCCACATGCGGTTATCTCTGTCAGCTTCTCAGACAGTGGCAGTATATCATAGCACTTCATCCATATATATAAATCATGGACTATTTAATATCTTACTGGGTTGTGCCGTTCTGCTTGATTGTTCTGCACTTTTCTCCTTGACCACCAGTTTCCTCTCTGGCTCCCAAGGGCTCCACCCATCGAGTGCTCCTTCACTCCAGGCATTAAACTGCCCTCCATTATTAATGAGCGTGTCATGCAGTGGCGCTTCTGCTCTGATCCGAGCACAGTCCATGGGACTGTTGTCAACAGGTTATTGAATATGTCCTGTTCCACCTTCAGGCTACCAGAGGTCTCGTAACAGATTTAATGACTTGGTGATTATGTAATTGTCTGGATGAACTAGTTGGAGATAATATAAATGCAAAAAATGAAAGAATATGTTCGTGTGAATAGGAATAGCTCTCTTCAGGTGTTACAGCAGATGTGCAGGTCTTATTAGCCTGGTAATATTCTGTACTAATTCCATCACGACATATGTATCGCTTTCTCATGAATAAGTTATAGATGAAAACATCATGAATTGTTTATGACATGAGTGAGATCTCCTTATGGTGATGTACATTGCTCCTCAAAACTATTATCATCTTACTGGAAAGGTCCTGTGATCTATGAAGCTTCATGCAGTTTGTAGCACTAAAGAGTTGTCCTCTGTAACCCAAAATCAGCGGAACATGCTTGATTTCAATGAATATTTGAATCATTAATGTTATTAAACACCAAGTCAAGATATGTGAATACTTTTATTAAGTCTAGTCTTTGCCTTAAACAACTTTTTAAAGAGTAAAACTTTTGTCTGTCGTGCAACTTGTACATGTATTCATTACTTCTACAAATAAAATAGATTTTTTTGTGACAGTCAGGAGGTGGGAGACAGGTAGACCTATGTATCAACTGCATGTGTAACCAAAATCCCTTGTATAAGCTCATTTGTATTTTGATTTATCTCTGCAATAACCCTAAATGCTGTAATTGCTCATGGAAGGGTGTAATGGAGCGTTTCATGAAGTCAATTAGCAGCCACCCAGCAGCATTACCTGTCTGTTAACCTACGAGTTTGAGTGATGCTGAATGAATGTGATATGATTTCCTGAGCTCTTCGTGATGGAGCGCTGTTGTTATGGCCTGTGGCAATCAGATAGCGAGTCACAGAATGAAAACAAAAAGCATTGTAGAATTGGTGCTCACTGTATGTCGAAGTTACATGGATGTGGTAAAATCCATTAAATAGACCATTAAATTGATTTAATATCAAACAGTCCATATATTATGATGTGAATTAGCCATTAATGGGTATTTGTACTGCCACACAAATACATAACCATTATGGATATGAGGTTTTGCTTCACTAATGTATCCAAGTGATGCATCCTGACAAACATGGTGAGACTGGTATGGTGACCGTCTCAGAAAAGTGTTAAGCTAGGTCAACGATTTTTATTATTTCTTTAATATTCTTTGTATTAATATAAAATTATTAAAACATCTGTAATTAATTCAGCCCAAAATTAATTACATTTAATTTAAGTTAAACAAGCACATAATGTTGACAATGTTGACGTCTGTACAAGCAAAAATCCAAAGGAAAAACATCTCCGTTTTTGTTTTAAGTTGCCTCAAAATAGCAATGTGCCAACCAAGCGCCTGAACACACCTCGTTTTCAGACCAGCACACCCATGGGCTACCAGATGGGCACGAGTGCATTTGCTATTTAAACAATATGGCACTGGATGTGAAAATGATAACCGCGTCAATCTGAAACAAGCAAAAAACACTTGCCGTTGCATTGTGCTGGGTGTATGATAGGGCATTAGACTGCAAAATGTTGATGTTGCTTTTATTAAGTCTAGTCTTTGCCTTAAACAACTTTTTAAAGAGTAAAACTTTTGTCTGTAGTGCAACATGTACATGTACAGTATTCTTAGACTGCAAATGTTGATGTTGCTTATCCTTCACTGTCAGAAAAAAAGGTACATTTCTGTCACTGGGGCGGTACCCTAAGGTACAAAACCGAAAAGGTACTAATATGTACCTTTAAGGTACTAAAATGTACCTTAAAGGTACTAATACGCACGCTTAAAGTACTGATATGTACCTTTTAAGGTACTAATATGTACCATTTAGGGGTGAGTAAGGTACAAAGATGTACCTTTTCACCTTGGACTGTTACTGTGAGGACAGGAATCCTTCAGCTAATGGAGAGGAAGGACCAGAAGGGGATGTATCTAAGTGAGACAGCTTTGTTTAGGCCTCTCATTCATGAAGGTCATTGCAGGTGTGCATGTGCGTCTTTATCAGGTACAACGATTCACTTTTGCCTTTTGTGAGAGTGAACCGAAGAGGTTTTGTTGTCTCTGCTGAGGAAGCTGTTGGGAGCTTTACCAGAATGCTGATAGCCATGAAATTGTTCAGATTTGCAGTTATCTGCAGATTCTTGTATTTGTGACGCTAGTCTGTGTAATGCTGTTATTTTAGGTCACGGTGTTTACTTCAAGGTGTTAGTCGAACCGTATTCAGCAATGTCACCTATGATCCAGCTTTGTTTGTCTCTTCCTAAGGAAGATAACCTGTTATATCAGCTGTTAAGGTGTGATGACAATTGAAGAAATTAACAAAGTTTTATTGTAAATCTCGTCTCTCATTAGTACTTCAATTTTTGCAGTCATTCCTGTACACTAATAGTCCACTTTACATCTTTTCTTAGGATGATCCCACTAAAGTGCCTTGAAACGTGCAGCAAATTCAATGACGTAATTTCCACTGAAACAGGAAGACAAGGCGGGACATATCGAACAGCTCCTCCCCTTTTTTAAAATGACCAATAGTGTTTAGTTTATATCACAGCTTGACCAGAGCCATTGAGTCTGGTAAAGACCATTTTTCATCATAATCTCCTTCATATCACTTTAAAATACAGCATTCTGTGCAGAATTCGAATGGGTCTGATATGTTTTTTGGTCTGTGCCGACTCTCGCATATGATCCTCTGTGCTATCGTGTCTCTGGACCAGAGCTGCGGCGGTTCGAATGACACTAATGTGAAACCAGACTTCATTTGTCCCAATGGAAAGCATATTTACACTATCTGAATCATTCCCTATCCTCAGCATTTGATTGGACAGAGAATCTGAAGTGTAGAGTGATGCCATCAAAATCATTGATCCATATTGGTGGAAGTGAGAGACTGTACATTTTAAATGCTTAAATCTTCTAAATGTGAATTTTGCTAGCTTATATAGACAACAGTAAGGCTAACATAGTCATACTAAAAGCCAAAAAACTTAAATTTTGACTTCATGGGGACTTTAACTGTTTTAATGTTCCTTATACCCCTGTTTCTGTTGTTTTGTTTGATTTAGTCTCACCCAGTATTTGTTTCAAAGGTTAGTTTTGGGACACAAGATCTAACAAACACAATTAATCTCATACTTCAGATGTACATATTGGGGGACCAAATGTAATTATTTGAAAATCAACCATGGGAAAACCCCATAAAGGTTCGAAATATTGGTGAGGGTGCAGTTGTATTTGCAAACTCTTTAAAAAAATGCATACAACTCCATAATTAAATTCTCTCTCACATCTTTTCCATTAGGTTTCTCTGAGAAGGTTAATAATCTTCATTTACAGCTCGTCACAATCACAAACACATTCTAGTGTGAGATTGATTTTGGTACATCTAATAGCATTTTTCCGGCCTTGAATGACTGTGATTCTGGCTACACCGTCTCCACGGCAACGCTCCTCATCATCGTCTCCCAGCTGTGCCGTGTCATGCATACCCAGTCTCTCAAACCCTCGCCCTGCTTCAGTGATGGTCCAGTGCAGGGCAGTCTTCCTCCAGTTCATGCCATTCATCAAAGTGTGCCTCTGCCTTATTTAGTGTCGGAAAAAACAAAGTGTGAAACTTTCAATGTAAAATGACTAAATGGTTCATAGATTTGTGGGTTTCTGCTCTACTAACTGTGAATTCCATTAAAGAGTGTCTCATAACGAGACATTTATCAGATTTCCATGTGATGTGGGCAGGTGTGAAGTCAAAGATTTCAGGCTCTCAGAAATCTGTATTTTTGTCAGCTCCCACAGCGCCAAGTCTTTGCTCCTCCATTTTGCCATTTGATGAGATTTTTTTAATAGTCTTTTGTCATAGGTATCAAAAACTAGAAATGGCAATATGCTGCTTTCACTTTTTTTAGGTGTGTTGCACGGATGAGTCACGTCCCACTGCAGAGAGGAGAGATAATAGATAACAGGCTAACTAAAAGATATCTACAATAAGTGGCCATTTGCCATAAAGATATATGATATATTTTATTAGATGCTTTTTGAATTTGAATAAATATCCATTTTATCCCTAGGTTGCTGGTTAAAAGTTGATTGGCAGATGTCACTGGCAGTTACTATAGTTTTATCATGGACAATTGTATGACTAGTTCTGAAATATATATATATATATATATATATATATATATATATATATATATATATATATATATATATATATATATATATATATATATATATATATATATATAGTGAAAAAAATATTAGGATTTTTAGTAGGACTGGTTGTTAAAGATCCCTAACTTAACTGGTTGTTAAGATCCCTAACTGGTTGTTAAAGATCCCTAAACGTCATTTGGGAGGGTTTTAGGTTTTCATATGAGGTATTTCTAACCCCAATTGATGAATTAAAAATCAGGTTAATAGCAGGTGTTTCTACAAAATAGATAAGCGACGCAACTTTTGTCAGGGACTGTATACAGTCCTCAGTCTGTTCTCGTTTAGTTTTAGTTGGTTGTGTTTCTCTTGCATTCCAGTATTCTCTTGCATGGTGTTTGATAAGGTGACTGCTGTGTATAGATCCAGCCTCAACTACTCCTCCTTACTGCAACCATCTTTGCTGTACTGCGAGTTAAAAGATTTTAAAATGTATGAACATCGTTTAAGTTCGCCTGAAAGAGAGATCTTTATATTTGCATCTGGATGAATGTTTTTGAAAGGAAAAATGCATTCAGCATTAAATTTGCTGTTAGCTCTCTGTATGCTCTGAGAGCATTAAACCAAACGTGGGTTGCATATCTACTTTCAACAAAGTGTTTAGAGTGACACTAATGCTAACGTTGTTGTATGATCAATGAAGTTCCAATAATGTTCAATTAGATCAGGCTGCTGTGCCCTGCCTTTTACAAGTGAAATGTCATGAGAAATGTAGAGTTTTGTTTCTCAGACGTTAATGGAAATGGCAAATTGACATTTCTGTGCCTTGCCATTCTTCCAGAATGTTCTTTTCATTTTCTATAAACTTCTGTATATTTCTGTGCACTACTCAGCTACTATGTGAAAAGTGCACGGCTAGAAGTGTAGCTGCATTTAGCCTAGTTTGACTCTCAGTCTGGGGGACGGTTAGGTCTGTAACGATCAGCCTTTTAATCACTGTCACTGTGATTCTTGGTCCTCCTCCTTGTGCACTGGGCTACTATGCCAAGGTGCTCTTATATATAGTATGTAAGTTTGCATGTTTGAGGGTTGTGTAAATATATGGGCATGTGAACGCTTTAGTATGTTGATTAAAAGTATGTCTTAGTCTTTTTAATTGTATTTTGTGATTCAGCTTCCTCCAGTATACCATTTCAGTTTGGTTTATTTTTTGGTTTATAGCGCCTCATTTCTCTCCGCAGGGGTCCTTGTGAATTAACCCTCTGAGGCCTGAAGGTCCTGAAGGGTTGATTTTTTTCTGAGTGACATACACAAAAGTAAAGACTCATAACACCAAAACTATAGCAAGGAGAGTCAAAAAGTAGGTAATCGTTTGATAGAAAACTTTTTAAATTTTTTTGAGAATTTTTTTAAAATTACATTTCGACATTCTCCTGCTGAGAAACGTCTATAAAAGGGAAATTGTATCTTTCTTATTTTACATGCAATAACTCTTGAAAGAAATAAGGTAGGAGGACAATTGTTTTTTGGTGAAGGTCCCCTATATGTGAGCTGGATCTGGATCAAATTTAGTTGTGATAGCATAATCAAAAGTTACAGCATTTGATAGCAAGATAGCAAGTATATCCGGTTTATGTGATTTTATTGTTATAACTCCATGAGAAATATCTTTAGATATAAGTGACGGATTATGGTGATTTTTACTTTTTGTGAGACTCTTTTTAACCGTGAGAATCTGCAGTAAATACTGCCATTTACAGATTTTTCATGAAAAAAAACGTGACATAAATGCTGCATTTGTATATAATTTACATACAGCTAGGTGGCGCCTGCTAGCGGTACACTCCAGTTTAGAGGGATGACTCGGCACTCGTTAAGAGTTGATCAAAATAGTTGGATTTATTAAAAACTGAGTTTCTAATTTTGTCCGCGGTATACACTTCAGGTTTAAAGGGTTAAACAATATCGCACAAGCAAAAGTTTTTCCCAAATAGCCAGAATCCTGAATTCTACAACAGTCCAATAAACAATGCGTTAACTTGAAATAAAGATGACTTATCTCAAATGTCATTTAGGGTGGATAGTATGTGAATTTGGATCACAGGGTGTCATTTAATTGGTTTTTAAATGAAATTTCAAATTGTTGAGTGAATGGTTCAAACGGTTGAGTGAATGGTTCAATGACTCACTCATAAATCAATCACTTGATTTGTTTTATGACTCACTTAAAGACCTTTGGGGTGTCAAAGGTCTTTGAATGAGTACTGGCGTAACAATGTAACCGGCAAAATTGTCTGGAACACACAAACACAGGCAAGCAGTTTGAGAACTGGTACTAATTGTTGTATAAAAAAAGCAATAGTGCCTGTGAAATAGCATTGTTTTTCCTTTCATAATTTCTCCTTCTAACAAGAGAAATAATCACAGAAAGGTTGATAATCCTCCGAGGAACCCACTTGTAAGAATGATTCATAAAAACCTTGCTGATCCTCATCCACCCCAGAGCAGAGATTAAGTCTCGAGCACAAGTGTTTGTCAATTAATGTTATAATGGAGAAGTTAAATGGAAGCGTGAGACTCTTTTGGATGTATTTAATCAAATTTAATAGCTGTAAGTACGCCTTATGTTTCTGCAGTTGAAGTGAAGGCCCAAAGGCGCCCTCTGATTGGCTGAAAGACAGCAGTGCTACTCATTGGTTGACTTTCTTGTAATTTTTTTCTTGTTGCTATGTTTGCTAGGAGTATAAGGGTGGTGCAAAGGACAAGGCCGGACACATTTTCATCACCTTGAGGTGGTCGAATGACCTTGCTAATGTCATCTGTCATTTGCCATTTATGCATGTGTCATGATGTCGTTACTCCAGCAGTGGGAGGACGTCAGGGAACACTAAAGGAAATGAAAGGAGGGAGACAATGAACAACAGAGATAAGACCTCAGAGGCACTGATGCTGGTGTGAGAGATAGTGACAGAGTCCCGAAGCCCCGGGAGATCGGACCGGTTCTCCCCACCCCCCGCTTGCATAAGTCCAAATCTGTTGCCTTTGCAGAAGCTAAAATAGCATCAGCCATGTCAGCACGCAAGGCTGCTTGCGGCAATGAAAGGTATGAAAATTAAAAATTTAGAAATTGACAGAGGAATGAGGCTGACTTTGGGCTCCTGTCTCACCTCATCCTCCCTTCGTCCTTTTCTGGCTTGTACTTCCTCTGTTCTTCAGATGGTCAGGAAGGAAACACACCTCAGAGGTTTGATTTGACAGGAAGAGTTGTTTTTGTTTATTGTGACAGATGCTACATTCCCTACTGATTTATTACTGTCAGACCGAGCGGAAGGAATTTATGGGAAAAAATTGTTTATCTCACAAAAGCAGAATAAAGGAGTCTCTAAAGTATGTCCTCATTTAACTGTAGGCCCACTGGGAAACTGAAGCCAACATTTGTGCCTGATTTGTCTACAGGCTTCCGAACACAGATTCTGCTAAATAGATTGAGCTCATATCAGGTTTCTTTGTAATGTATGGGATATTTTACCCCAAAGTGAATTACAGTCATCGTGAATTGTGTTTACAACCCATTTTGTTTCTGTAATGTAACATTTCAGAGTTCAACCGGATATCCACTGAGAAGAAATATAGATCAGGGGAAGCATGTCAGAATAGAGCCAGATCACAAGTTTTCTAAAACAATTCTCTACTGTATACACTACTGTAGTTATTTTGCTTATCTATTTGCTAATGTAGTCTGAAGCAGGGTTATTATAGTTAAATGAAACTAAATCTATAACCATAAAAAACAGGTTTTGTTACTTGAAAACAAAATATATATATTTCAGGTGCCAAGCCAACATTTCTCATTTTCATTTAGTTTAACTTGGTGTACTAAAATAACTAAAAATAAAAATAAATAAAACATTTAAAAATGACAAAAAGATGCTACAAAATTACAAAAACTTTAACCATAATTAAAATGAAAACAGAAAAGATTAACAAAATTAAAATTCAATTATCTCAATTTTGCTAAAATAACACTGGTCAGCAGTCGAAGAAAGTCATTTCAGAGAAAGAGACATTTACATTTTAAATAATATTAGTTCTTTGGAATAACATGTCACAGTCATGTTATGTTTAGATTTTTTTACATGCAGACGATAACGGTATAATTTTCAAAAACTTTAAATTTCAAAAAAGCTTTAAAGCTGTTTTTAAAAGTTTGTGTTTTCAGGCCCCAAAATGCGGTTGTTGTGTAAATGAACGGCCAAAAAGCATAAAAACTAGTGCTGGGCAATCAATTAATCACGATTAATCGCATCCAAATTAAAATTTTGTGTTTACATAATATATGTGTGTACTGTATATATATATATATTAGGGGTGGTAGATTATTTTTTTTAATCTAGATTAATCTCACTGTGATTTTGAAATTAATCTAGATTAAAATGGCTCATTTGAATTCTGCCGAAGGCATTCAGAATATGTGTGCTACCCAAATAATGACTGGTGCTTTCACACTTGGTTCAATTGCCTGGACCGAACCCGAGTACGATTGCTCCCTGGACCGTGTTCATATTATATTTTTGGGTCCGAAACCGGGGTGCGTTTGCATCATCAAAGCAGCAGCTGTAAAGAACGCTGACAACGAGCAGAAATGAGATGTACAGCTCTCTGCTTACAGTGTGTCAGTCACGCTCGTCAGGACTCGAGTAAGGTTCGCGGAAGCGCGCCCGAGTTCGGATTCCAGAGTTCACGCTTGATGTGGTACTTTCACAGCATACAACAATATATACAATATATATAATTATACACAGTATACAAACATATATTATGTTAACAAGAACTTTTATTTTGGATGCGATTAATCGCGATTAATTGATTGAAACGGTGTCGTGTAAACGGCTCCTACAGTCAAATCTTTGTCACTGTTTTGCCTGTGTTCTAGTTCATCATTAGTTGTCATGGTTTCTGAATACACCTCTGTGTCAGCGTTTCCCCTCTCCAGTGCCGTACTGACTGGACTAAGCTCTGACTTGTTTAGCAGGCAGCAGTCTTTGACAGGACTGAGGAAGACTCAGGAACAGTCTGGGGATTTAGTGAGTGTCAGCAAGCCCATTCAAATTGTCTTGTTTCCACAGCACTCAAAGGCATCACTCACTCTGTACCTTTCACAGGGGTGACTATTAATAGAACAGACTGTGGAAGTGGGTAAAATCGCCTTGTCTCATGCACCTTGTCCTAAAGATCCTGAGAAGCCAGCCTCGGCCTGTGGAGTGCAAAGATAAGGTGCTTGAAAGAACATTTTCACCAGCAAGTAATTGCTTTTTATTGTAAGGTTGTATCTGATTGTACAGAAATGAATCTGTGTTTTCGTCCTTGACCAATTTAACATTTATAACTATGCAATGAGTACCTTGCATTTCATTGATATGGCTTTAAAGAGATTCATCAACTTGATTTGCATGTCCTAAAGGAAATATCAGTACTTGCATTGCAGGAAACAAATAATGTTAAAGTTTTAGGTGAACCTCCATCACTGAAGCACTTGTGGTTGATGTGGTAAATTCTCCATTAATATCTCATTATCTCATATTGATCTTCTATTATTTCCTGGACCGTAGCAGTAATAGCGAAGCAACCACAAAGCTGCATCTGATGTCAGCGATCACAGAGCGCAAACACACCCATGATGCAGTGCCACTGCAGCACAGTATGTATGCGGAGCAAATCTGAGTGTGTATTTATGTCTGTGCAGCAGGGATGGGTAAATTCAGAGTTGATGAATTGGCTTACTCTGAATTCAGGTTAGAATTTGAATCGAATTGATCACACCCAACAGGATGTACAATTGAATATAAACTACCATTTAAAAGTTTGGAGTTGGTTGTTTTTGAGAGAAGTCTCTTATGCTCACAGGGTGCAGGATTTGCCTCTCCTTAATTTATTTTATAATAAGCCTACTTTTTTGTTGGAATATTGATAGGTGAAGCATGCAGTCCTCTAGGAAAACTAGTCCTGTCCTTATAGGGCTATAGTCAAAATCGATGCAATTCACCTTTCCTAATAAATGTAAAAAGTATGTTTTCATAATCTTTCATTTATAAATGTAAACGTTTCCCCTTTCATATATCTGAGGCCTAACCCTAAACCTAACCCTAGCCTAAGTTTTTGAATCGAATCAGATCTCAATAGCTAAAACCAAGTCTAATATATTTAAATAAAATAGAATTCATGTTGTTTATAAAGTCGACATGAAACTGACAGGTTGTCCCATCCTTGTGTCAAAAAACACATCATCAGAGAAGATAATTATGGAAGCTTGTTTCCACCACAGATTCAAAAATAAAAAAGGTAATTATGACATTGTATCTCACAATTCTGACTTTTTTCTCAGAATTGCATGATGTAAAGTTGCAATTGTGAATTATGGATTCCGAATTGTGAGATATAAACTTGAGAAAATTGCCCTAAGATTGGACGTTATAACTCACAATTGTGAGTTTATATCTCACAATTCTGAGTAAAGAAGTCAGAATTGTTTGATATAAAGTCAGAATTGTGAGATTAAAAGTCGCAATTATCTTTTAAAATGTTTTATTTGGTGGCGGAAACAAGCCTCCATAGAGAAGAGATGTTGTAGCAAGAGGGAGGGGAAATTAGTTTGATTAAATATTACAAGGGAACATAATTTTTTTTTTTTAACAAAAAGTATGTACACCGATAAATATTGCAATATTCCATTAAAAAAAAGAATGATCAATTTTGATTTCATGGTGACTTTAAAGCAAATCTTTGAGCAAATCAATCCTGTATCCAGCACTTGCATAACCTACTTCAGCACTACATGCAGAACATCTTATACCCTGCTTACATAATGCATTGATTTATTTACTGCTCCAGCTTCTGAACCTTTATCCTTTATTTATAGTTCAAAATATGTGAATATATATATATATATATATATATATATATATATATATATATATATATATACACAGTCCCTGACAAAAGTCGTGTCGCTTATCTATTTTGTAGAAACACCTGCTATTAACCTGATTTTTTATTAATCAATTGGTGTTAGAAATAGCTCATATGAAAAGCTAAAACCCTCCCAAATTACGTTTAATGCACTGAAATAAATAAGTTTCACTGAAAAAAGATTTATCATTAAATCAAGACAGAAAGGTCAAATTTTGGCAAGACACTTTTCCAGCGTCCATCCTTTTAGCAGGCTGTGGGCTTTGGCAAATGCCACACAGTTTTTCAATTGTCATTTGTTTAGTGCTGGCTTCTGGGCAGTGATTTGACGGCCATGGAGGCCATTTCGAGACAGAATCCGACAAACTGTTCTGGTTGACACAGGGACTTCAGGTGACCAGGTCTTGTGGAGCTCTGCTGCAGTGGAAAATGGACTGGCCTTGGATTTTCGAGCCAACAAACGGTCCTCTCGAGCAGTTGTCTTGCGGGGTCTGCCTGACCTGGGTTTGTCATAAACGTCTCCAGTCTCTTCAAATCTTTTTTTTATTCTCTGTACTTGACGCTGAGACACTTTGAAGGTGTCTGCCACATCATCAGTGGATCTGGTCTTCAGCCTCTTGATAATCAAAACTTTAGTCTCAGGGTGAATCTTAGGCATGTTTGCAGAGGTCTAGTTGCAGTTGATGTGAAGGTCTAGTGTACTGGGGTTCTTTTAATACACACCTGAGATCTATTTGATCCATTATTATTCACAGGTGAAGCTCATATGACAAGGCGTCAACACTTATGTCTTTGCAAAAATTCACTCAATGGGCTTTACCAAGCTGTGAATATTAGAACATTTTTTGACAGTTTCATTTTACACTGAAACATTATTACAAAAGCTGTTGGGATTAAAATGAGCCATTTCTTGTAAAAAAATCTTGATAATAAATATATTTCAGTGGCACTTCAGTTCAATTTGTACACAAGCGACAAGACTTTTGTCAGGGACTGTATTGTATATTTTACACACACACATACACACAAGAACTGAGCAGATTCTGCCTTATATTAAGCCATTCAATTTTGTGTATTTGTTAGACAAAATGTTATCCAGTCTTTAAAAAAAAAAGAATGATAGACAATAGAAAATCCTATATCACTTATCTGCAAGGAGATACAAATCAGTGAGTTATAACATTAACATGTCAACGTTAACTACGTCACAAATTACAGCTGTTCATTCATCCTCTGAATAGGCCTGAGAACATAAAACTATAATAGATATTGTAATGAGATTTGAGCTGAATGAGATGTCTTGATAGAAATATTAGCAGTGATTTAAAAGTGGTTTGAAAGCATTTGAAAGGCATGATGTTTTGCTGTCATTGATCGGCTCATATTTTAGGGGTAGGGTAAGGGTACAGAAAATGTGATTAGTGCAGCATAAAAAGCACTACGCCTATGGAGAGTCCGTGTAAATCACATGCGTGTGTGTGTATTTGTGCTTCTGGTCCACATTGCCATTCAGAATTGAACTGAACATTTAAAATGTATAATTCAGTTCACATCCAGAATTTAAACTGAAGAAGCAAACTTGGGATGCAGACATTTTTTATTTAAGTTTAAATTTAAGTAATTTAAATGTAAAATTATACTGCTGTGTAGTGTAATGTAAATACTAATAATACACTTATTTTTCATCATAAAAACAATTATGATCCAGAAACTTGTTATTAAGAAAAATATATGATAGTATGCTTAAAAATCAAAATTGGGATTTAATTAAATACTTAGATTTAGATTTAATATTATTAAAATACAACAAGGAGTAAAATGATATTGTGATTTTAATATACTATTAATAATATTAAAATGAATGCAAAATGAACAACATCCATCTTTCTCCATTCGAAAGGCCATTAAGATTTGATTTTCTTAAATTGATAAAAAGAGACAGTAAAGAAATGTGCAATCTTACAAACAAAATGCTATTTCAAATTATTGTGGGCCGCCAAACTCCCGCTGACCCTCCCTTCAGGAACTCGTCCCCAGCAAAGAGTCAGAAAGGCCAGGAGGTGCCTGGACCCAGCGAGGAATAAATCTCCTAAAGGCAGCAGACTGCGTCCTTGACTCTCTAAACTTCACCATTGCCTCATTGGCAGTTCTGAAAAAGTCCAAAGGGCGAGACAGGAGCATCAAGGAGAAAGGATTTGTCTTTCGGCTTGAAAAAGAGAAGCCATTTCACTTCTCACATGCTCACATATTAAAACAAAGCGGCTTCCTGAAGACAACACTGTTGATATCATATGCTGCAGGTGCCCTTTTATGCACATGGGCGCTCCATGTGACGTCATGGGACTGCCGTCAGCAAAAATATTGGCATGATTTCACACGTGCTTCAGACACCGGCTTCCACGGACGCGTCTCCATAGTTCAGCAACTGAGGCAGCGTCCAAGTACCCTAGAAAGTAATTTTTTTATATTTTCAATAATTAAACATTGTGCTGTCAAAGTCGATATTGTGGCATGTATTTAGCCAAAATCTCTTGATACGCACAGGCTATTTAAGACAGATCGACTATAACTCAACAAAAAATTCTAGACTAATGCCGAGTTCACCCTGCTTTAGCCCAGCTTTTAACAGGTTTTGCAAAATAGCAGACAAATGCCTGAAATCGGAGGCAAAATTGGGCTCGTTTACGCGAGTGGCAATCACGCATTGTTAATTATCAAAGACATGATCTGAGAGAATCGCAAACACCTGTGAGATATGTATGGCATGCTAAATATCTGAACCTGGTCGGCGATTCAATATCCTGCTGTGTGAAATGTGTTCTGACTGAAAATTACAGTGCCCGATGACCTACAGCCAATGAGAGTGCAAGATACAGGGCAGCGGGAAGTTCGGGGAGGAGTTATAGACCAGAATATGATCATTTTAATAGATATATTTACAATTATATCAAACAGAAACAAAGCACAAACATTTGCTTGACCAGCCGCAACAGCAGCACATTGCAATTATTAACTCTCTTAGCAGAACTCACTTATCCTTGGTACTTCATTCAAAATAGAGGCGGTAGGAGTTGAGTTACGAGTTCACAAATTCTTTTTAATACAGTTCATTGGTTAAAAATTTGCAAAACCCACAGACAGATGTAAAGGTTGACCAATAATAATGATTCATGGAAAAAAAATTTTTTTAAATATGGAGATATGAGGTTTTTGCCCGACAACAAAGCTATATTGTTGCTATCAATTCACCAGCGTTGTTAAAGTGATTCCAGCAATTCGTTAAGGTATAATTGTGGTGTTCTATACATTTAGAACCATTTTTATCGTTATAGTTATGGTCCTTGGTGTGAACAGGCCTTTATGCTACTGTAACTGCAGGAACACAAGGTTAAACCATTTGTATTCATGCAGATTATTCTCCAGTCTTTCATTGCTTGTGTCCTTGCCATAGAAGAGAACCACTTCAATGCTGGGAAATTTCTTCCTCACGGGAACCGGATTCATCTTCTCTGGTCTCCTGAGGAGACTTACTCAGATTGTTTCAGAAATAAATTAAAAAGCTTTTCTGAAAAAAAAGAGCTTAACAAAGACCTATTTTTACTGACCTTTTTGGTTCTATTTTAAGAGGTTTAATGAGTTATTAGGTTTTATACCAGATACGGTTTTGGATTACAGACAGACCAATTAAGCAGGAGTCTTCGAAACTGTTCATTCCTGTCAGTAAGAGCAGGGAAAATAGAATCGCAACTCTTCAGTCAATACAGATCTTAATCAGACGTATCCTGTTCCATCATGGGTTTTACGCTTGGCCAGTTGGAGCAATGGGAATTAAAGTGTGAAAATTCATTTTATATTAATTTATATATAGCAAAATAGCCCAAAGGCTAGCTTTATTATTATGGAGTGATTCTCAGAGATAAACTGCACCAAACTCATATGTTGGGAAAGCTTTATAGATGTATGGAGACTTTTACATAGTTGTGGCATTTTTAAACATTTTCAAAAATGACTGGCAATAAAGTATTGACTGTAGTTCCATACCGGCCATTACAGTATTTTCCTCACAGAAAGTAACAGTACTTTCCTTGCAGACTCTCAAATACAAGGCACAAACTAGAATGTTTTGCAGCATTAAATTTGCATGTGATTTGCAGACATGATGGATTTTGTGCCAATGCTTGTGCAGGAGGTCTCTGTTCCTTTCCTGACCATTTTTTTTTTTTACTTTGGCCATAAATTAAAATTAGAGCGTGAATATAGCTTTGATTTCTGAATTTCAAATGAAGGAAAGTTCCTCAGGCAATTGTAAATGGCTTTTTTAAAAGTCAAATCAAGTGGATTTGAATTTTAAATGTCTTTGAATAGTAGAGTATCATTGTTTTTTTTTCACATTTAAGGTTTTTTACCTGTAGTTTTGTAGTGTAGTTTTACTTGATGCAATACATTTTTTTAAGATTTGCTTGAACATGCAAGTACAGTTTTCAGGTGCAGGTTCCTCCCCAGGATGCCAAGTTTTGTAAATGATTCATTGTGGAAGCTTAATTGAGAGCCGAAGCAGTCATCCATTACTTCTAGGCCTACAGTTTCAACTGCTCACAGCATGTGAGATGTGAACACAGTAAATAATTCCTTTGAGATGGTTAACTAGCACTGGCACTTAAATATGTTTTTAAAGGCACAATATGTAAGATTTTTGGATAGCCATATTCCTAGCCATATCGGTCTATAAAATAGCAACATTTTCTCTCGGTCTTAGTACACAATGTGACAGAAGAGTCAAGTATTAAATAGGAAAAATAGCAAAACTCTGGTCATTTTTGATCGAGATGCTAACGGTTTAAACTGATTCAATGATCTATGCTAAGCTATGCTAAAAGTTCTACCGCCAAATCCAGAGATCGGCTGAATGGATTTGAAAACGGTAAAACTCAACTGTTTAACTCTAGGGGAGTGTTCCTTTAAGTCACTTTGCGCCTGTGTTGTTAGTAGATCACACATACCTGATGACCAGGCCTAAGATCTACACTATATAGTTAGGGAAAAAATATAATAAACAGACATTTGTGTCCTGAGGTTTTAATCTTAATCTCTGTGGTATATTTACTGTTCTTACCATGAGAGAGATGTTAGTCACATGTTGTAGTGGAAGGTCAGTAAATAATGTAACTGTATGTCAGGCAGGCTCAAAAACCCTACAGCAAATCTCTCAAATAGCCTGTCACTCTCTTTTACTGCACAGGCAAACAACCTCAGTGATTTGATTACAGACTAGACCAGTGTAGAGGATCTTTGCCAGCGAAGTATATTTGCAGCTCTGTCTCTTTACTTAATGTGTTTTTCCACAGCCACATTTCATGAAAAGACCCATTAATCAGGGGAGATTAAAGAATTTTGCTTATTATGGATCAAAGTTATGTTATGTTGGATTAACAACAAAAACATTCAGAAACTAGAGAGATTTGAGTTGCAGGGACAGCTGCTGTCTTAGCATGTTTGCCGTATGGAAAGAAGCCTGAGATTATACATTTTACACAGTTTTTTTCCCCCTGCAGTTCACAGCACAAAATCTCTTGGTGGCATTGCATTAATTGACCTTTTTTGCATGAATATGTTGTGTTATACAAATGCAGACTAAAGCAACAACATATCTCTCCAGTTCCCATAGCTGGTGGTTAAAGCTGAGTGTGTAATTTCTGCATTCCTATAGCCACAAAACAGTTTTTAATCAGATTTCCTGAACATACCCCCAGTCTCTCACTGGTTAGACAAACAGATATTTCGCTCTCATTTACTAACCATACATATAGATGGATTCATGTGAAATCGGCATACAAATTCACAAACAAATCATGATACATAGATAGCTTTAATACAAAAATATATGCATAGGATGCACATGCTCTCAGACAAGAACATATCTTTATAGAGCGCCATATGTTTGCTGTGAGTGTCGAAAGGTTGTAAAGGAAGGTTTGAGCATAGAGCCTTTATATGGAAATGGTTTGGGCGTGTTTTATGCAAATGACTAACCTCTTGCATGTGGTCGCTCATTTAGAATACTCCAAATTCATTAACATTAGAATGAGGTTAAGAACACATTCATGTGCGTTGTGAACGAGGTGGAAGTTTTTTGTGAGTTCTTCCTGTGCATAAATATGAATAATCCAGGCAATTATTAGTGAATGAGACCCAATGCATGACAGAGCGGTTGTGTTTAGACTCCTTGAAGGAACCAGTCAATACGTTGGGATAAGAGAGGGAATATTTTAACTTAAAAAGTGGGCACTGCAGCTTTAAAGAATTAAAATTCTGTCATCGATTACTCACCCTTATGCCATTCCAAACCCATAAGACTTTCGTTCATCTTTAGAACATAAATGAAGATACTTTTTTATAAAATTTGGTAAACGGAAGCTTAAAGGGTTACTTCAGCGATTAGCATTAAGCTTTGTATCAGTAGAAACCCGGGAGTATATTCAAATTATCGTACTTTCCCCCCTCATATCACCCTGAGACAAGAGAATTATGTATTTTATTTCTGGAAAAATTCCTCCTATGACGCAAATATCGTTCCTGATGACTTCATCAATAAATTGTATGAGTCCTTGCCAAACCGCATGGATGCAGTCCTTCAAGCTCATGGAAGTCATACAAGATATTAAATTTGGATCTCACAGCACCACTACTTAATTTGCTGACATATTTTTGTATTTGCAGTAAATTTGTTCAATTTATGTATAGGCGACATAACTTTTGTCTTGCCAAAATTGGACCTTTCTATCTTGATTAAATTATAAATCTTTTTTCAGTGAAACTCATTGATTTCAGTGCATTAAACGTAATTTGGGAGGGTTTTATCTTTTCATATGAGCTATTTCTAACACCAATTGATGAATTAAAAATCAGGTTAATAGCAGGTGTTTCTACAAAATAGATAAGCGACACGACTTTTGTCAGGGACTGTATATTAATGACCCAGTTTAAATACATTCAAGATTCATCTTCCCAGTGCTGAAGTACCCCTGCAAGCATGCTTGCTTGAGGTGCGAGATCCAGTGAGGTATGTTATCACGTCAAGAAAGTACGGTTTATCTTCCATTTACCATTTCTGAGGATTCTATGTATGTTTCATCAAGGATCAATGTTTAAATGTGAATAAAAGCATATATTTAATCTGTTCAGCATATAAAGCAATCATGTCTCTTCTTCAGAAGACTTGTATTAAACCGCTCAATTCATATGGATTTATTTTACAATCTCTTTATGCATGTTTTGAACCAATTGGAGTGGACAGACCTTCAATGGACAGAAAGAAATGTCCTTAAAAATAACGTCATTTGTGTTTTGAAGATGAACGAAAGCCTTAAGGGTTTGGAACAACATCAGTAGTTGATGACAGAATTTTCATTTTACTACCCCTTAAAGAAACAACCTGGTTTTGATAAATGATATTTATATACAGTTTTATCATGTTTATTTTTTGACTGTTACTCGGGCAGGCCTGTGTATATACTCTTTGGTTGCTCTTTGGCTGTTATCTGCAGCAGTCACATTGTATGTTAAGCTGACCAGACTGGTGATTCGGGAAGGCCTAATGTTATGAAGCAGATGACAAGTCGTGTTGCGTTTTCACTGGGCCATCCTGTCTCTTATGATTTAATGACTCTATACAATATCCCTTGGTAGTTATCATTTAAGAGGACACTGCTTTAGAGGACACTAGAAGAAAGGGGGAAAATGAAGCCTAAGAAACACCCTTTTGTGTAACAGAGCCAAATCGCTTTGTATGTGACAAATACGATTATTTCTCAATGACCTTCTTTAGTAGAGAACCATAACCATGAAAATCAAATGTGAAGTCTCAAGGGAGTCATTTTGCGCTAAAAGGGCACCTTGATTTTAAATGTTTAACCCTGAACCTTTTACTGTGTATGTCAGTAGTGATGGGTTGACAGTATTGATTTCTCAGTTTCATTTTGATGAACCGTTATTGATTCTTAAATCCCAAGATCCGTCTTTTTAGGCTACCTTCCACTGTGAGCCTTTGTATTAAATTCCGATTTATTGCTCAAATCTGATTTTTTTTGTATAACTGTTCACATTGTTTTAAATGTGGCCAACATCAGATTCCAGTGTGAACAGATCATGGTCCTGAACTGACCCGCATGTGCAAATTAATGATAATAAGATGTCACGCTGCAAACTGTGATACGGTAGTAAACACGGAGGACATTTAAAGTTAGTGATTACATGTTCATCTATTGTATGACCTGCAGAGGAAGCCAGCTAATTTATATGCAGACAATATAAAAAAAAAACAAAGAGCTGAATTTTTTAACGTTTATGATACGAGCCCTCATGTTTTGCTTGTCACTGTAATACTGTAATACTTATGAGCTCCGACACACTTCACTGACCTTTCACAACTGTATTGATAACTTCGGGTGTGTAAAATCTTTGAAGTGACTCTCATGAGCGCAGAATTGTGACGAATGCAGAACTGAAGCCTTAGTGTATTCTGTTTTCCGTTTATGGATGAACAAACCTTTACTAAATATTATTTGTCGCACTGCACTCATACCATCCACTGTACTCTTTTTCCTTTAGAAAAAATTATGTACTGTACCTGTTATGTATGCAAATGAATTGATATTGAATCATAGCAAATCAAATTTTGCCAGCCCAATATGTCATATGCACTTTGATGTCACTGGTTTAGATTAAGTTTCCTCACCTGAAAATCACACTCTTATGTTTATTTCTCCTCTTTATATTATCCTCTGGCGGGATACCGTGGCTGCCTCAAAAGTGTGAGATCTAATTAGATTGGGAGGTTTGTTGTGTGGTTGTGTGTTGACAGACACAGCTAGCCCTTTCCACGGATGCATCTCTGGCCCTGCGAGTTGGAGCCAGCCCACTAATCAAATGCTTGGCTAGATTAACTACACACAGACTGTGTTCGTGCCCTCGCTTTGCCTTCCCTTTCCTCACTCATTTCACCCAATCTAGCCTTTTTCTGACTTTTCCACTTTAGTGATAATAACAAATCATGGTTTACAACAGCAGCTGTATTCCCATCGCTGGGATTTTAGTCACTTTTGTAGACTGGACTGTTTTACAGGATTCCCACAGCTGTAGAAAATCTGGGTATGTTCATTTGTGAGTTCAAGTCCTGAAAATCTTAAAAGATAAGGAAAAGTAATGGAAATGGAAACTTTTATGTCCATAAGACTTTCGGTCATCTTCAAAACAAAATCTTCATGTTTTTTCATCCTTTCTTAGTCAACTTTGACACATCAAAAAGTACAAAAAGAGATTATAAATGTAATCTATATGAATCAAGTGGTTTAATCCAAGTCTTCTGAAGAGACAAGATTACTTTTTTCATGGGCTATAGACCCCTTCACAGTTGGCATCATAGGAAAATTCGCAGTGCGCATGTCGGGGTCAGAAAGACTACTGAACTAGGGAGCTGATTGAGACGCACACCAAGTCTATAATCAAAAGTCATTTCACTCGGCCATCTTTGACACACCTTTTTGGCAAGCAAGTGCAGCTCCAATCTCTTTGAATGGGGAAACATCAAGTTCTCTAAAACTGTTTGCTAAGCTTACGGTTACATTTCATATTTCACCAATACGAGTGCAGCGTCTTTCTGTATATAAAGTCTTTGCTATAATCACCGCAAAGCTTTGTGTGTGTGTGCTTCAGATTAGTCACCTGCTTTCATTATGCCCCTTAAGGATATTATAATGCCTCTTTAACCTGACACCTTACATAGCAATCACGACCGTCACCTATGTCTTCTCCTTCATTCTTTGCCTATGACTGGAGGAGAGGTGAAATGAGCGTTGCTATGACATCCTCTTTTGGCCTGATGGGCAAATCCGTTTAATGAGAGGACATTCTGTCAGGGTGGTTGGCTTTTTTTCTGGATAAGCTCTGCGCTGGAGGAGTTTAGACATGAGA
This sequence comes from Gobiocypris rarus, assembly GCA_023029165.1. NCBI lineage: Eukaryota > Metazoa > Chordata > Actinopteri > Cypriniformes > Gobionidae > Gobiocypris > Gobiocypris rarus. The sequence continues at coordinate 6,418,888 of CM040918.1, forward strand.
GCAGCGCAGGATAAACAGCGGTGGATGGCATGCGTGGCTCTGGCTGGGCCGTAAGCCAAGCTCCACTAGCTGGACCACACAAACTGCTGTGTCTCTCCTCTCTTGCTGTTTCTTTCTGTCTGTCTGTCTCTCTCTCTCTCTCTCTCTCTCTCTCTCTCTCTCTCTCTCTCTCTCTCTCTCTTTCTCTTTTTAATTTCAGTAATCCATGAGGGTTAAATCTGTCAGAGTTCACTGGTTCATGTTAAATAGTGCACAGTTATGACAGGGAAACTTTTTGAAAAGGGCATACAATACAAATATGATGAAATTATGGGGAGTATTTTGGCACAATAGACCTCATTCATGAAACACGAGCAGAACAAATCTGACGTAAATTTTGGAATTCATGACAATGGTTTCAAAATGTTAGTTAGTGTGAAAGAAATTTACACCTGCTCTCTACCACGCGTAAATAGTGCATAAAACATTCAAATGTTCTGTTTTCCTTTAGGCAAACTGATGAAACTACTTTTTGATGCACTATGGCCCATAATAATATTACACAAGTTCATTTGCCCTGTTTTTTTTGTTTTTTTTTGTACTTAGGTTTTGTTTATATGTGATTATAATATTATATATTTATATTATATATTTTCCAACAAGAACATGTCTTGGAATGCAATTGTGATTCTTCTGCCACAAGTACTGTAATAACTTCCCTCCCTATCTCTAGGCAAAGTATTGTGGGAAGGAGCAGACAATGGTTAATAGATTATAAAAGCTGGCATTGTGAGAGCTGCTGGCAAAAAGAAACCCATTTCTGTACAAAAATACCTACATCATGATCTGAGTCATTCCTACGGCACACAAAATGTTTCCCGGCATGCAGGTCGTGGCTGGTATCTGAAAGTCTTGTGTAAATCCCAAGTTATCAGCTTATTTCAGCAATTAACCAACCAAATCAATGAAATGCACAACCTAGCATTACTGCATGCAAACAGATTTTTGGGGAAAATAATGTCACTTGTCATACTCAGTCAGTGACAGCCTGGCAAGCTGTTTTTATGCAGTGCTCATTTGCTTGCAGTGCTGAGCGCAGTCAGTTTTGATTCAAAGCCTTGAAGGCTTGTCTTTCAGTGCTTGTCAATCCGGCTCTCTCTTAACACCACTGGCAGTAAAGTGAACAGCGGTGCGCATGCTGTGTGTCTCGTGTGTGGGCTGTTTTGAGTGAAATATTTGTTTTATGTATTCATGGAAAATGGCTATTCTTTTTTTGTGCACTGTAATTGGTCTGTAACGGATCAATGACTCCCTTATATACTAGGTAATATTGTTCCTTTCTCACAGAAAGTTGTTCTAATTGTAGAATACTTTTAGTTGTTTATTAAATGCATGAACACCTTAAATAAATAAATAAAAATAACCTTATCAACTGTGCGGTGCATGAGGGAATTGTCCTTCCCTTTAGGCCAATCTATTATAAATGCTTTCTTAAATTGGTTTTGTGGGTATCAGTGGCTAATGAAGCATCTGTGTTATAAATGATTAAAAAAGCCCTTCCGTCAACACTCATGCACACTGCGCTAATGTTCTGTCTTGTCGCCATCAGGACATGCTGCATAATATTGCTTTCAACCCAGGCTCATTGGAAATACGTGACTCTGCCTACATTTTTGCAAACCCTGAAATATGTACCTCCAGGTACGTTTCCCTGCACTTTTCGGGTGAAACGTCCACTAGAGGCGCTAAGTGGTATCAGTTCCCTTCAAGGAACGAGACGCCGCGTCACCGCTTGGGAACGCCTCTGCGTGATTGCGCTGCGTGAAGCACGTATGTCATCAGTCCAATAGAGAGACGGAACGCCATCGGGCGTGGTGACGTCAGTGAGACCCGAAGCTATATAACACACTGGCAAACACACGCCGTTAGCTTCTGTTGTCTTCAACAAGCGCTCTGTGTCATTGTCTGTCTAAATATCTGTTTGTGTCTGAGTTCAGACCCCTGTTTTCACAAGTTTGCACTCACACTGATATTGGGCAAGAGAGTATGGCGAGCGGTGGCCAGATTAAACATTGAGTGGCCACAAGAGCATCATGAGCGAGCCTGTGTAAAAGCAGGCTCGACGAGCGCTTTCTCCCGCGACGCTCTGCTCAGCCTCCGCGGAGGAGCCTGCCGTTTTTCACTGATCTCCACACTGAGGTGTCGAGATCGTGGAAACGCCCATGTTCACGTGTGTTCAGTCCCCATACATCCGCTTTATAGTAACATTATGGGACTGAAAAGGCATGGTTATGGTTCGATGCCACGGGTTGAAGAGACGCTCGCGAGCCATCTCTCGCCCGAATCAGCATCGGCCATGAAGGCTCCATCTTTGCCCACTAAGCCGCTGAAAGTAACATCTCAGTTAGTGGGCAAAGCATACCGCAGCAGGTCAGGCCGCCGCATGTCTGCACACTATGGCATTAGTGCAGGCATACCAGGCTGATCTGCTAAGGGACTTGGGGGAAAGCCAGGAGATCGGAGCTGATGTGGTCTCCGAGCTCCGATCTTCGGCAGATCTCGCTCTCCGTGCCACCAAGGAGACGGCCAGATGTGTGGGCCGTTCTATGGCAGCCCTGGTGGCCACGGAGAGGCATTTATGGTTAAATCTGACCGAGATCAAAGAGAGGGACAAGAGCTTTCTGCTTGATGCGCCACTGTCTCCTGGAGGCCTGTTCGGTGACGCGGTCACCACGGTTACCGACAGGTTCCAGGAGGCAAAGAAACAATCTGCGGCGCCAAGCAGTTCCTCCTCGGAAACCCCAAGTCTCGCCTGCTGCTGGGCGGAGCAGCAGGCGCCGAGTACTGGCTCTCGCACAGGGCGCAGCAAAAACAGAGTGTCGCCACCGCGCACCCCGCAGAAAGGGTGGGCTGGTGGGCGGCGCTCAGGCGCAGCCTTCCACGAGTAGAGCTGATCTGAGGACAGTTATTATCTCGAGGAAGGCTGCGTCAAGAAGTCCTGACGCCACGGGCGCCCAGGGCTGTGAGGGTTATCCCCTCTGGGGGCAGACGGTGGTTACCTCAGCACACGGTACCCGTCTGTCCTCGGTGCCCTCACAGGGTCGATCCACCAACCCCGCCCGAGCGCCGGGGCGTGGAGAGCCCTCGCGGGTCGTTCGAGGATGGCTCGCGCCCTCCGAGGAGGGAGGTGGCGCTGTCGAGTCAGTGGTTCCCTGCCGGTCAGCCGTTTCAGGGCACTGCACTCGTGGTGCAGAGTACATCAGAGGCCAGTCTCGAGAGGCTGGTACCCTTAGTAGATTTTCTGGCAGAGTGGGAGAATCTGCCGAATATATCTCAATGGGTCCTGCAGTGTGTAAGGAAGGGGTACGCCATTCAGTTCGATGTCGTCCACCCAGTTTCAACGGGGTCCTGCCCATGGTGGTGGGCCCGAGCAGGCTCTGGTTATGTCTCAAGAAGTACAGACTCTGCTGCAAAAAGGGGCTATAGAGAAGGTTTCCCCGCCTGGCAGGGAGTCAGGCTTTTACAGCCGGTACTTCATAGTGCCAAAGAAGGATGGAGGGCTGCGCCCGATCTTAGATCTTCGCGTTCTGAACCGCTGTGTAGCAAAGCTCAAGTTCAGGATGCTTACACTCAAACAGATCGTGTCTCAGATCAGGTCCGAGGACTGGTTTGTCACGATAGATCTCAAAGATGCATATTTTCATGTCTCCATCCTCCCACAGCACAGGAAGTACCTGAGGTTCGCTTTCAGGGAGAAGCGCACAACATCGGGTGCTTCCCTTTGGTCTAGCACTTTCACCCCGCACGCTCACGAAGTGTGTGGACGCGGGCGCTAGTCCTTGCGTATGCAGGGGATTCGCATCCTCAATTACATCGACGACTGGCTGATCCTAGCACAGTCAGCTTGTCTCGCGTTCAACATCGAGATGTTGTCCTCGCGCACATGAGGAAGTTAGGGCTGAGGCTCAACTCCAAGAAGAGCGTTCTTTCTCAGTACAGAGAATAACGATCTAGGCGTGAGTTGGGATTCGGCCCTATGTAGGCCCGATTGTCAGAGCCTCGCATAGGGTCGATCCGCCGGCCGTGAGGGGTGAAGCTAGACCAGTCACTCACTGTAAAACAGTTTCAGAGACTGGTAGGTCTCATGGCAGCAGCGTCCAACATCATTCCATGCGGCCTGTTGAACATGAGACCGTTACAGTGGTGGCTCAAAACCAAGGGCTTTTCCCAGAGGGGAAATCCTTTCGTGTGATCAAGGTTACGCGGCGGTGTCTCCGCTCCTTGGTCATGTGGAAGGACCCATGGTTTTTAGCCCAGGGCCCGTTACTGGGGGCACCGTGCCAGCGGGTATCTCTGAGCACGGATGCCTCCCTTACGGCTGGGGGCGACCATGAGTGGTCGCTCAGCCCAGGCTTATGGCAGGAACACCATCATTCGTGGCACATAAATTGTCTAGAAATGCTGGCAGTGTTTCAGGCTCTGAAGCACTTCCTGCCATATCTCAGGGGCCATCATGTGCTCGTCGCACAGACAGCACATCGGTGGTCTCTTATGTCAACCATCAGGGGTCTGAGGTCTCGTCAGCTGTACAAGCTGGCGCGCCTTATCCTCCTCTGGTCCCAGGGGAAACTGCTCTCAGTGAGGGCTATGTTCATTCCTGGGCGGTTGAATGTGAAGCGGACATCCTGTCGAGGCAGGGGCCGAGGCCCGGGGAGTGGAGACTCCACACCGAGGTGGTGGAGCTCCTTTGGGAGAGATTTGGCAGGGCTCAAGTGGACCTGTTCGCCACTCACGAGAATACGCATTGTCGTCGGTGGTTCTCCCTAGCACCTCCAGCTCCTCTCGGACTGGACGCTATGGTACAGGAGTGGCCGAGGCTGCCCCTGCACGCTTTTTCCCGATTGCTCTGCTTCCGGGAGTTCTAGAGAGTGCGCGCTGACGGGCCCGTCTACTGCTAGTAGCCCCGTTCTGGCCAGGCCGAGTATGGTTCTCGGACATTGTGTCTCTCTCGACGGCTCTCCCATGGAGATTCCGATCAGGAGGGACCTTCTCTCTCAGGCGGGCGGCGCCTTCGCACACCTCGCCCAGAGTTGTGGAGACTGTGGGCTTGGCCTCTGAGGGCCTAGCTCATAAGTTCTGGTCTCTCAACTGACGTTGTTGAGACCATTCTACACTCTAGAGCTCTCCACGAGGAAACTGTACGCACTGAAGTGGAGACTCTTCACCTTATGGTGCAGAGATCGCCTGTGGGATCCAGTTAACTGCCCTGCGAGTGCGGTGCTGGACTTCTTGCAGGAGAGATTCTCCGCTGGGTTAGCGCCCTCCACACTAAAGGTGTATGTGGCGGCCTTAGGTGCTTACCACACTCCTTTGGATGGTGTTTCTTTAGGGCGACACCCTATGGTTACTCGTTTCCTTCGTGGCACTTTGAGGTTGAGACCTGCAGTACGCACCAGGGTGCCGGCCTGGGACCTCTCGGTGGTCCTTCGGGTCTTTCCGAGGCTCCCTTTGAGCCGCTGAGGAGTTTCCGAGAAGTTTCTGACTTTAAAGACTATCTTTCTTCTCGCTATTTCTTCTCTAAAGAGAATAGGAGATCTACAGGCTCTCTCGGTGGCACCTCGTGCTTGGAGTTCGCGCCCAGCATGGCTAAGGCTTTCTTGTACCCTAGGCCGGGCTATGTTCCTAAGGTTCTTACTAACCCTATGAGACCTGTTGTGCTGCAAGCCTTTTGTCCTCCGCCTTTTGTGACGTCAGACCAGGAACGACTCAATCTGCTTTGCCCTGTTCGTGCTTTAGACACTTATGTCCACAGAGCTGCCCTGTGGAGGAGAACAGAACAGTTATTTGTCTGTTACGGGCCTCCCTCGAGGGGGCGGTTTCAAAGCAGAGGATGAGCAAGTGGGTAGTCGAGGCTATCTCACTTGCTTATGTGGAGGCCGGACAGCCTTCTCCTTGGCTGTCCGGTCCCACTCCACTAGGAGTATGGCTGCTTCGCAGGCAATCCTGTCAGGGCCTCCTGCAGGAGGTCTGTGATGCGGCAGGTTGGTCCTCGCCGCATACCTTCGTCCAGGTTCTATGAACTTGACATGAAGGCTACTCCTGGAGCACGGGTGCTCGCCTCCTAATCATGACACAGGCGGGCATTCGGCTCCTATGGGGCGTGGTTATTCGTTCCCAAAGCGGTGACGCAGCTCGAGTTCCCTTGAAGGGGGAACGCCTCGGTTACGACTGTAACCTTAGTTCCCGTGAATAGGAACCAGACGCCGCGTCACCCAGCCATACTCCCGCATGCTCGCAAGCGCCTTGTTTCATCCTTATCAGAAGCTAACGGCGTGTGTTTGCCAGTGTGCTATATAGCTTCCGGTTCACGACGTCACCACGCCGATGACGCCCGTCTCTCTATTGGACTGATGACATACGTGCTTCACGACGCAATCACGCAGAGGCGCTCCCAAAGCGGTGACGCAGCGCCTCGCTTCCCTATTCAGGGAACTAAGGTTACAGTTGTAACCGAGACGTTTTCTCAACCCCTTCCTAAACCTAACCATTTGTGTATTATAAAAACAGGATATAACAGGCAGATACGACTGCAGGCACAATTAATTTAAAAAGTACAAATATCCCAAGTGTTTAGAGGCCAAACGATTGATTTTTGTGAAGAAAACTCCAAAAGCGATCAGCGTTGAGTCCACTCGCCGAAGATCATATTTGAAAATTGCCGCCGTTACATCATCTTTGACAGCATTGGCTGTCGTATGTCTCGTGACCAATTGCGTCATTACATCAGCTTTGATTGTAAAATTTCATTGGCTCTTGTGTGTCTCGTGACAGACTGAATCGCTCAAGAGTTAAGAGTATTATTTTAATGAAATATGAACGAGTGAGGGTGTTCACATGGAGCGGCGGATTGGATCATCATTTCAGCGATTAAAACATTAAGATCAACTCTGTTCTTCACATGAAGATATCGTATGACTTCAGAAGACTTGGAATGCAACATGAGTTAATACTTTCATACTGTTATTGGTCAGTTTTTGCAATAAATACCTGTGGCTGTACTTTGTTATGTGTTTTATTGTTGAGAAGTGGGTAGGTTTAGGGAAGGAGTGGGGTTAGTTGCTCCAGAATATAAAAGAAGTCTTTAAATATTCATAAAATCATGTCTACTTTTACAAATGCAAAGTGTTTTAATGCATTTCAATAGGAATTAAAATTTGTGCTTACACCACGCAATTGTGCTGGGAAACGTACCTGGAGGTACATATTTCAGGGTTTGCAAAAATGTAGGCAGAGTCACGTATTTCCAATGAGCCTGGGTTGATTGCTTTAAGTTAATCATGTTAAATTGCATTGGATGTCATTGATGTTGTGAGGTTTTTACACCTGCCATTTATATGTGTTCATAGTGATCGGATAGAGATACAAGTCAGTGGTCACATGTCTCAGGTTCACCTGGTTTTCATTGTCAGGTGCTATTGATAGAGATTGGATCACTGTAAAATGGTAAAGGAAGCCTCAGATATAGATTGAGTACATTTGAAATAAACTATATTGCCAAATGTTTTGGGACGTTTGCTTTTACATGCACATGAACTTTAATGACATCCCATTCTTAATCCGTAGGGTTTAATATGAAGCTGGCCCAACCTTTGCAGCTATAACAGCTTCAACTCTTCTGGGAAGGCTTTCCACAAGGTTTAGGAGTGTGTTTATGGGATATTTTAACCATTCTTCTAGAAGTGCATTTGTGAGGTCAGGCACTGATGTTGGACGAGAAAGCCTGGCTTGCAGTCTCTACTCCAAGTCATCCCAAAGGTTTTCTATCAGGTTGAGGCCAGGACTCAAGTTCTTCCACACCAAACTCACTCATCCATGTCTTTATGGACCTTGCTTTGTGCACTGGTGCGCAGTCATGTAGGAACAGAAAAGGACCATCCTCAAACTCTTCCCACAAAGTTGGGAGCATGAAATTGTCCAAAATGTATTGGTATGCTGAAGCATTAAGAGTTCCTTTCACTGGAACTAAGGGGCCAAACCCAAATTTCTGAAGAATAACCCCACACCATAATTTTACACCAAACTTTACACATGGCACAATGCAGTCAGACAAGTGCTGTTCTCCTGGCAACCACCAAACCAAACTCTGTCCATCAGATTGCCAGACAGAGAAGCGTGATTGGTCACTCCAGAGAACACGTCTCCATTGCTCTAGAGTACAGTAGCGGCATGCGTTACACCACTGCATCTGACGCTTTGCATTGCACTTGGTGATGTAAGGCTTGGATGCAGCTGCTCAGCCATGGAAACCCATTCCATGAAGCTCTCTACTCACTGTTCTTGAGCTAATCATGGCCTACCACTTAGTGACTGAGTTGCTGTTGTTCCCAATTGCTTCCACTTTGTTATAATACCACTAACAGTTGATCGTAGAATATTTAGTAGTGAGGAAACTTCTCGAATGAACTTATTGCACAGGTGCCAACCTATCACGGTACCACTCTTGAATTCACTGAGCTCCTGAGAGCGACCCATTCTTTCACAAATGTTTGTAGAAGCGTCTGCATGCCTAGTGCTTGATTTTATACACCTGTGGCCATGGGAGTGATTGGAACACCTGAATTCAATGATGTGGAGGGGTGTCATACTTTTGGCAATACTGTGTGTTATTTATTAAGGGTTGTCATTGGGACACACAGGCTATCTGTGTTTATCTGTGCGCCCAAGGTAAATATAGGTAGACCAAAAATACTTTATGGAAAATCTAAATGATGGCTTTACTTTACTTTATACTTTATTTGTCCCTTAAAGGGAAAATTGTTTTTGGCAATACAGGTAAGCTGCATAACAAGATCCCACACCAATACATAATACACAGTTGTGTCCTTTGAACTAGAGTTTATTTTAGAACTTGAACGAGGTAAAAAAAATTAAACCGATTAAATGATTAAAACGCTTTTACACCTGTATTTAGTGTCGTCAACTTGTGATCCAATCAACCAAAACACATTTTAATAACAGGTGTAAACAGGGCCTGAGTCGCAGACAGGTCCAGGTATTTTGCATGTTAAATATCGGCTGCATCGGCTGCATTATTGTCACTCACGTGAATGAGCACCGATTTGCCTCTGATTTTTGACATTTATCTGTGATTTCCACAAAACTGTTGGCGAGTGAACAGTGTGTGTACCCGGCATTACACTGATAATGATGAGTTCCTATGAAATATTACTAGTTGAAATGAATTTCATTACCCTAGTCCAGCTGGCCGTTGTTGCAGTGCTTGGAGCAGAGCATGATGCTGTGTGTACAGACTCACCCAGTCCTCTTTTTCCATAGAGAGGTGTTGGGCAGCTGTTGTCTGTGAGGGGAATGTGTGTCTTTGTCCCACTCACTCTGCGATGCATTTGTTTGGGTCTTTGATACGCACTGGCATTGTAAGTACTGTTTTGCTCAATGAAAAGTGTAGCAAATGTCTCGGAACAGAATGCAGGCCACACAATAGAGCACACTGAAGCTTTGCATATTGACAATGTGTAATGTGGGGTGTCTGCTTACTGCAGATGCATCAGTGTGAGCTCATCAGTGATGACTCGGTGAAAAGATCGCCCTCACTGGCCCTCACAGCCAAACATTTATTGGAATATTAGATGATTATATGACTGGATTCTCTCTTGCATCTCCACTAGAGAGAATGCTTTTTTAAAAAATAAATTCATTTTATTCAGCCAGGATGCATTGAACTGATGCAAGTTATAGTAAATACATTTAATGTGACAAAATATTTATATTTTAAATAAATGCATGTATATATATATATATATATATATATATATATATATATATATATATATATATATATATATATATATATATATATATATATAGGCTATATTAGTGCATGGTGGGTCGTTATCGGCATTAAGGTGCTGCGTTAACGTGAGACTCTTATCGGGCGATTAAAAAAAATATCGCAGTTTATCTATTCTCAAAGTTGGGTTGGGAGCTGTGACAAAAACAGTGACAAAATTCACATTTAGAAGATATGTGTTCAAAACTTACAGTCTCTCACTTCCTCCAATATGGATCAATGATTTTGATGACATCACTCTGCACTTTAGCTTCTCCTCAGATTTCCTGTCCAATCAAATGCTCTCTAGAATCCCGAAGCGTCCCGCCCCCTACACTATAAATAGATGCTGAAGCTGCGGCTGAAATCAGTCACATCAGTCACACAATTACTATTTTCTATGTGATGAATGGCACATAACACACTATATAGGGGATAGGGAACGATCCAGCTGCTCTATATGTCCCGCCTGTCTTTCTGTGGAAATTACGTCAACACACTGAATAATGCTGCCTATTTCAAGGCACTTCAGTGTGCCTTTAAGCAGCTGCATTTTTTCAAGTTTGGTTATAACACACACACACACACACACACACACACACACACACACACACACACACACACACACACACACACACACACACACACACACACACACACACACACACACACACACACACACACACACACACACACACACATGTTGTGTTTCCATGTTTTGTGGGGACATTCCATAGGCGTAATGCATTTTATACTGTACAAACCGTATTTTCTATCCCCCTACACTGCCCCTGCCCCTAAACCTACCCATCACAGGAGACATGCTGCATTTTTACATTTTCAAAAAACATCACTTAGTGTGATTTATAAGATGTTTTCCTCATGGGGACCAAAAATGTCCCCACAAGGACAAGGATTTTGGATATTGCCATCTTTGTGGGGACATTTTGTCCCCATACCGTAGGGATTACCAGTCCACACACACACACACACACACACACACACGTTTGTTTTTGTGAAATGTGGGACATTCCATAGGCGTAATGCATTTTATACCGTACAAACCGTATTTTCTATCCCCCTACACTGCCCCTGCCCCTAAACCTACCCATCACAGGAGATTGTGCAGTTTACTTTCTGTGAAAAAAAACCTCATCCTGTGTGATTTATAAGCATTTTGAAAAGTGAGGACATGGGGAACGTCCTCATATTTCACCCTCTTTTTGTAATACCTATGTCATACCCATGTCATTATACACATTTGTGTCCTGATAATTCACAAAAACATGCCCACCCCCACACACACACACACACAAACATATGATGTCCCTCGGTTGAGTGTGTAGATCTGTATGGTAGCTGCATGCAAGTCTAATGGAAGTGAGTTTGCACTTGTTCACAAGCTGAGGTCTGTTGAAACCAACTGGGCTTGTAAACAACAGCTAAAGCATGGCACAGTTATTAGCATGTCCTCCTCCCCAACCCAGTTCAGCTGCTGCCCACTCACTGGAGAGAGACCCTCTTCTCTGGCCCTTTAACTGTGGCCTTTTATTTGTAATATATGCACAGACACCCACTGTGCTTAATTGTCCTGGTTCCATTCCAGCTCATATTTGCATAATTGCCACTCATAAGGAGCGGATAACGTGATAACCTCCTTGTGAAGGGTGCATGCTCGCCCTGTCACACCCAGCCTTTCTCCCTCTGTCCTTTCATGTGCTTTGTGCAGAGACTCACTTTGCTGCATACTGTGGATGGTTATTGGCTTCTTTCACATTGCAGTAACCAAGTCTTGATTCAGTGTGTTAAAACTGTCAATTATGGCGGAACTTCTAAAAACACTCTGCAAATGTAACAGATGGTGAAAGGTAGCATCTCTTTCAAAAAACCTGAGCAACCGTATACCAAAAATAGAAATATATATTTCAAACACAGCAAAGAAAAGAGTCTTCCCACAAAGAGAAAATAGGTACTTAGTGTGCTAATGGTTTTCTTTCCAATTGTCAAGCAAAATCACCATATATTGTGTGTTAAAGGTTAGTCTCTCAGAGAAAGAGTGCATTTTTATCTTAATGTCCTCTAATTGAATGGGAACATTGCATAATATTACAAGTACTCTCTGGAATACTTGATTCTGAATTTTCAATCCAAGGCATTCTGGGGTCTTATATTTCTGTAAAATGACCACTAAACTAAAAATGTGTTGTTCTTTCTTCTCACATACTAAAATAATTTTTGAAACTTATTTTAATTCCACTTATTTACTTATTCCCCATATAAAGTAATAGGGTAATGTAGAGTAAGCTTGTCATTATCGCAAAATAAACTCGGTTTTACGTGATTACCATATCCGTTTAATTTGGGCAATAATGACCAGCTGATTGTACACTTACATAACAGGTTATTTCTTTTCCAGTGCTTTTCTTTTCTGCAGCAGTTCTCAAACTGATTGTAGTTATGAGATTGTATTTCCACAGAATGTGCTTAAATCTTATTCCATCTTGAGTGTGTTTTATTATAGTGAGAAAAAAGTAAAAGAAAATAAAGTCAGCATGCACAAGGATTGAGTTGGCGTAGTCATTACCACAGACAACAGGACAACATCCAAAACCAGAGGACAATGTCAGCATTGTATGCAGAGTCCTTGTATCTTTTATTTTGTATTTTTTCCCCATAAATCATTACTATTGGTCACCCTTTACATCTGTCTGTGGGTTTTGCAAATATTTTGCAAGTATTAAAAAGAGCTTGTGAGTAAACTTCATTATACTCCATTGGATCCTCAAGTTGTCGGTAAAACCTCATAACTCATAAGTATCGCACAAAATCATCTCTGCTTGTTTGCAATACAAGGGTTAATAAAGAACTGTTGGTTTGAATAAATAAAGCGTTTTATTACTCAAGAAACACTAATACTAGAAACTTAATCTAGTATTTGTCATCAAGTCATAGCCAATACTGTCTAAAATAGCCTGTGTGAAGCACTTCATCTTTCAGATTTTGGCCTAATGTCAGAAAAAACTGAGCACCCACATTGCTACAATTAACTTTATAACCTGTAAGCTGATGCACTTACTGCCTCAGATGTGGCCATTTAAACGACGGACAAAACACGTATGCCCGAACTAAGTTACACACTGAATTTTAATGCTTGGTATTTTAAAAAAGTTTTGAAAAATTGTGGTGATGCTGAGTAAAGAGTCAGTACTGCTTTCCTAGCCAACAACACTAATGAGGTTTGGCCGAAACTTGGCATTAAACATTTATAGCGCTTGTCAGTGTTTTTTCCCCTTCTAACCTGCATGACAACAGATTCACGAAGATCAAAGTGGGATTCTGACAGCTATGAATTTGTTTGTATCAGCTTTAAAAGAGATCCAAATGTTGTTGAAACAAACTTTAGACTTTATTAATTCCACGGGAATTGCTTTTTATGGAAATGATCCTTAGATATGTAACTTTCTTTGTGCTTTTTACTTCACCAGCACAACAACTACCTTACTAATTATTAATAAGCAGTAAAGTAGGAGGTTACTGAGGCAAATGTCAATTAATAACAAATGTGTGTTCCCCAAACTAAAGTGTGACCTGTTTTTTTAAATAGTTCACTTTTTACAAAAAGTTACATTATCAATATGTGTCTTAATTTCTTCACTAACCCTCTAGCTTTTAACAAATCCTTGACCTTTTATATTTGCAGATTATTTGTTGAATGCTGTAAACTTTTGTCTAAAAAAACAAAAACAAATTGTTGCCAATTATGTGACTGTGAATGTGGATTAGAATGAACCTAATGCACATTGCGTCCCCACATTGCTTGATATAATGAACTGATTTTAGGTTTTTATTCACATCTAAACAATGATTGACACATACATAGAACACATCACATGCTCTATGTATTTAAATAAAAGCCTACATTAAATCTGTTCATCATGTAAAGCAATCATATCTCTTCACAAGACTTGGAATAAACTGCTCGATTCACATGGATTCGTTTTTTGATGCTTTTATAAACTTTTTCAAAGTTTTGGTTACCTGGTCTTTCAATGGAGGGACAGTAACCTCTCAGGTTTACTTAAAAATATATTTAAAAAAAATTCCTGAACATTAATCAAAGTTTAATGGGTTTAGGATGATGATAAATTTTCATTTTTGGGTGAACGATCTCTTTGAATCACAGCCTTTGATTTGATAACGACTATTTCACTTTTATTTTGATTTATTGTGCAGCCGCATTTGTTAATTTTAGTGTTACATTCGATTTTATATAATTATTAGCATTTCATCCACTCAGTTCCCCCACAAACCCCCATTAGGAAAACCCCATTGTAGAGAATATCAGACATCTTTGATCAAACTTCACTGCTGTTTCAAAATGATGTGTATATGACAGCATTCGAGAGAGTGCCCGTATGGACGAGGGAAAGATTGCATAGCTGCGCTGATAAGTAAGGCTGGTCGATGAAGCCATCAGCTAGAGTTTGGTTTTCTCTGATAGACATGCCCTTGGGTCCTTCCTGAATTGTGTTTTCAGGGAACCCTGACTCTCCCCTGTCATCCAGAGTTACTTAACGCTGTCTTAACATGTGGCCACCTCCTCAATAATAAAGCTGCCGTAAAGCGAGGCCCGGCGCAAGGGACAGAAGTGGAAGCGGCGTTTGATGAACAGCTTCAACCAAGCATGATGGCGTGAGATACCAAAAGTTGCAATTTGTGTCTGTACAGTTTTAAAACTAACTTTTTTGAGACATTTTATTGCTATATTTTATTGCTGGTTTTACATTTGATTCTGTCAGTTTCAATAAAGATGAGGCTGCAATTTTTCTGCATTTGTAAATAGTAGAGACTGATAAAGGGATAGTTCACCAAAAATTAAAATTCTGTCATTAATTACTCACCCTCATGTTGTTTCAAAACCGTAGGACCTTCGGAACACAAATGAAGATCTTTTTAATGAAATCTGAGAGCTTTCTGTGCCTCAATTGACAGCTATGCAACTACCACTTTGATGCTTCAAAAGTTCATAAAGTGATCTTTAGAATATTCCATATGAATTGAGACACATAAACATTGATCAACGAACATAAACAGAAGCTCAACTAAACCTGCTTGATGCGCGAGAACAAACTTCATTGGTTCTTGCTGAAGCTCAAATGTGCTGCAAAACACGAGAATGAACCTCATTGGTTCTTGCAGAAGAGGAGAATGAACCTCATTGGTTCTTGCTGAAGCTCAAACGTGCCGTGTAACATGAGAATGAACCTCATTGGTTCTTGCAGAAGAGGAGAATGAACCTCATTGGTTCTTGCAGAAGAGGAGAATGAACCTCATTGGTTCTTGCAGAAGAGGAGAATGAACCTCATTGGTTCTTGCTGAAGCTCAAACGTGCCGTGTAACATGAGAATGAACCTCATTGGTTCTTGCACATCAATCGGACATGCTTGAGCTTCTGTTTACTAAAACTGATGTGTGAGTTGATGAATGTTTAAATGTGAATAAAGCCTAAATTCAATCTGTTCATCATATAAAGCGATCGAATCTCTTCAGAAAATGTGGACATAGCTGTCAATGGAGGGACAGAAAGCTCTCAGATTTCATTAAAATAATCTTCATTTCTGTTCCTAAAATGAACGAAAGTCTTACAAGTTTGGAACGACATGAGGGTGGGTAATTAATGACAGAATTTTTGGGTGAATTATCCCTTTAAGATGTTCTTTGTGGGAAAACTCAATGGAGGGCCATTGTTGTCTAAAGGGGAATGCAAGCAGAAAAATCTCTCCATCAGTTATTATTTAGCGGTCCTCTGTAAGGTCACAGCTGTTTCTCGCTTTTATTTTCGAGTGGTGAAAATCTTTAAAGTCCATTTGCAAGTTTCCAGAATGACGGAAGAAGCTTGTTTTGGTGAAAAAGTCTGACTGTTGGGTTTTGCGTGCCTCTGAGTGTGTGTGTTAGATCAGTGAGATGCAGTGAGCGTGGGCAGTCCTAATGGGAGCCGTCGCTATGTGATGGATGAGAAGTCGTGTCACCAGTCTCTGTTGCCCGCTGTGGCCCAAGCAGGAGGCCCACTCTTCCTTCTGCATAATTAAGAACATTTCAGCAGCCATGGCTATTTTAATACCCTTGTTCCTGCCATGCCTGAGCCAGCCACGATGTGCAGATTTTCAATATTGCAAATGAATGAAAAAAAAGGGTTTGTGGAATATGTAACAAAGAAAGGCACAAATGTAGAAATAGAAGAAATGCATGAATGCCGCATCTCTGTTGAAATCATTTACACTCACCCAGCAGTACAACCTCCAGGAACGCAATTTCTATCGAGAATAAACCTGACTTTTTAAACTGAGGTCGTCAACCAACCTTTATTTATAGCTCTTTATACAATACAATACAATTAATAATACAATACAATAAGCTTTCAAATCAGCTGTACAGTGATAACAGAAGTCAGTTCAGTGTTGAATCACTTACATGTAAAGATCATCAATTATTAAATTTGTTAATTTTCATCTATAAAGCAGTTCTGCAAAAAAAAAAGATGTCATCATCTAGCTCAGTTCATTTCTCATACAACAGGATCAGTACAGTCAGATCAATAATGTTGATGAATATAAAGTGTTCCCAACTAAGCAAGCCAGAGATGACACTGGCAAGGAACCAAAAACTCCATCAGGTGACAGAATGGAGAAAAAACCTTGGGAGAAGCCAGGCTCAGTCTGGGAGCCAGTTCTCAATGATAGGGAATCTGGATGGGTCATAAAAAAATGATAGAGAAAATAATACATAAAGTTAAAATGTATTGAATTTGACATTATTACTCATTATGATCATGATGAATCAGTTATTTGATTCTGACTGGTATAGTTTTATTTTACTCTTCAGGTTTATAGACCTAACAGTGGTTGAAAAAAAAGTACTTTGATGTATAGCTTTAAAAAATGTGTTTAATTTATTTCATAATTAAAAGTTTCTAATATTGGTTATTATCACAGTATAAGCTGGGTCTTTATACATGAATCAGTGCTATTTAAAGACTATTAATGTATGGCAGCAGCTATTTGCTCAGTGAAAATAACATATTTTCTTAGTGATAGATGATATTGACACCAAGTGCAAATAGCTGTAGATGCTATTTACTAACTGAAATAGCATACTAAGTGAAAATAGTGATATATTATATTTTCACCATGTAAAATGTAAATTATTAAATGGATGCCACCTTAATGGGACAATAAAAGCCCTCCCTACCCCTAACCTTACCCAATAAATGCTTTTATTATTATTAAAAATTTCGTTAGGGACTATATTTCCATGTTTACAATATTTTTTAAATTTTTATTGAAAGTAAATGCCTTTCCGATGTGATGGGAAAAGGGAGAAGAGCGAGCTTGGCAAAAGACGGATGAACCCGGTCAATTGCATCAAAATCTTGTTCCTTATGCTGTACTGACTGCGCCACTTAAGACATTGAAATATGTGTGTCTTTTTTTTAAATCTTGTTTGACCCAACCAGGCTAGTGTGAATAGCACTTGCCAACAAGGCGCTATTTGCTCTTGGTGTAAATAGACACTACGTTAAAGTATTTATTAATATTTTGAATTAGCTGTTTTTTTTATATTTTATTAATGTATTTTTTGTTATGTCCTTCTTTCATTTTTATTACTTCTATTTTATTTTAGTTTAAATTTTTGCCATTTTTGTACTTCAACATTATTTATTTTATTTCAGTTAGTTGCCAAGGCAACATTTCTATTTTTCATTTAAAATGTATGTTTCATTTCAGCTTTATTTCACTTAACAAAAACTATAGTTTTAGTTTTAGGGGTCTCTTTGGAGGTCCTGGGCATGAACAAAATTTGAAAACCCAGAAAACAATTGTCATAGTTGACTCACTTCAACAGTTGACTCATCCCTTGAGGAAATGTGTTGTATATCTACTATCCATCTACCCTTCTTATCCTTACAAATGCACAATGAGGAGCTCTGCTTCCCACGCATTATAACCTTCCCAAAGCTTTACAACACCCACTGAAACATCCTCAATTACCTGGCACTCTTGGGCAAAATACTATAGCCTACCACGGAAAAAGAACAGAGAACGTATTGAGCTCGATGAATGCAAAGCGGCATAGACTGTCAAGAGGTCTGTTTTGACTTGGCTGGTAACTGAAAAGGGAGTACTCTCCTTTTAAAAAATGTAATGCAAATTGCCTATGTAGTACCTACATAGAGTATTGCACGATTCGTGTAAAAAAAACATAACTTTCTAAACCCTGGCTGACATACAGTATACGTGCTGTGGTTTGAAATGAGAATAACCAAACAATGAAGAGATATAGTGAGTGGGGTAACTGAAAGAAGTCAAAAATAAACAAGTATAAATGGCCATGCAAGATTTAGGTGTCCCTATAAATGTCTAACAAAGGCCTTGTGTAAAGTCTCCAGTGTGCGGTAGGGTTCCTGGTTATGCTATAGCAATGGAGAAGTGCAGTGAGCTCTGTGTCCATCTATGGTGCCGGCAGCAGCATTTCTGAAGTGAGTGGGCAGGATGGTGTGATTTCTCTGAAGCACTCACTGAAGTCTCTCCCACTCAGCCGGAGCCCCTCAGCTCTTGTGCTTTCTTCTATGTTAATGAGTAGTCAGGTCAGTGGGAGGGAACAGAGAGAAATAGCCCATTACCTTCAGTACGTCGCTGTGGGAGCGAGGCTAGGTTTCACCTGGACGTGTCATGTGGTGTCGCTTTGAAAGATGTTATGGGTTGATATCGACTGCCTGTTGTTGCTGACGTGGCTTTGGGTTTTTATTCTGTGGCCTTAAACTGTGCAACCTTTTATTGATTTTTAAAGTGTTGTATGAATCTGCCAGGCCTCAAGGCCTTTGGATGCAGTTTAAACGTGCAGTGTGAGTTTCACTGTAAGAAGTTTACTCATCTTCTCTTCATCATATTGTACTAATTTGTTGCCTCATTATAAGGTGCAAATTCGTTAGTGGGATTTGGTGCAAAAAGGCCCATTGTCTGTTGTCAATAGTGCAGCGATGTATGAAGCACAGTTCACACTTCACACAGCTTTCTGTTGGTCAATGCAGTGAATTTGTGTGTCCAGCTTGAAACCATTGTGAAATCTGCATGCTATGTAAACCTGAATAAGTTGGCAAAACTCAAATAATTTGAGAGAATCAGTTACATCGAAAATGATCAGTGGAGGAATTAAAAGTTTAAGTAAGCAAAACTTTAGAAGAGTTCTATTTTGTACTCATACATTTTAATTACTCTTAACATGAAATATTTGAGTATTTTTTATAGTGGAAACTTGGTTAGGTTTAACTAGCTGATTCAGTAAATGCTAACTTGCTAATTGGTAATACAATGCTTTGGTAGCATTAGCATAGAAATTGCTTAATGAATATGACAATATGGATTATTTAACAGAAATCTGTTCTTGCTCCACTCGTCAACATGATAGTAACCCTCCAAAAACCACACATAACAGAAACTCTTCTAAATCAGCATAGCAACACATTAAACACTACTAAATCTCACACTTAACATTAATCTTGCACACAAAAAATATTATATAACGCTTCATTTTAGCATTTACTCTCCCCATTGAGTGTCATGGCAAAGCATGCTGGGAAATATAAATCCCAGCCCAGTTTCAGTTAAAGCTACACTGTGTAACTTTTTAGTTTATTCTTAGCTAAAAACACTTAGTTCTTTCAAAAATATATGTGTTCATTAATGTATATTTACTTCTTTCAAGTAATAAAGTATTCTCGTAAGTTTATAATATGCCATTGAAAATACGGGTGAGGGGTTCGAATGCGCGTCGCCATGTTGCCCCTCCATCTTGAAAGTACATTAGCCAAAGAGGGACATACCCGTAAATTCAAGCTTCGCCTTTTTAACACTCGATGGCACCGTGTCGAATGTGAAGAGGGGGATTGCTTGAGACTGATATAGCCTACAATGTAAACTTTGCCTTATGCTAGTGGTGTCGTACAATATACAGAATAATGATAGCACCGATAAAAGTTACTTTACTAAGATTAGCTTGCATTCGTCTGGGAACCTGATCGCTGATGTTAGCAATGAAATGGTAAAAAATAACGAAAAGGTAAAACTATTATTCATTTTACATAGATGTCATAACCTACATGTTAACTGACAAATTAAATAACTGCAAATTATAATAGTTTTCTAAAGTAACCTCATCACTTGATCGAACTGGAAGCCATATTAATCTTGGAGTATATCAGCCACCGTAGGAGTTCAAACGAAATCGGAATTGAGAGGAACAGAAGCTAATATTCACTGGATGGTCATATACCTTTTCACCACTAGAATGGGGAAAATATCACACAGTGTAGCTTTAAATTTAAGTTTGTCTAACATAAATGAAACAAGGTCATAAAACTCAAAACAATTAAACAATTCAGATTACTTAAAATGTGTCAGTTTTGTGAACTCAAAAGAAAAAGAAAGTTCTAAAAACTCATAAAAGTTAATCTGATTGAACTACTTTGTTTGATTTAAGTTTACCCTACTCAAATTAATTAATTATTTTGAGCATTAGGGAAATTCATGATTGTGTGAATTCCCATTGCAATGACTTTGGATTTTGCATGCAAAAATACACCAAACAATGGTAAATGTAACCACAGCTTTAAATTCTTGAACGAGGGAACAAAATAAATAAGTCATGGGAACTAATTCTTTATTCATGGCTATTATATCTTGTTTTACCTCCATATGTCATGTGTGGGGCTCTGTAGTTTTTGTCAAAATTGAGGTTAAAGTGCATGTGGGACTTGTAAATGGGAACAATTTCACAGCAGAAATTCAGAAGTAATGCATGCTATTTTTTATGCTAATACATGAGTTTTATTTAAGCTGTGAAGTTGTTCTTGTCAATTTAGTGTTACCATGGTAACAAAGTAAAATCAGATGTAACTTTACCCAGAAAAGGTTAGTAAGCGACTGGCAGTGGAATCTATATCCAGAGCATCGCTTCAGGACAGCAGCCACCTAGAACTTGACACTGACACAATCTAAGTGATACCTCAACCCTATTCAGGATGATTCAAGCAGGGGTGTAAAATACCACAGTGATGCAGTACTATACCCCTGCCATTGTGTTTCCCAGCCCTAGGGGAGATCACTTACCACTAGTGAATTCAGCCATAAAAATGCAGAGAGCTATTTGGCCCCCGAGACTGGCTCCCTGCGCAGGCAGGCGTAAGAGGAGTAGTAGCATGCTGCGTGTCAGAGCTTTAATGGAGGCCCCAGGGATCCACAATCTAGTACATTAATGATTCACAAAGTCATGGAAAGCAAGCTTTCATAGAACTTAATGCCATTTCACGGGATTTGTCTACCGAAATCTATCTCTGATAAAGGCAAAGTATCTTGTGTCTGTCTTGTGTCTTTTGAAAAAATCTCTCCTCTCTCCTGACAAGATTCAGAGAAAAGAACCGAATGGTTCTGAACTGTTCTTTGAAATGTTTTTAGAAGCCAGGAGATTTTGGCAATATTAAATGCTTTATAATGCCTCTATGTATATCACTAACATTTTTAAGCTTTTGAAAGAAGATTCTTATGTTCACCAAAAGGGCATTTATTTGATCAAAAATTATATTTTGAAATAGAATTACAATTTTTAATTTTCTACTTTTAAAATGTATTTATTTATTTATTTTAAATTGAAAGTATTGATTGATTTATTTCTGATATTTCTTTCTGATGATTAATGATAAACATTTAGCAAACATTTTAATGTAAACTCTGAAGACTGCTGAAAAAATATATATTTTCCATCAAAATAATAAAAATAATTAAAAATTATATTAAATAATTGTATTACAATTGTAGTGATGCATCATTCCTAAGAAATTATTTGTTCTTTGATATCAGGTATGATATCAGATATCATCTAATGTCATAATAACTCTGGTTCATAATATTAGTTATTTACAGTTTGACCAATCATATATACAGTGACCGGGTTACCTAAGGCTGCTTAGAGCCCCCACACATCTGATATATGTAGTTGAATTGCAATCACTCTTTGAAGCTTGTTTGTGTGTGTATGTATGTGCAATCTTTTGAACATGCATGTGTGTGTTTCTATGATCTTTTTGATGTGGTAAGTACGGCCCTGGCTCCCTCTCTGTTGTTATGTATGTATCTCAGAATCTCTCTTTCTTGTGTTTTCTTCTAGGGTAAATTCGTCCTCTTTCCCCTTCTTTCCCCTCCCACCAACCCCGCGGTGTTTTGATGGCCCAGTTTGGGTTTGCTTAGTCTTAGCTTCTTTCTTTCACACCATGACATAGTGGGAATCCTCTCGGCTGCTTTTGGGAGTTGTAGCACTGAGCAAAGCATTTTGTGAAATGAGAATCCTCTGTCAACTGTTGGGGGCTATGCATTACAATGTAACATGAAATATGTAATCAGATTACATTTTCCAAGCAACTAGTAAGAAACGTATTACTTTTTCAAAAAAGTAACGCAAGTTACTTTGTTTACCCATGTATCGACTGACAGCTGTCCTGTCCGGTGTTGAGAGAAATTGAGTAAGTTGTTGTGTGTGAACATGATGGTTAATGTAGATCTAGACTAAATGTGAGCATGCATTTACTCTTCTCACTTGAACAAAAACAGATTCAGTATTGCTCAAAATGATTAAAAACAGTGAAATGCAAGCTCAGAATATAACGCAATATTGCACTGATTGACTAGACTGCCCTACATTGCTTGTTTAATTTGATGTGGAGCTCTGATGGTCTGTTTTAGCCCTGAATGGTGCAGTGCTCGGGGCTGTGTGGACCCTCGGGTGTATGCAGATGGCTGTCTGGCTGTCTATCACAGGATCAATGCAACTGAGGAACTGGAGTGTTGCGGATCGGCAACTCGAGATCTCACCGGGCTGTGGCTTTGCCTCTCAGCTGCCCGGCTCTTTCTCAGCTCTAATGAAAGCCGCATCGCTACTCAGAAGCCCGTATTGCATTAGCGTGTTGCCGGAACCACACCAAGTCTATAGAGCCTTTGTGTTTATTGTTGTCAGTGATTTTTAATTGGCACTACACTGTGAGATAGAGATGTTCTCTGGTCTTAGTTCCCAGGTTTTTGTACCTGCCTTTACTAAATTAGAACACTTATGGTTCACTGCATTCATTTTATTATGTATTTTAAAAGCAATTAATTCGTCTGTTTATTGGAAACACTCACCTTCTGCTTAAACTGTGTGGGTTTAGCTGTGCGGTCATTAATTGTGGCTCTGTAAAACAGTCATCTATTTGAGCCAGAACTTCAACATTTTTACTTTAAAGGTGCAATGTGTACAGTATTTATGAGGATCTATTGACAGAAATGCAATATAACATAACTATGTTTTCAGAGGTGTATAAAGACCTTACATAATGTACCGTTATGTTTTTGGAGCCATTTCTATCGGGTCCCCTTATAGTGAAATCGCCATTTTGTGCCGTCATATTTCTATAGTAGCCCTAAACGGACAAATTTCTTTACAGAGCGCTCTCTGCTCTCTCTGACTACGTCATTTTTGTCCTGTGTCGGCCCCCGTAGCTTCTCTATGTGCTTCGAAAGGGAGGGGTGAGCAGTAGGTGATTGCTAGAGGCCGCTAACATTCACACACTGCACCTTATCTTTCTTTAAAACTGCAGTCTGTAAGTTTTGCCTCTTTGTCACCATCTCTGTTTGAAACCTGCGATTGCAGAATTATCATCTTTACATGGGTTGTGCATCGGCATGGCTCCTCAGCGGGGAAGAACCTAATGTTATGAGAAATATGTGTGGCAGTCAGTCACCAACTCTACTTCAGAATCACATATTCTACGGCTTGGAAGTATGACCAAAATAAAAATGTTATGTGTGTATGAGTATCAATTATTTTTAATGTCTTAAAGGGTCAGGGCTGACTGCATTAATTGTGAACCTTCAGCCTTGGTCAACAGAATTACAGCGATGAGGAATGGTAATGTAATTAGCTTGAAATAGTTCCTGTAGCTCTCATTTGCCATTGTCATGCTAAGCTATAGAACCCTGGAGACCTTGAGATCAATACATGCTAAGCTAACTGCCTGATAAATGTGCTGACTGCTTAACACTGTATTTATCAACAAATAATTACTTTTCATGCTGTGTGCCTTTATTAAGTGAATAACTGACAAATTTTACGTTTTTTTCCTTCACTGTAAATGCAAACCTATAGCAACCTAATGCAAACCTGAATCTACTCAGAAAAATGTGGTAACAATTTGCACTCAATTTCAGTTCAGTCTGCCACAACCCACTAGTTCCATCCAAAGTTGCACATTTAACTTTTGCACAAAATTGGAATATCGCATTAAACATCTGTGAATAAAGCACCGCTTCCATCCCATCTGTTCAAGAGAACAAAATCACCACTTCATGGGAAATTGGCGCAATATATCTGTAATAAAAATGGAAGTTGCTGCAATCGTGGAAGAAACTGGCTTTTTTCCCTAAATAATAAATGACGACGCAGATGAACCACAATAAACACTGTCATGTGTTCAGATGCTGGTGTTTGTGAGCGCAATCATGTGAGATGCTTCTGGGAGGGAATTAAACCAAATCATTCTGATGACAGACTTGCTCCGGCATTTCAGAACTAAACCAACATTTGAGATGCTGTGCAATGAAACTGATCCGCTGGTTAGTCAATCACATCCACTGCTGAGGCAAAGTCATGTGAGTTTTATGTTGCACACAAGTGTGCCGCACAGCCAAAGCGTCTCGATCGCCCCCCAGGTGGCTGGTCCCAGTACAGCTCATAAACCCCTCCCCCTTCATGTAATCTAATGGGACACGAAACAAACTAAACAATCAAATTACACTTCAAATCATTTTTTTCCAAAGATGGTTTCTGTCAATTTAGGACATTTTTATCACGCTGATGTAAGTTCAAGTGTTTGTATTTTAAAATAAGTTTAGTTTTAGTTAGTTATTTGATGTTATAAAAACTGGCATGACGTCACGATTTATCAGCTGAGATTGACAGCTTCTCTGAGTGAAGTTGTCACTGAGACACCAACAAACTTTTTTCGGGACGATATTGGAGCTTTAGCTTTAATTTCTACATTTCTATAACTGTTAATGTTCTTCTTCTTCATAATGAGTTGTTCTGCAGTAAACTGTACAGATACTGCAGGAGTGTTGGCGGGGTTTTGATATTGCGGCTCTACTTCCTGCTCTCTACTGCGCAGACGCAGGTCCCAAATCAGTGCAAGATGTCAGTGCCATATTCAGACATTGGTGGCTACAATGGAAGATAGTGAAGTGGTATCGTCCATCTTTTTTTACAGTCTATGGTTGCACATCAAAGGATTTATTTAGTAAATGTGTTTGCATCAGAGTTTATGTCTTCTTATCAGATAAAAAATATATATCTGCCTCAATTGAGCATGTTTTTATGCACATTTTTAGAATTTATAGGCGTCTTGGCATTTCCATCAAACATTTTTATTTTTTATGTGATATCCCAAAATGCACATAAAAATAGGGGTGGCTATTCACATCGCCAGCAGTCAATCTACTAATGAAACGCCAAACAAAAAAGCTCTGAACTGCAGCCACAAAAGCTTTTCTTAGTGATTCATACACACAAACATGCCACCATGCTATAAAACAATATTTTATTCTGAAAAGGCTAAAAGATTACAGGAATCTGTAGTGCTAAACAGCTACAGGGAAACAGTGATATTATACTGTATATCAATGCCATTGATTTCAAATTGTATCTATTATTTATTTTTTGTGAAAGATATTACACATGATGTTATCTAGATGATATAATTTCTTGAAAGTAGCATTGATTTTCTTGCTAATGTCATGTACAGCATGTGGAGAAATAGAAAAGGTTGTCATGGCTGATAGTAAAGAGTAAGTTAGCTTTAGTTTTCTGGTTCAAAGGGAAATGCAGATGTGCGTTAATATCATTTGCACAATAATGAATATCTAAAGATGAGTAAATATTTAGATTATTACTGAAAGCTTAGGATTTATCACATGAGCTGGAGGTAATGGAATCAAACCAGCGTTGTGTTGATAGGAAAAGCAGGGACCTTTGAGCTCTCTGCATATGTGGAGGTTTAGTCCATCATTCTGAACAGAGCTGAAATACAGCATCAAGTTTAATCAGAAAAATCTCTCTAACCCCCTTCATTAAGATTTATTTCCTCTCACAATAACACAGATCCTGCAATTACAGATTGTTTGCAGGAAACAGGGAGATGAAGCTTGGGGAGAAGAGGTTTATGGAGAGACACTGATGAAGGAACAATCTCATAGTAGCATAAACAAACACACATGCATGCACGCACACACACACACACACACACACACACACACACACACACACACACACACACACACGTTGTGTTTCCATGTTTTATGGGGACATTCCATAGGCGTAATGCATTTTATACCGTACTGTCACATGCCTGTCCTGTCTTGTGTGCACATGTGGGTTTGTTAGTGTGGCCATGTGCCTTGTCATTGTTTGATCCCTCCCCTTGTTATCTCGTTATTGGTTAATTTGCCCCACCTGTGTTTGCCTCACTCCTGCTTGATTTCTCCCCTTTATAAGCTCCTGTGTGTTTGCAGTCCTTGTCGGATCCTTGTAATGTCTCGTCTCCCGTTTCCCGTGTCGGTATGTGTTTGAGTATTTTGTGTTTTTGATTATGTATTTTCCCCCTCGTGGGTTTTGTTTTGAGTTTATGTTTTGTTTTGTTAATAAATTCCCCTTATCACTGCACTTGAGTCCTGCACCTGTTTGTCCTTTGTATGTAACGTGACAGACAAAGGACAAACAGGTGCAGGACTCAAGTGCAGTGATAAGGGGAATTTATTAACAAAACAAAACATAAACTCAAAACAAAACCAAGAAAAATACATAATCAAAAACACAAAATACTCAAACACATACCGACACGGGAAACGTGACAAGGATCCGACAAGGACTGCAAACACACAGGAGCTTATAAAGGAGAAATCAAGCAGGGAGTGAGGCAAACACAGGTAACCCACATGTGCACACAAGACAGGACAGGCATGTGACACGCATAAATCGTATTTTCTATCCCCTACACTGCCCCTGCCCCTAAACCTACCCATCACAGGAGACATTCTGCATTTTTACATTTTCAAAAACATCACTGATTTATAAGATGTTTTCCTCATGGGGACAAAAATGTCCCCACAAGGACAAGGATTTTGGATATTGCCATCTTTGTGGGGACATTTTGTCCCCATACCATAGGGATTACCAGTCCACACACACACACACACACACACACACACACACACACTCACACACACACACACACACACACACACACACACACACACACACACACACACACACACACACACACGCGTTTCCTTTTTAAAAGTTTGGGGTCTGCACGATTTCTTTAGATTTTTAATTAATAATATATTATTATTTATAGTGTTTTCAAATATTTCTTGAGCAGCAAATCAGCATATTAGAATGATTTCTGAAGGATCATGTGACACTGAAGACCAGTTCTCTTTAATTGTAATAGTATTTCACTATATTTCTCCACGTGTATAGTCCTTTGGATGTCACAGCTGAGGATAATCATTTTGTACACTTTCATCAGCCAATCACTGTTGTCATGTCCTTTTGCTATTGCTAAGTAATTGGCTATTAATTAATATTTCCTTGCCTGGAACTGAGTGACCATGAGAAATATAACAGTTTTGAAAGTGCATGCTCCCAGAGAGTCCTGCATCAGCTGAGAAATTGCCTCTGAGATGAATGGGGATGTTTTAAATAAAATTAAAATGCTTTAATGTAATGCTTTTAATCGTGACGCAGTCCACAATGACGAACATGAAACTGCCTCCCTCTTCTGATCTGTGTTGGGTTGAAGGTGTGATGTTTCATTGACTAAAAGCACTGTTATTTCCAATACAGTCTTCTCATTATCCATGAGCCATGCAAGATAAATGATTTTGCCTTTGTGTTATCTCTGGCTAAGTGGCTGCTTACACATTCACCCTGATGAACAATGAGTGTTGTCCAGCCATCTCAGTTGGATGATGAATGGGCTCCGTGGATTTTTGTGTGCTGCTCTCTCCACCATATAAAAAGATGTGCTTGAATAGTGTGCATTTGCTCTATTATTTGTGTACTGGGGAAGTGGAATTATTCAAAGCCTCTTTATGTGGCTAACTCGGGAGGCAGTGTAAGTGAAAAGGAGAATGTAAATCTCCCATAACAACTGATGAGTAATGCTCAATCATAGTCACATTCAGTTCGATAGAAGTGTGTACGTGTGTTACAGGCATGCGAGTGTTTGCCTGTTTTAGCCTTAGTCTAGTAAGCAGGCATGCCATAATGGATTATGGGCCTTCAGTTGGGAACCTGCTTAGAAGTGACAGGGGTTAGTGCTCTCCCATAATCCTTTGGGCCTTTGTCTGAGTGCTGACAAGTAACTCACCCAGAGTAATGTGAATATTACTGTCCACATTTTGCCAAAGACTCAACCCCAGGTTCTTATGTCAGGCCTTTACCATTTCACCACCTAATGACTGAAGGCAAATGTAGAAATAATTCAGCACACCTTTGGAGAACCTAGACATAATTATTTTTTATTTTTTATTTTAATTAGCAGATATTGGTATATATTTATTTTATTTGATATTACTTTAATTTATTTAAATGTATTTAATTAAAAAAAATCAATTTTCATTTATTTTATTTTCACTTGTTTAATTTTTAATTTAATTTAAATGTATTTGGATTTGAGTTTATTTCATTTTAATTTATTTTATTTTAATTTATTTAATTTGTAATTTATTCATTGTTTCAATTTAATTTATAATAATAATATTATTTATTATGTTATTATCATAATAATAATGATCATTGATGATAATGAAGATTTTAATAAATATAATTTAATCTTTATTAATTTAATTAAAAAAATGTTTTCATTTATTTAATTTTAATTTATAATAACAATAATATTATTTATTTTATTATTATGTTATTATCATAATAATAATGATCATTGATGATGATGATGATGATGATAAAGATTTTAATAACGTCCTGAGATTAGTCCATCTCTGCTTTCTCTGCATTTCTGCGGGGGTGGCCTGACCTGTTCTCAAATAGGGGCACCTCTTTCTCTTTTTTTGTCCCCTTTGGCAGTCTCGCTGGGTTCCAGCAGTCCTGCGTGAAGGCTGTATGTTATACAGCTATCCAGCCGTCTCTAGACACCCACAGAATGTTCTATTTGGCATCAGGCAGACGCATGCGCTCATGGTCCACTGCCCTCCATCTGCTCGTTTATCCCAAAATAGAACCATAAAAGTTTTCTACTGAAAGATTTGTATAATTGTTACACAGAGAACTTGCAATGAGAAATGGAATGTGTTTTTGAGAGATGTAGAATATGGTATCAGCTGTCAGACTCCTGATGTGTGTGTGTATGATCTGACTGTATGTGTGTGTGTGTGTGTGTGTGTGTGTGTGTGTGTGTGTGTGTGTGTGAAAGACACTCTTAAGTGCTGGGGTCACGCAGCCAGATGGTCACTCCACTCAGGCATCACCACTGAATGACTCTTCCCGTGTCTGTTGCTCCTTATAAAGCACTAAAAGATATTTCCAAGAGTAAACAGACCAGCATGAGTCTCGTTTGCCCTTCTTGTCTTTTTTCCTTGAGCTACACTGGAAATAACATTAGTAAGTTCAAATTGTGCTATTATGTCAGAAATGGCTCTGTAACAGCATTTATGATCTAGAAAGGGCTTACAAAGCTGATGAAAATGCTGTATTTTGTGTTTGTTCTTTATATTTTTCCCTTTTCATACTCGACACAAGGGCCTGAAAGGCTCAATTTGGCTGAATATGTTGCTTGTCTGTAGGCTGACCTCATTATGTGAGCATCATTAAAGGCTTTCCAGAGGTTTTGTGATTGAGAGGTTACAGCACACATCCTGCTTGCTGTTCACCTCAGTTCTCTCTGTCACTGGATCACATACAAAAACAGCTGGATGAAAACCAAGATGTGCATCAATTCTAAAAAACTTGTGCACTCAAATAGATCATTTGCTTATCCGATAAGAATGGAGATGGAAACACATGGCGAATAAATCCCTCAATGTTTAAGAAAAAAAAAAAAACTCACGTGACTTTGCCTCAGCAGTGGATGTGATTGGATAACTGGACTAACCAGCGGATCAGTTCCATCCCACAGCATCTCAAATATTGGTTTAGTTATTCTGAAATGCCTGAGCCAAACTCATTAAAAATTATTTGATTTAATTCCCTCCCAGAAGCGTCTCACATGATTGCGTTCACAAACACCAGCATCTGAACACAAGATAACATGACAGCGTTTATTGCGTTTCGACTGCGCGCTCTGAGACGGCATTTATTATTTAGGAAAAAAGAACCACAGTTTCTTGCCTTATTGCAGTAACTTCCATTTTTATTACTGATATTTTGCGCCATTTTCCCAGGAAGTGTTGTTTGTTCTCTTGTATACATGGAATGGAAATACTGCTTTATTCACTGATGTTTTATGCAATATTCCAGTTTTGCGCATAAGAAAAATTCACAACTTTGGATGGAAACATAGCTATTGACTATGCTGATGAACAGATTCTCTTGGATCTGAATTAATTCATTATTTTTAACAGATTCTTTCAGATCTACACCGCCATTCGGATCATTCATGCAACAAAAGAAATGCAAAGCAGAGTTTCATTCCTATGATTCTTGAGCAGCTGTAATACACTTACTGTACCCGTGCGGTGTCCCGAGCTCAGCATAACACAATGATTTGTCTATAGGCTGCGTATGGCTTGCCAAGTTCTTACAGTAAATCTTAATCCAGAATAATTCACTCATGCCTGAACACTGGCTGCTGAGGGTGAATTGTCTTGATTTGCACGTACAATTACTGAATTGAATATTGCAAAAGCGAAAGAATGTGGTATTGTTTGTTTGAGGGCAAAATAGATTCTGAATGCAAATAAGTGTGATATTAGAGGTGGGCTGAGAGAGAAAAAGTGACTTCTGGTTTATGGAATTTCATATCTTCTCACAAATATTTTTCTCTAGTTATGAAGAACTGTTGAACTGATGAGGAACCGTTTGAGATAATGAGATTATATCTTACTGAACTGATATAGTGGGGTCTCAAAGTCTGAGTGGTAGAATTTGTGTGCCATTACAAATGACCTATTAAGAGGAACAAAATATGATGAATTAGTGTGTAGGTTATTGTACTGTTGTAAATTACTGACTTTCTCATCTCTTTCTCCTTGTGCATTTATTCGGACAGACTCTGAGGTTTCTACAGCCATTTGTGATATCCAGGCTTTGAAAAGTCAATAAAAGTTAATTTGCTGCACGTCACATAGCATCAGTCTGTCTGTTGTTGGTTTTATTAGAGATATTTGTTAATTAATAATATTAATAAAAATGCTTATGTCAAGTAGTTCTGCTTGGTACCTGGCATACAAATAGAGATGAATCCCACACGGCAGTCTCTGAGACTATTTTAAAAAATCCTATCATGAATGACTATAAAAGGTCATGGAAAAGAAATGGAAATTCCAAGACTATACAGAATATCTCCAAAGGTGTCAAGTTGGTTTTGGTTCACGTTTATGTGTTCATGTCTTTTATTTTATAGTCATGGTTCCTATGTTTCCTGGTCCCTTATCCGTCATTCCTCATCCGTGGTATTCATGTCATGTGCTACCCTAGTTTCGTGTAATGTTCTGATTGGTTGTTCTGTTCTGTTTTGTGATTGGTTTATTGGCTTGGACTTGACCTGAACCATGAACTAAACTTGAACAGAAGCATAAACATAAACTCACCAACAGCAGGTTACACAAACAAAGCTAGACAAGGAGCAGTGGTAACGTGAAGGCTATTTATGCACAAAGACTAATGAGCAATAAGAAACACCTGTGAACAGTCAAGACAATAACACATGACCTGGACAACCAATCAGAACATTACACATGACATGATCACATGACAAAACCATGAATACAAAATAAGACATGAAAACATAAACGTGAACCAAAACCGATGTGACAAAAGCGGTCACAGGGGATTTTTATTATCAGTCATTAAAGTGATCTCCTATCCATCTCAGCCTTCAGTTCAGTAAACTTTATTTGGCTGGTCTCCTTCAGTCCTTCCACCAATTTCTTTGGTCCAAAAATAAACCGCATACCCAGACAAATAATAAACTTCTGCTCTATTGATTGTTTGTTATTCTCATTGTCTTTCAGAGGGATGCCAAAGGCCAGTATTTGTTCGACCTCATTTGCCACCATCTAAACCTGCTGGAGAAGGACTATTTTGGCATTAGATATGTCGATCCGGATAAACAACGGGTGAGTATCCCACCATGTGGCTTGTGTTGAACAGTCCAAGGTCAACGGTAATGCGTAGCACCAATTCATCATTTCTGCATTCATGTCCAAAGATTTTTTATTATGATAAAGCTGCATCTATCAGGATACTCAAAGTGACTTTAGTTTCTTAGAGCGTATTGGTCGTGATGTGTAATAAGTGCTGAATTCATGTGTGTTCTGGGTGTGCTGTGTTTGTATTGATCCGCACTGGTCAGGCTTACTTTCAGGGTTCTATTCAGGGAGTGTCACAGAAAGAGACGGAGCTGAGGATTGATGGAATGAACCTTCTTGAAGGACACTTGAAGTGAAAATTGTAAATCATGTGAGGCCAGGCCCTTGTGTAGCTCTGATGAATACTTTTTGCTTTAAAGGGACAGTTCACATGGACATCAAACATTTTCTCGTTGTTAACTCACCTGTTGTTATAATCAGGTATAACATACTTACTGCATGTTCTCCATGCTAATTTCAATGTAGTGAACGGGGTTTAAAGCGCGGAATGAGTTTATATGCTCATGTGATATATCTGAAGTATTCATATATGAATATATGATACAAAACTAAATTAAAAGCAACACATGCAATGGATCCATCAAGGACAACACCAGACGCTGAACAAAGGAAACACTGGGGTAAAAATACAGAGAGGATTAATTGGCTAACAAGACACACGGACACACTTCCGATCGAGACGAAACCACCATAGGAAAATCTGAATCATAGGTCGTTGACTGAAAGTAAGAGGCCAAATGTCAACATTTTAATAGTAAGTGGCAAAAAATTGCAAAGTCAGTTGTGGGTTCTTTTTTTATATGCTTATAAATACAAATGTCTATAACTCCTAAACTAAATTAGATATTTTCACCAAATTTGACATATTTTCACCAAACTTATGTATGGGGGCACTCAGAGAAAAAGCAGTGGGACTATAATTGAACAAAATTATTGTCATAATTTTGACAATAATTGAACATAATTGAACAATAATTTAACAATAATTGTATAATTGAACATCCGCTTGGTGGCACTATAATTGAATAAAACATGAAATTGCCTCTATACAACTCAATGTATTATGTGTTTAAAACATTTTTGCTTAAAATTGTTTCCATATGTCCAAATTGACTCATTTTTCCAGTTGGTCTGCTGCTAGCTTCCTTGTTTGCTTCTCTTGTGCTGTCTTTCCCCCGATATTTGCTGCTTGCAGCTATATTTATTAATGTACTTGTCATGATTATGGACTTCCAGTTAGTTTTTTTAATCAGTACCTTTGTTCCTAGTTTGTCTGACATAACCTAGTTTCTCAGTTTGTTTGATTGGTCATTTTGTTCACCTGTTGTCGTTTAATTAGCTCATTTCGCTGGTGTATAAATACTTCCTGTTTGGTTCAGGTCTTTTTCGGTCACCCTCAGTTTTAAGTTGGTTGTGTTTGGTTTTTCCCTATGTATTCCTGCGAGTTTCTAATTAAAGACTGTTTCTGAGTTTCGTCTTGGTAAGCTATTCACTATACAGTCATCTGTGACAGTACTATAGTACTTATTAATATTTTGAATTAGTTTTCATTTAGTGTAAGTTATACAAACTGTGTTATGTATTTAACACATTTGTATTAGTTTATTATTTATTTAGTTTTAATTTACAATTACAACTTTGCTTCAAATGTTAAATCAAATCCAGTTGAACGTCTTGAATCCGAGATCTGTGCTGATCTGTGTCCTCTAAATGCAAACCTGACAGTGTACAGGCTTTACATACAGTTTCTTCATATCTGTCTTTTTCACTGACCCCCTTTGGGAGCCTCTCGCATTGAGTGACATAAATAATAATGAGGGCATCTAACTGATGCTAGTCTGCTGTAGACGACACAATGAAACAACGTTAATGTCTGCTAAGTGTTCACAGTTCCCTTTAGAATATTCCTAGTTGGCAAAATGTGCCACAGATTAGCTGACAATCCAGAATACGATAATGTGGCATGGGAAATAAAAAGCCAAAAAGCTTTCAGAACACTGTAATCTGAAATCGAATTCCCTAAAGCTATTTCTAGACATTAGCCTACTGGCACTGAGACCCAAATATACTTTCTTTCTCTGTTTGGCTGATTTGGCTTATCTGGGGCTGGACACAATAGCAGTGATAAAATCTCAGCGTGACGCTGAAGAAGTGCTAATGTTTCCCCCCGGAGAAGAGAGAAATGAGATGAAATGATTAATATATCTACCCTTCCCCCCCATCTCACACTCATACTGATATAAAATCTCTGTACATCTACCCACACTGACCACCTGCTCCTGTGTAATTATGTGTTAGATGAAATATAGATGTAATATTTGTGTGTACGTGTGTTCTGTCAGAATGTGTGTGTGTGTGTGTGTGGAATTAAAACTCTCTCTTGTGTTGTTTTAGCACTGGCTGGAGTTCACCAAGTCAATTTCTAAGCAGATGAAATGTAAGTATCAGCAGTCAGATCTTATTTATAGCGCGCTAGATTCCATAAAGGAGCCATTATGAACAACATCACTATAGTGACTGTAATGAAGCATGCTAATGGGGTTCATGGGAACTATACATTTACTAATGGGGTGTTCTTAAATAGGAGCTGTCATTTGATGAAGTGCTGACCTTTGCTTGTGTTAAACTTGCCATGAAATATGACAGACATGTGACACTAAAGGCCCGTTCACACCAAGAATGATAACTATAACAATAACTATATTAGCGTCCACACCAACGCACGTTATGTCATCTGCCACTTTAAATGTTCGAGGTGTTTTCTGATTGGCTGCCACTGTTTTTATTGCATGTCAGCTTGAAAAAATCAATTGTGAGTTCAACAATATTGTTTCTCTGTGTTCTTAAAGTTGCGGTGTGGACTTTTTGTACATTGTTCTTGGTGTGAACGTTCTTTACTCAACACTCACTTTGTATGGTTCTAATCTCACACAAACTTTAATGAAGATACAATACATTTCTTAATCAGTATTTGTGTCATCCTTGACGTAAGATACATTTACTTTAGAAGCGAAACTTGTTTTAACAGACTCTTAAATGAGTAAAATACAGTGTAAAAGCCTAGGTAAAAAAGTTTCCCCTTTTAATTGTTCTCTCTACTGAGAAGTAAAATAAAAAGCCTAACACATTTCTTAGCCTTAGAATAGACTGATGAAATTATGAGACAGCGGAGAGTTCTCATTAGAGTAACTTATATTATAAACCTTGTTAGATCAGTCTGTTTAATCACAGTTTTTCTGACTTCACAAGATATGAAAGTTACATTTTGCAACAGCAGATTTAATGTTGTTTGACCTGCGTAATTTGTACTTTGGGGTCAAACTGAACCCAAGTGCCTCATCATTTATGTCTAAATGATAAGGCATAAACCAAGTAAAACAGTACAAGAATTTTGTTTTCGTAGTACTTGAGTAAAGTACAAATCTTCCAAAATAATAGTTAATTATGGCATTTAACTTGAAGTACCTGAAGTTACATAAGTACTTTCATATTAGTAATGTTCAGATAGTTTTAATAACTCATGTTTTAATCATAAATCATAATTTTAATCATAAATCTCTTAATATTGTGTAAGAATCATGTTTAATGCCAGTAGGGTAAGACACAGTTCTGGATATGTTCTCTGAAAACAAGAATATTGCATAATCATATATATTGCAAAATTGCTTAATATTTAATGCAGTCTTGCTTTAGGTATAATACTAAAATACTGATTAAGGCAGTGGTTCTCAACCCCATTGTTCAACACAAACACACACACACACGATATTTCCAGTATTTAACTTTTCTGTTCATATATTTAAAAAATAATAAATATCATTAAAAAAACTCTATTCCAGAACTGTCGTTTATTAAAGTAATAGAATATAAATTAAAACGAAATAAGTGTTTATTTTTAGGATTTAAGTTTAGAGTGGAGTGGAACTATATTGATAAACATTTATTAATTTAAATGTTAAAGCCATCCTGCGGTCCCCTTGTGGGCCCTGGGCCCCTTGATATTTTGTTTGGTGTGGTTGTTAATCTCTTTTTTTTTTCTCCACACAGCACAACCTCCGTTCACCATGTGTCTGCGGGTGAAGTTTTACCCACCAGATCCTGCTGCTCTAAAGGAGGAGATCACCAGGTATGAGCTGCCACAATCAAAGGATTCTGCTTTAGCATTCAGTACTGAAGTCATATGTTTAAATGACAGCTGATTACAGAGCTGGCTCAGTCTCTAGAATTCTGCATTTGGCATTCAGTACTTTAGACACCTGATTAAATGGCACCTGATTACAGAGCTGGCTCAGTTTCTCGCATTAAATATTCCTTTAAGCGTAGGCCTAAAGCTCTGCTTTGATTAAGGGTTGCAAATGAAATGGCAACAGATGTTTGGCAGCACCAAGAAGCCATTTGACTTTGCTTTGCTGGTGGTGCTTTGAGACCTTTTTATGACCCTCTTTATGCCCAATATGGCCAGTTTGCTATAGAGCAGTGATGATGTATTTTTGGATGTTAGCATCACTCTGGTTCCCTCAACAAAAACCCAAAAGGATTTTTCGGTTTCACTTTATTTTGATGGTCCCTTTAACATATTCTGTTGACTATAAGTAGCGTTGCACCTACATGTCCACTAAATATCATTAGAGTGTTGGTAGAGTTTCAGTAGACTGGTAGGGTTAGGGTTAGAATAATTTGACATGTAGTTGCAAAGTTACTAATAGTCAGTAGAATGTCTGTTGAAAGATCATTAGAATAAAGTGTTAGCAGATATTTAGCACACAGTCTACTAATACTCTAATGAGAGTTAGTTGACATGTAGGTGCAACGTTTCTTATAGTCAACAGAATGTTCAAAAGGGACCATCAAAATAAAGTGTTACCGATTTTTCCATTGGATTTTGGATTATTGCAGAAAAAGAGCCCTGTGACCAACAGAAGTTTATGATAGACACAATTGCATGTGTCCCTAATGTCCACTTCATGTTTTTGTTTGTTTGTTTGTTTGATTAATATCAAATGTAAATTCATGTCCCAGTTACAAATAATGTTGTCACACTTTCCTGGTTCTAGTTTGTATTTTTACATTAAAAATGAAATTAATGTTCTGTTTAACCACTTCAGCTATGCAGCATTTTTCGAATAATTATGACGTATGCAATATTCGACCTACGAGTGGGGCGCAGAGTTGAAGTGATTAAGTATAGATCTCAAGTTAGTGTTTTAAGCATTTTTACATTTACTCCAAAATTACTGTAGGCAGTAATAATGAAAATATATATATTTTATTTGTGAACTGATGTTCAGCTGTTCTTTTTGATAGTCAACTTTTTTTCGGATCATCAGTCATCAAGCTCGATAAATATGGTCACAGACACGTAATTTTAATTTCCCCAAGCTTATTGCTCACTAAATCATGTTTTCAGGCCATTTCAAGTTCATTTTGATGTGATTTTAAAGCGGTGATATCTAAGTCTAAGTTGCTTACTTATTAATCTTCCCATTAACGGCATAATTTTGATCATTCAGAACAGTTCGCAAAGACGCATAAAAACCAGAGGCGGGATTTATCGCACAAACCAATCATATCTCCAGTCATAGCGTGATGGAGGCATTGCCTCCTCTCACGTGACTTTCCGCGATTCTTTCTCAATTACCCCCCACTAAACTCACTGCACACTTTAGAGGCTCTGTTAAAGCTCAATGGGCTCAGGGGAAGCAAGATAGACACAGACTCCGATGTAACTTTACCTGTTGGTCAGACTTTGTAACAAATCTTTCCCTCACCGGTCAAAATGACCCGAAGCCCTAAAATTAATTTGAAGGTTTTTGCTTCTAAATGGAGCAAATGAGCTGTTCCTCTGGGTCCTAGGAGGGAAGGATTTGTTACTTATTTTAAATTTCAAGCACAAAAATCTTTTTTTGTGTGTATTCGTGGTTCAAGTGCAACAAAAGTCGTGGGGTCTTGGACCACTCCGATGAACACTCATTAAAAAAATATTTTCGAGTCCAAATGACCCGAGGGAAGGATGAGGGAATGTCATATTTTGTAATATTTGCGTTGTTTTATTTTTTTAATATGGAAAATTTAATATTATTTACTCGTCCACTTTTTTGAGGAGGCACTGCCTCCCTTGCCTCCTCTATGACAAAGACAGTGGGTGTGGCGTCCGGCACTCTTTTATTGTAAAATCCCAGAATGCACTGGTTGAAAACATTGCAATCTCAAAGCTTCTGTACCTTTAAAATTGAACAAACTGAGCGCCTGTTGTCTGATTTTTAGATTCTATAGTATGCGAACACAGCTAAGTAACTTCTCAAGATTGCTTACCGAAACAGAAAGGATCTTAAAACACTCTAAACATATGCAAGTGCCGAAAGCCCTCTCATCTTGCTGTTACTCACTCACTGCTAAGAGAAGATGTATGGTCAGTGAC
Organism: Gobiocypris rarus; assembly: GCA_023029165.1. Classification (NCBI taxonomy): domain Eukaryota; kingdom Metazoa; phylum Chordata; class Actinopteri; order Cypriniformes; family Gobionidae; genus Gobiocypris; species Gobiocypris rarus. Next base: position 6,457,598 of record CM040918.1, read on the forward strand.
TCTTAACAGATTCCTCTGAATGATACATGATTAGCCTCTAGCTAGCAAAGTCTTGGCATCACAGTCTTTCATCCCCTCTCGATCAGTCTGCAATGAGGTCACCCAGAAATTCACACACTCGACCCTAAAAAAAGATTCGTAGAACCTAATGAGCGCCGCTTTATTAACACCGTGTGGGCATATAAGAGACAGACATTAAATGCTTCTGGGAAGGTGACGTATTGGCACTCACAGTGTGGTATGGATTTTTATGTGCATTTCAGGTATAGTTGATGTGTGGTGAGACCGCTAGTGTTTACTGTACTGTGAAATGAAATGCTTGTGAGGAACACAAAGTAATAATTCACACTGAAATGAGAGGAGAAGTGGGAAAGAGACATGAAACAAGAGGATGAACACAGAGCTGAAGACAGGAAATTAGATGAGAGAGAGGCAGGTAGAGAGAATGATACGAAAGACTAATGAGAGGGTGAGAAATGGACGGATATTATCTGAAAGAAAAGGGCATTGTATGGAAGAATTAGCACATTACCTGTGAGAAAAAAAAGAAATGTATCCAGCTCAAGCTAAGAAAAAAAAAGATTGTCTTTCTGTACTTTCTTCTGCCACTCATAATTCCACAGTAAAACCATACTGAGAGTTTTTCGGCGTTTAGAATTTCTCAGGTCACAAAATGAGTTTATTGCTCAACATGCACAAACTTGTCATTAGCATGATTTCCATGACAACCAAGTCACTCACACCCAAGCTGCATCCTAGCAACCGGTTACCGTCACAGACGTATATAGCAATGTGGCATAGATGCATGTTTTTTTCCCACAAACCGGATATCCCACCCTGGAGCCAATTCTAAACATTTCATTGGCCATGTCAATCACAATAACGATTGCCTACAGCCAACCCTGATCCCTAAACCTACCCGTCACCGTAACCTCAGCCAGTGAAAATGGTTGGGGGCGGGATTCACGCAGCTTAAATATACACTGTGTGCAGAATTATTGGCATGTTAATTTTCTGATCATATTTTTTTTCCAAGCACATTTTACCAATTCCAAACCACATTAATCTTAATAACTACTATTAATTTAGTATTTAATCTTTTTTAAGTGATATATAATTGTTCGTGAAGGCTAGAAATGAAAACCAGTGTGCAGAATTATTAGGCACATTTTCTTTTACAGATAAAATGAGCCAAAAAAAAGATTTAACTTATTAAATACCCATGAGAAGGATACAATACTACAAATTGCAGTTCAGGCATGACCATTGGACAGTGAAACGCTCGTTGGGTTAGGAGGGTCAGACAAAATCAGGTGGCAAAGAAAATACACAAAATAATTATGAATTAAGGTGAAGAAACCATCAGGGACCCTTTAGTCTCCAGTGCCACCATATTCCAGAACTGCAACCTACCTGGAGTCTCCAGAAGTGCATGGTGTCAGGATCTCAGCGACTCAAGTTAGGAAAAGAATCCTAAATAATGACCCCCACTTCATAAGAATCACAAGCTGAAGTGTTGTAAAATGCACAAAGAAGTGTTGTAAATACAGAAGACTGTTTTTTTATAGGCTGAGAGTGACTCTTGAAGGACCAGCACCACATCCTCTCGGACCAATCTTTGAAGAATTCATCTTCCAGAATCTGGCTGTAAGTTTTGGGAGTTCATTTTCAGTCCATCTCCTTTCCTGAATTCCATTTTGCAGAGATGGACTAAAAATTAACTCACAAAACTTACTGATGTTGTCATGGGGACACTTTACTGTCAATAAGCACCGTCCTTCAGATGAGACGTTAAACTAAGGTCCTGACTCTCTGTGGTCATTTAAAATGCCAGGATGTCCTTCGATGTATATATATATATATATATATATATATATATATATATATATATATATATATATATATACGATTGGCTTCATCACTCTGTCTCCTCTCCACCAATCAGCTGGTGTGTGGTGGGCGTTCTGGCGCAATATGGCTGCCGTCGGATCATCCAGGTGGATGCTGCACATTGGTGGTGGTTGAGGAGGGGCACATTGGTCCTCCCTTCTGTATGTAAAGTGCTTTGAGTGCCTTGAAAAGCGCTATATAAATGTAACAAATTATTATTATTATTATTACAAGCATATAAAACATGACACTTTTTATCTTCCTATAATGAGAGAATTTAATATTAAATATTGTTATGGTTATATTCGTAATGCGTTTCCACTTTCTCTATTTGTTGGATTATTGGAAAATGTATTGGGTAGAGTGCATATTCCACAGAGCAAAAACAAGCATCTCAGCCCAATACTTTGCCATTTAGATGCTCCTATATTTGGCCTGTCCTTCTCTTGAACCAAATGACACTGACACGTCGAGTGTGTTTCCATAAATGGCAGGTTAGGGATAAAGAAGGAAGCCGATATGTAGGCCAGAAATTGACTGGTGGCTACAGAAAATGCCATTTTGCTGCTGTCACCTAGAGAGAATTCAGGGAACCTAATTGCATTTTTAGCTCCTATGGCCTCTTAAGTGAAAAGCTATTAGCTCTAGCTGGGCTGGCCTACTTTGAGAAGTTAAAGACAAGCATGTCACTCTTTACTCATGGGACACATGTTGCACTGAAGGTGAGAGGAGCCAAGTACCATATTGGGACTGGATTGATTTATGAATAGAAAATGTGACATTGGTGCTTTAGACCTCACATGGAAGCTTGGTTACTCTTTCGATATTAGGGAACACATATTCACTGTTAACTAGGAGTTTTCTCCAATACTCCTTATGATAATTAGGTCATTTTTGTAGTTGTTAAAGGTCCCATATTTTCATGAAAACTCAGGGGCTATGTAACTACAAAACAGTAAGTGTTTAAGGATTGACTGTTTTGAAACTTTCAAAACAGTCAATCCAAAGTCAAATGCACACAGCCTGCATAAAGTAGCTGTGCCTTTTCACGAGCCGTTGTGACTTCCGTAAAAATGTGGCGTCAGAACTACTCAGTCACCGTCTTCGTTCACCACCCCGAGCACTGCCCACCATTCCTCCCTCCATTTGCCAAACCCCCAGACAACATCCCTTCTGAGCAACAACAACACGGAAACATGTCGAGAAAACGCTGTTCAGTCGATGGATGTCAGGAAACGACATCACTGCACAGGCTTCCGAACAACATTAATATAAGAGACCAGTGGCTAATGTTTATTTATTCGGAAATACCACAGCAATTTAGTTCGACCTTACCTGTCTGTTCTGCACATTTCAAAAGTGACTGCTTCGTCAATCAGACACAGTTCAATGCCGGTTTTTCAAATCAGCTACTTTCAAAGATGCTGCTTTATACTTATACCGCAAATATTATTCTTAAGGACATCAAAACCTAAAATAAAACTCCAGAAAGGTGTACAATATGTGACCTTTAAGTTTAGGTATTGGGTAGGTGCTTTATAACTACTAATAAACAGCCGAAATGCTAGTAATATGCATGCTAATATAAGCAACTTGTTAATAGTGAATACGTGTTCCCTAATCTAAAGTGTTACTGGAAGGTCTTGTCTTAAACAATCATATAAAAATATTTTGAATTTACTCTTTCCATTCCATTAAAATCTAGTCTGTGAGCTCTAAATGCATAATTATATAAAGCGGCATCTGTGTTTGTAACATTATATCGCTGTGATACAGATGTTAGTTCCAGAGAGACAGACGTCCGGGAGTGTTGCAGTCTCTCTTTTCCCCAACTCAACAGCTTTTGACACAGCAGTTTGCTTTAGGACATCTCTTCCCTAAACAACAACCATTTTCTCAATTCATTCCCTGATCTGGAAACAGAAAGCTCAAAGGGAAATATTAAGCATGTTTTGAGAGAGTGTTAAATCCACACACTTTTGTTATTTTTTTGTCTCCTACTGTGAAATGTTTTTGAAAGCTGTGTCCTTCATTATCAACCCTCATTACAGACAAATTGTGTAAGATTTAACCTTTGATTAATAATTTTCATAATCAAACACAAATGTAATTGAATAAATGAGGTCTTTTCTCTCCCTGTTTGTCTGCATGTGCTCACTCCATATCCTGGTATCCTGGTTGCAGGTATCTCGTCTTCCTGCAGATCAAAAGAGATCTGTACCACGGTCGGCTCCTCTGCAAAACGTCCGACGCGGCCTTATTGGCAGCTTACATCTTACAAGGTAAAGTAAAAGGAAATGTGACCCTACTTACTTAAGACATAAGCTGTGTGATGCTATTCTAAAGTTTGGGGTCGGTGAGATTTATTTATTTTATTTTTTACATAACTTAATACTAATATTCAGCAAAGATGAATTAAATTTATCAAAAGTGAAAGTGAAGACTTTTACATTGTTACAATATCTGTTTCAAATAAATGTTATTTTCAACTTTCTATTAGTTAAAGAGTTCTGAAAAAAAAGTATAATGTGTATGTATATATAAAGAAAGCAGCACAACTGTTTTAAACATGGATAATAAGAAATGTTTCTTGAGCAGAAAATCATCATATTAGAATGATTTCTGAAGGATCATGAGACACTGAAGACTGGAGTAATGATGCTGAAAATTCAGCTGTCATCACATGAATAAATAAGAAAACGTTGTCTTAACTCGTAATATTTCACAATTTAACTGTTTTAACTCTGGCAATAAATGCAATAAATCAAATAAATGCAACTTTGACAACCATAAGATATTTCTTTAAAAACATTTAAAAACTCATACTAACCCTAAACTTTAACTTCTAAGGTCCAAAAGGTATTGGTGAATTCAGGTTGACTGGGACACTTTTTTGGGTCAAACTTTAGTTTAGGGTCCAATTCTCACTATTAAAGGGGTACTTCAGCGCTGGGAAGATGAATCTGTATTTAAACTGGGTCATTAATGTAGTAGAAATGTGAAATTATTTTCAAATTTGGTGCCTTTTAGACTGAGAAAACACAGAAAATTTATTTTTGTCTCATGGGGATGAAAGACAACAATTCCCAGAATGCACTTCGCTGCCCTCCTTCTCTAAGCACGGCTACTGGCTGGATCACTTGCCCACCGTGTTCGTTTTCATAAAATCAGTTCAGTTAGAGACACTACAATTAAAAACTGAACATGTCTGTTCAACATAATGTGAGTGAGCCTGAGTGTCACGACCATCACGGCACAAACGCAGCAGGAGTCGGATTACATTCATCACATGAGCTGAGGTAATCACCGCATACATTCACAGCGCGTGATCAGTCTGCCGCATTTTCAGTTCATGTCTTTGGAAGCTTAACTTTCATAGGAAGTTAATTTGAACAGTTGAAACACTCACTTTGGTCTCCACCGCTCCGTTTACATGAATCTCCGCCGCTCCGCGAGCCGAGTGCTTTGAGTGCGATGTTGAAAACATGTGGAAATAGCGCCTCCTGCTGGCTGTAGTCTTTAGCCTCTGGCCAAAAACTCCATGGATGATGCAAAATGACAATATTTGTGCCATCGGAGGAATTTTTCCAGAAATAAAATACATAATTCTCTCCTCTCAGGGTCATATTAGGGGGGGAAAGTACGATAATTTGAATATACTCCCGGGTTTCTACTGATACAAAGCTTAATGCTAAGCTTGGGTTTATAGGTTTATGATCTATACTGGGACCAGCCACCTGGGGGCGATCGAGACGCTTTGGCTTCTCTTTTCGGGACTCATGTGGCACACTTGGTACTTATAACCGGTCTCCTGTCCCCCTGTGAAATAGTGTCTGCTTAAGACCCAACATGGTAGCTGTTTTAAATGCCTGATCAAAAGATGTAATACAGTAACAAAACATCTATTCAGAATATAATACAGTAATTCATAATACATGGTTCTGGACAAGAAATTTATTAAAAACAAACTATGAATTCATTGTCATACTAAGTACACTCAAACAACATTTATTTGAAATATGTAATTGATTTCTATAATGGGAGCAATAACATGCCTAACATATTGTATTATTTCAGTTGATAAACTCCATTGGTAATAATACCAATACAAAATCATAACATAGTAATGTACCTACCTATAATGCAAATAATAAAGAATAATAATAAAGAAAAAAACTATAATATACAGAACAGGTGCATTAAACATTGAACATGCAATGCTAGAACGTCGGCTAACTAAAAAAACATTAAGAAGGGGATATGCTTGATTTCACAATTTATAGCTTCGGTTATATACTAGAATATGAAACATATGATTTGTAAGACGTTAAAGGCTATTTTAACACAATTTAAACGACAAAACTCGAAACGTGATTTTGTAAGATTTGTGATCAGGCTCTGAACAGATTACCCATTAAAAGTTCTTTCAGCCAATAGAATCGCTCTGGGGTCCTAAGCGGACACTATTTCACAGGGGGACAGGATTTCTCATGACACCTGTCAATATCCTAGTAATATGCATGCTAATAAGCAACCAGTTAATAGTGAGAATTGGACCCTAACTAAAGTGCTACCCTTTTTTTGCCATTGAGATGAGTGGGAAAAATTGTGTTAAAGCAGGCTCTATTTGACCCTATAGCTGCATCTCATTACAAAAGCGGAGGACACAGTCTTTGAAATGAGACGCAATGAATGAATCACCCGTAGTTCAGGTCTGCGTTTTTTCCCTTCAACAAACTTTATTTGTAGAGCGCCTTCCATCAAATAATCACTTTGTGCATTTGTTATATAATAAGAAACTAAATCTCAGCTTTCAAATTCTGGCCATTTTATCACATGTTCATTAATAAATGACATTTTGACGCTCTTAAATGTGACGCAACAGAGCCTTTTCTTCAATAATTCAAGTTATAGCAAGAAAAAACACGAAACAACTTCAACTTACGAAACTTGTGAAATCCTAGCAAACACAGAACGTTCCCCTAACGTTAATATTTTGGTTCCTGTTTGGTTATTTTTTTGAGAACCATATAAAAGTGTTCTAGGTTCTCTTTTTAGGTTTTATTTTTTGCAACCATAAAATAACCTTCCCAGAACGTTACAGGGTAGTTATTTTTGAATAACTTAAAAATAGCACACAGAGCTTTCCATAATGGTTATTTTTCAGTTATTTAATAACCATGTAACATAACCTTCCAATTAAAACATTGCAGATATTTTTGTCTAATGACCTATACAGAGCTCTGAAATTAGCTTAATACCGCATTAATGTTAAAATGAGATCAATCAAAATGTGTTATAGTGATACTGTAAATCAAACTTTATAGATAAAATATCAAGCCAGGGTTAAGCATAGTGTGAAAAGAACAGAAATCATTCATTCATGGGTTTGTTTCTATCTTCATTTACTGCGCGCCTCTGATCTGCACGCACTTCTCCAGCACACGCTTTCTCCTGTCTTCTCCTGGCCGGGGAACGTTAAAGGAACGTTACATTAATGTTCTACAAACTAAAAACTAACATCCTATTTACGTTAATAAAACTTTGCTGGCTAATCAAAAACAAACCTTAAAAAAAGAATGTCCTGGGAGCCAAAAATTGTTTGCTGGGATGTCTCATGTAATTGTTCAATCAGTGTTGTGAAAACAGCAAGGAAAATTATCCAATATTTAGCAGTTAAATATAATAATTTGACATCTTTTGTTAATTTAACCTCTAATGGTTGAGTTATGTACCAAATGAGAGGGTTCTTTGCAGCATTAGTTCGGAGAGATTTTTTTCCTTTCTCAAACTATCTCTATTAACAGAGATATCTCAAGAAATATTGTATCAGTGCATCACTAATTTCTAATTTAAAATACTAGAATCTTAAAAAAAATAATATATATATATTTGGCACAAGGTCAAACATTATTTTCAGTACCAGAATCAATTATTTGAATCTGTTATCTCTCAGTACTTGTATTTGGGTAGTTGGTCATAGTAGTCAGAGATTTGAGGTTTAGTCACATGAGAAGGGAAAATAGCAGCTTAGAGGTCGGGATGCACAGTAATGTTCTTTGACAGGTTGATTGAGGCATGTTTTAGATGACTGTTGAATTAAAGATGCCCTATTCCATCACAGAGCAATGGTCAGGTCTCAGAGAGGCTTGTGGGTTCCAGTCAGGGCCGTGCGGCCCATATAAGCTGCAAATGCTCTGCACACCAAAGCTAAATTCCCTTGTTATTTGAGAGCTATTTTCAGAAGCTTACAGTAAAATGTTGGTAATATCTATGGAACTGTCCTTCATTAATGTATTTGCCAAACTGCAATCCAAGGGTTTTGGGTAAACCAATTTTTTATTCGTTTTGGCGCCTATACGCTCTGTTGTTATGCATCATCATCATTGCTCCACGTTCTCATTGGTTTGCTGGCAGATGGGGATTTATGCACAAGGGAAAATGTGCTGTTGCTGCTCGATGTTGATCGCTGTATGCACATTATATTTGATACAAAACTAACTTGACTAAATCAAATAATAAATAATAAAAAAGTCATAACTGAAACTATTTTCATAGTATAGGAAATGTATTTTATACGAAAACGTAACACTCAGCATACCCGGTTAAAGAAGTCAGGGCTTGCCACTGATACCAAGTGTAGGAGCAAACAGCATATGAAAAAGCTCCTACTAAATGCTAATCCAGAAAACCCCTGCAAAGAACATATGGTTCCCAACATTTCCTCTCACAGGGCATGTTCATTAAGATAACACGTTAGCATGTCCATATGTGAACTAAAATTCACAGTTGCACGATGAAAGATTGATTTAAGTGTCCGCTCCACTGCTGAGGTTAGACATTATGAATGGCTGCATGATGAAAGATTGATTTTATGACTACTTTGCAGCCGAGATTGGAGACTACGACCCAGGAAAGCATCCAGAGGGCTACAGCTCCAAGTTCCAGTTCTTCCCCAAGCACTCAGAGAAACTGGAAAGAAGGATTGCAGAGATTCACAAGACAGAGTTAATGTACGTGTGACCCTTCCCCTCCTTTTGCTTTATGTATGGCTTAGGAATTATGGAAAAGTCTTCCCTTCTCTCTCTTTGGGTGATGGGGGTTAGTGACTGCTAACAGATTTTCTTATATACAAAATCAATAACACTTTACAGTAAGGCTCAATTCATTAACATTGGTATTGGGTGACTATCTATTTAATGCATCCTTGCTTGATAAAAGTATTAATTTATTTTACCCTAATCTTTTGAACGCTATTGCATGTAGAAATTACCGTTAACCCGTATTAATAAATGCTTAAATTTTTTTACATTTACAGATGTACTTATAATGCATAGTAAATATAAATGCCTTCATCACTCTATTCGTTACTGTTTGTTATTTAAAAAAAAAAAAAAAAACTGTCCTGTGTTTTGTGTTTCGTGAGACTTGTTACAGCGCTTGCATATTGTTGCCCTTGACTAGTGTTGGTTGCTTCTATTACTCTCATTTGTAAGTCGCTTTGGATAAAAGCGTCTGCTAAATGACTAAATGTAAATGTAAATGTCATCCATTGATGGGCTGTATTGACTTGACATAAAGTCTTGTTCAGTTGACCACAGTACTTGGTGATGGAATTGTCTCTTTTTACGGTTGTCTCTTTCTATCACAAACACACGGTAAGTGTGTCATTATGTGTCATCAGTGTAAAGTGTCAGCCCTCAGTATTGAAGGTCAGATCTGTTGCCACTTTATTATGGCACAAAGCCGTAGGCCATCACTGAGCAAACAGCTCTTCCTCTCCACTATACATGAGCAAGACCAATTAGCGCACCAAGCCCTTGCTGATAAACTGCCTAACACTCATGGATTTGGTGATGGATTTAGTCTATTGATTAGTTGCAGGTTTGTAATGTGCGTTTAGAAGCTGTTTACTTTTCATATATGGGCGATTTTGGAAATTATGGTGCCACCAAACCAGATGGGAGCATGATCACTGCTGCCCTCTGGTGGTGCCACTGTTCAATGACGAAATACACTTCATCAGTCCCATTATGGGAATTATGTTGGGAATGTAGAGCGAAGATGTCTGTTTCGATCTTCAGAATGATCCAGTAAGTCAGTCATGATGCCCGTAAACAATCGCTTTCACGCAACGTTAAGTGTCGCTTTTCTTCTCTGATTTGTATTGAAATACAAGGCAGGCGGTCTTGTTGCATTAAGGTCTTGAATGTTGAATGGACAGTGCTGAATAAAACATGAATGGGTAAGAGGTTTCCTGTAGAGATGATACTTGAACTGTCTGGTGGGTTTGGTTTTGTTTTCTGTTTAGTGGCTGTTAATCAATGTCAGTCAAGTAAAGTGTCAAAATATATGTGTCTTTTCACATTCACATCCACATTACGTTTCTGGACAGATGTTTTTTGTGTTTTTGTGAATTGTTTTCCAGGATATGTACAAAACCACTAAGAATGTGGATTCAGTCCAATACCAATGGCACCAGTATACTTTATAAAGTACTAAAGTATACTTTCAATAAATTTCATTAAGTATACTTAAGGAAAGTTTAAGTATATTTTAAGTGTACTTTTTATAATAAAAATATACCAATGTCAATGTACTAGTAGTGTACTTGTAAGTGTACTATTTCATTAGTACTTGGGACAAAATGATATACACTACTTAGTGTATAAAAGTATACTTACAGTATTAAACTTTGAGTACACAACTTTACACAACTGAACTTATAGGTATACTGATAGTTTACTAGTTAAATACTTGTAGCACATTTTTAGTTTATGAAAGTACACTTTGAGGTATACTCTCAGTGAATAGTAGTTTTATACTTGTAAGTTTTCTTTGAGGGAACTTAACATCATACTTACAGTTTACTATTTATATATAGTTTTTCTACACTTTAGGTATACTATGTTCCTATTAGGTATTCATTTTTATACTTTATATATGCTTTGAACTGTACTTTAAGTAGAATTTAAGTAAATTCATATGTAATGGACTATACAAAAAATCATACTCAGAATTAGGAACATATCTGTTTGCTTTATAAATCAATATTTTCAAACAATGTAAGTTTATAGGAATGTATGTATGACTATGTGAAAAAAAGTATTTAATAGGCTACTCAATCAAAAGAGTGAACACAACTACAGGGAAATACACTTTATACTTAATACTTTATACTTTTAAGTATCTCGATCAAAAGGGCCAAATATACCTAGACCTCTGTCAGTATAAGTCAAGTTTTTATATATATATCTGAGAAGCACATAAAAAGTAGACCGAAAGTATACTTCTTATTTTTAGTTTAAAAGGTACTAATAGTACATGTGAATAAACGTCTTTTTTGTAAGGGGTAGAGTAATGGGTGAGTCTTATGTGCTGTTGCAGCTCTGAATGACACAGATGGTGTTTTAATGTGTTGTTTTGCAGAGGTCAAACTCCAGAGACAGCTGAGCTGAAGTTCCTGCAGAAAGCACAAATGCTTGAAACATACGGCGTGGATCCTCATCCGTGCAAGGTTAGATGGCTCTATCTGACACATTTACAGCTTGCATCCAGAAGCTATTTGTGGAACTTTGTTTCTCAAACTTTTTCAAACAAAGGACCCTTTCTTAATGATAGAATATTCATGAAACACAGAAAAGATTTCCATTCAGACGCTACAAGTCTCTAGAAGCTGTAAGTCAGTCAGTGTGATTTCAGCTTCATATTAAAAAGTTCCACCAACCAAAGAACTTAATCAAATTTTGAATGATGAATGGATATTTTTGTACTGTCTGTACAGTAGTGTTCAAATGTTTTAAGAAATATATTTTTTAGAAGGATGCATTACGTTACAGTGTAGACATTTGTTACGAACAATTTCTGTTTTAAACGAATGCTGTTCTTTATCACAGTTTCCCTAAAATATTTCAGCATTGATAATAATACGATTTTTCTGTTAATGTTTCTATGCACTAAATCAGCATATTAGAATAATTTCTGAAGGATTATGTGAAACTGAAGACTGGAGTAATGATGCTGAAAATTCAGGTTTACATCACAGGAATAAAATGCATTTTAAAATAAAAAAAAAAATTAAATTGTAATAATATTTCACAATATTACTCTGGTTACTTTATTAAAAAATGCAGCCTTGTTGATCATAAGAGACTTCTTTCAAAAATGTAATAAAATCTTAAAAATCCCCTTAAAAATTTGAATGGGAATCTATATTAATATTTTTAGCATCAAACATATACAAGACTACTTATAGCCACAGACTTAATGTAGCCAATTATAGTAAGTCGTTTTATTATCTGTGTATAAAATCAGTCTAATACATTTAAATATATTGTAAAGCTGTATAGAAATTTAATTTAAAAAATGCATCTTGAAACAAGGCCACTAAAATAGTGTACTAAAAAGAGTCCTCTATAACGCTTGGTTCTTTCAGAGAGTTTTTTCCCCTTTTTCCAGAGTTTCACCAAACAATTTTCACTCCTGTTAAGAAACTACTGTCAGTTTAATCTCAACAGTAAAAGCCCTAAACTTCCCTTTTTACTGCTAAACATTACATAAAGTAAGCCTGACAATACAAGTATGAAGGCTCTGTCATGATCACTTGCTGTACTGTCCTGTATTGAGTCTTCCTACTCAATGTCTGCTTGTTAAGAAAGGAAGATGACGTGGTTCTCCTCTGTCGCTGTTCATCACAGGATGTATCCGGGAACCCGGCTTTCCTAGCCTTCACTCCGTTCGGTTTTGTCGTTCTTCAGGGGAACAAGAGAGTCCATTTCCTCAAATGGTGAGTCACTAATACTTGCCTCTTTTCCCTACTGAACTTCTATTGACGTCTTCGGGGCTGAGTAAACACAGACATGCATACACACATGCATCGTGTAGCTGAAAATAATGAGTCATTCTCGCAGAGGCGGCAGGCTCTGGGTATACAAGTCACAGCTGGTTTTATTATATTGTATTATATGTTCCCGGCCAAAAGGGCCGACCATCTGCCTCTTTCTTAGCCGTTAGAGCAGACAGGTGTCCAATTATCCTTCACCAGCTCTCCATCCAGAGGGCATGTTTAAAGTCATCTCACCACAACAAGTCTGTGAGGTCTGGCCATTCAAAGAAAAGAGAAAATCATAAAAAAACCATTGTGTCCTTTGTCTCAGTGTCTCAGGGTTGTTGTATGTGGTTCATTCTGGATGTATACTTCACAATTAAAGCAAGATTGAAGAAAACGTGCTGATTTGATTTGTCTGTGTTTGTTTGGGAGAAAAACAGCAGGAACAGAATATTGCAGTTTATAGTGTCTTAATAATTAAATACATATTAATATAATACATTTTGGAAAAAATTTGTCAACTTAATTTCATATTTGTGTATACACACACACACACACACACACACATATATATATATAGTACAGTATATATACACTATGACACTACATATATTTACATTTTATATAATGTATGTATTTATGATAATTAATTATACATTTATGCATGATGGATGGACAGAACGATGGATGGATGGATGGATAGATAGATGTTATAGATACCTGTTATAGGCAGATACATATTATAAAAATCTATATATTATATACATTGTAATAGCTCTATGTATTCTTCCACTTGTACAGGCACGAGGTGACCAAACTGAAGTTTGAGGGAAAGACATTCCATATATATGCAAATCAGAAGGAGGTGAGAACATTAATTATGACAACATTGGTGAAGTCGAAGATAATTACAATATATCAAATTGTCTTATGATAATGACACAATCTGTGAAACTTTAATAATTCCCTTCAACACCAGTGCTGTTTCAGTGTATGTTTAATGACGTATTATGTGCAGGACAAAAAGATCATCTTGACGTACTTTGCACCAACTCCAGAGGCCTGTAAGCACCTTTGGAAATGCGGTGTTGAAAACCAAGCTTTCTACAAGTGAGTTTTTGCTGTCCTCCGTTCATCGAGACACATACATTTCTTTGGTTAGACAGGTGAGATGCTTCTGAAAGGGCATCCGCACAATAAACAAGGTCCAGAAATCATTTATTTTTGGATTGTCCACTGTTATTTCCTCTTCCCAGAGCTAATAAGATGACTAATAACTAATAATGCAAGACAGTTCTGCAAGTGTCGTCTCGACAGCTGCTTTTAGATTCCATCACTGTTGTTTACCTCACGGGTCAACTAACGGAACAGTCACGTGCTGAGAGTGACCTTTACTGCGTGAGCAATGCTCCTCCAGAGCGACGTCCCTGCCCATTTCAGTCACGGTTGACTGTATGTGTCCTTGCCCACGCCATGGGAAGTGTTTAAAGTGACCTACAGCTCAAGGCAGAGCGCAATGTTATGGATGAGCGGGCCAGGTTTCTAAAAGGAGAGCCCTGACTCACAAAAATGCGGAGCCAACGCTGGTTTTATGATGAATGATTTTGGCTAACTGAGGTGACATCTTTGGAACAAGAGTCTGATTCAGCGTTCATCACGAAGTGTGGGAAAGCTCAATTTAGGTGAAGGGAATGCTGTAATCACTGATTTGGCAGGGCCGCCTTATCAAAAACGAAATCTGCATTGTATTCCGAGTCTGACTGAATTCTTTCCGCTGGGGGAAAGAGAAATGTGTAGCTGTAGTTCAAGTCCCCTAGAGAAGTGGAATTTGTGGCAAGTGAAGACAGATGATAACTAAAATGTGGGTTTTATGATTCACATAAAGGCTGTCTTTGGGGAAGGAGATTTCACACCTGGTGATGAAAAGCCTGAATCAAATGTTCACCAGAGACGGTCTGAGTCAGAATAATTTCAGTTTCAGTCACTGAGTGTTAAGGCCTGTTCACACCGAGGACGATAACTATAAAGATAACGATAAAGATATAGTTCTAAATATTTTTTCAATATTTAAGGGTACATACAGTAACATACAGTGTTTCTGCCAATCTCATGTTAAACCTGAGTACCTATAGAGTAGTAATGAATCCCTTCAGTGGAGCTAAAGAGTCACGAGCACACACACAATACATCATGGCATTATCCCTGGATAACTTTTGATTCACTATACGTTTGTGTTGTTTACATTAATATATGCACAACAAAACAGACATTTGATGCAGTTTCACTCACCGCCTGCGGTGTCCACTCATGACCGGGAACAAACACACACACTTGCTGAACTCTGTTACTCCTCCGGGAAAACAAACTGCATCCAATGTTTCCTTAACACTGGGTTATTTGGGAATCTGAACAAGGTTATTTTTCCTTACAGGCAGAAACATGACATTGTTGATTCCGTGGTCTATAAACAAAATGGCAGCGCTGCCGACGACTCCTGTAACCCGAATGAAGCTCTTTGTTGGACGTGCTCTTGCTCTCACTTTGGTTGACGTGCACTCGAGAAGTGCCCATTCATGGAATTCCGCCCTTTATGACCTCATACAGGGCCATACTCATACAGTTTTTCGGAAGAAAAAAAAACGTTCCGAAACTTGTTCAAATCCTGAAGGAGTATATTTGGAACAGAATACTCCATTATACGTCCAACTAATTTTTATTTTTATTTTGGCCATTTAGCATGATAAACTCTTTAACAGTGTAAATCAGTCAGAATGCATGAAATAGGTAGTTGATGAATGCAAACTAAGAAGTAAGATTGTTCATACCAAATGATAAATGTAAAGCTGTGCTTTTCTGATACCAGACAGATTTATGCAACTTTTGAGACAAAAGAATAGACTGTAAAATTATTATTAATATAAATATTGGAAAGAAATTCAGAATTTTCGATTGGATGAGTCGTATTTTAAGTCATGATGTAGCTAATACACACACATATTTAAATTTTTTGTTAATTTAAAGTGGCAAGTTTCATCATTTCATTCAAATCTAACATAGCAAATAATAATCTAACACAGTATAACAGGTATAGAAACATACATTTTCACAGATTTCTACTGTCAGGTTATATTTTTTGCCATCATATAACCAGTGGTGGACAGAAACAAAAGTGTTTTTACTTAGTTACTGTACTTAAAGGGACAGTTCACTCAAAAATGAAAATTCGGTCATCATTTGCTCACCCTTAAGTTGTTCCAAACCTATATGAATTTTGTTTTGACGAATATGGGTAACCAAACAGTTGATGGGCTCCTTGGAAAATAAACAATACTATGGAAGTCAATTGAGCCCCTCAGCATTCTTCAAAATATCTTCTTTTGTGTTTAACGAGGAAAGAACCCCTTAGGGTGAGTAAATGAGGACAGAATTTATCTTCACAAAGTACATCTCCAAATATCTTTACTCTTTTTTTTTTTAAGTATTTTTATTTTATCTTCACAACATTCAAAAGTGATGTCTGATTTGTGATCGTTTCTTTTTAATTAATCTGCTAAATCAGTCCAGTACTTTTAGTCTCGCGTAGCCAGACCTTCAGACTGACGGCAGAAGCCAACGGTCCATCTGAGGCTGAGACTACAGGACTTTTAACTTTAACACTTGGGTACATTAAAAACCAATAGTACTTTTATACTTTTACTTTTAAAATTCAAAATAAGTACTTATACTTTTTCTGGAGTAATATTTTAGGGTGTCAGAACTTGTATTCAAGCACTTGTTTGTGCATTTCATCCACCACTGTAAATAAAAAGTACTTTCGTGACCCTGGACCACAAAACCAGTCTTTTTTTATTGAGATTTATGTATCATCTGAAAGCTGAATAAATAATATTTCCATTGATGTATGGTTTAGACACTATTTGGCCGAGATACAACTATTTGAGTATCTGGAATCTGAGGGTGCAAAAACATCGAAATATTGAGAAAATCGCCTTTAAAGTTGTTCAAATGAAGTCCTTAGCAATGAATATTACTACTAATAATAAATGTTTGATATATTTATGTTTTGATATATTTACAAAATATCTTCATGGAACATGATCTTTACTTAATATCCTAATGATTTTTGGCATAAAAGAAAAATCTATAATTTTGACCCATACGATGTATTGTTGGGTATTGCTTTTATGACTGGTTTTGTGGTCCAGGGTCACATTTACGAAAGAACCTTAGAATCATATCTGATTACAGCCATGTCATATTTTTGTGTAAAAAAGATAAGAGAAATTCTTCTTAATTCAGAATATGTAGCTTAGAAATAGTGAGTCTTCTTGTATGAAAATCTTGTTTCATTCAAATTTCTAAACGTGTTCCGAGAATGTTCCGAGTTGAATCCTTTCTCTCTGCCTCTCCTCAGGTTGGAGAAGTCGAGCCAGGTTCGTACGGTGTCCAGCAGTAACCTGTTCTTCAAGGGGAGTCGTTTCCGCTACAGGTAAGTGTGGATGGATAGGTCACTGCCGATGGACCGCCACAGCCTCAGGGGTCCCTGCTCCAAAAACAGCCTTCTGTCCTCGTCACGGTCACATAGAGGTGACAGCTTTGGAGCCGATGCACCACAACCTGCTGCGGATGGAGCTGTTCGCACAGGCCACCTTTTAGACACAAGTGTTTACTTATTAACAGCAATTGTAACGAATGAATGGAGCCATCGGGGCAATTAAACAAACAGCACAATCAATTATTATAGTGGGCTCTCAGGCTCAAACGCCTAATTAGGAAATTGATAACAGTTATTTTCTCACTCCTATGTAAGAAGACAGGCAGGATTTTAAGGCAATGACTCCGCTGGGAGTTTTTGGTTAAAGGGAAGTAGTTCAGTCACAGACTGAGAGGCAGAGATTGAGTTAAGAGAGGGACTCAATAAAGTTAATCTAATTCCTGAGCTTCATGGACTCTAGTAGCGGTGGTCACCATCTCTCACAGTCACAGGGAGCACAGTTCCCACCAAAATACCAGCTGTTTGAATGTGACTGGAAACACACGGTTTTATCCTCAATGGTTGAGGTATTTTCTTTTGGTTGATTTTGATAGATGAAGCTGAAACAGTCTCAAAACAGTCTCATCCAGGGTGTGAAATTAACACCCACCAACAACAATATATGCAGGTGCTTTTTGCACAGTGGCAGGTAGTTTTGCTCATCTGCCAGCTACTGTGGTGAGTGTCCTGTAACATATTTCCAGTCAGGGAATATTTTAGCATGTTTGTGGATCTTACATTGAAGATATTTGCTACTTAAGATTATATTATATTATATGCGGCAGTATAATATAATATTTTGTTTTTGGTTAAAATGTGAATTCAAAGAGAACTATATTTTAGATACTGGGGGTGATATAATATAATGTTTGGTATATATTTAAGTTGATTATGAGAAATTATGAACAAATATATTTTACACTAGCAGGGATAAAGCTGGACACATTTTTGTAAACCGTTTTTGTTTCATTTCAGTGGAAGAGTAGCCAAAGAGGTAATGGAGCAGAGTGCAAAAATTAAACGGGAACCTCCAGAAATACATAGGTATGCATGAGTGCCCATCTGTGTGGCAGTGTTATCCGTATAATTGCTTACACTGGGTAATGCTCTTTTGATGGCGTCACATGTGTGCATGCATGTCCAGTAAGATTGACTTATGTCTGTAGTTGTAGGACATACTGTAATATGATAAATGTGGGTGTTGATGCAGTACTGTATGTGTATGTGGTCACAGGGCTGGCCTGGTGCCCAGCAGAAGCTGTCCATCTATCACACACGGGCCTCGGCTGAGCAGCGTCCCGCGCACACGCCGGAGAGCCGTACACATATCCATCATGGAAGGTGAGAGTCCGGTTCAGCCCATTAACCTGAGTTCGGCTCTGCGCTGAAGCCACATGCAGACCGCTAAATGTCAAATCACTGGATGGTTTGTAATAACATTAAAATGCTAGCCAGTTTATAAACGTGTAAATTATTTTTTTAAAAAGGGCAATTCATGATGAGACAATTTATAGGTACTCAGTCAAGGAAACTGTAAGGTAACATTTCTAATTAAAGTGAATGTATGTAATGTTTTTGCAGCTTATATTTTAGATATTTTGGCTGCAACATATTTTTTAGCATGTATAAATGTATGCGTGTGTGTAATGGAAATATATTTATTAAATATATTTATTTTCGTTTTATTTTTTATTTAGTTTATTTTTTATATTTAATTATATTTATAATTTCACTTTTTTAATATAAAAATAGTTTCATTATATATTTTTTACCTTGTGTGTGTGCATTTGTGTTTATAAAAATATATGGAATTATGTATTTTGAATTATTATGTCTATTATAAATAAAATATTTTTATCTTTTTATTTTTATCTATTTATATATATATTTTTTAAAAATATATAATTTTATTTAAAAAAAATATTTTATATTTTAATTATTTATACATTTTTACCTTATGTTTATGTTTTTATTTTATTAAATGTTATGCAAAATTCACACATATACTATTACAAATGTACAAATATACTAATTTTATTTTTCTATAAATAATTCATATAATTTCACAAAATTTGTATATGAAATATTTAAATAATTATACATTTGTATATATATATATAGACCGCTATATATATATATAAATATGCATGCACAGGCGTACTCGTAAGAGTTGAAAAGTTGACCGCATGCAGTAATATGAGGCTGGACCAGCCTTCTCTCTGAGAGGAGTGGAGATGCAGGTGCTCCTGTCAGTCACAGAGCACTCTATTTCTGTGCCAGCGGTGTACAGTCAGTACTAACACTTCCCTGTGGCACCAGTTGTGCCATCTTGTCCCACCCATCAAAGGCTTACCGGTGTCCTCTGCCCACCCCTTCATTCTGGGTCTCATCTATGAGCCTGACTGTTAGACTAGCATCACAACAGAGCACTGCTCACTCTTAACATGAGTATAGACAAAGTGCAGTTAAGTCCCTGCTCACTGTATCCTCTTTGCAACACACGAAAAGACCATCTTAAGATGTTGTGAAGAGCTCTTGTCTACAGTGCGAACGGTTCAGAGAGCTGGGGAGGATAAAGTCAACTGTCCTACATGTGCTGACTGTGAGTCTTCAAGGAGTATTAATACCCTCATCTGAAAATAGACAAGGCCTTTCTCGCCATTTAAGTCACTGGCTGTGGGAGGGAGGAGGTGAGAGGCCTGGGTGGGGTAGGATTTGCCACCGCTGCCTTCTCCACCGTTTACCAGCACAGCCAAGCTTTTACCCAGCAGCCCACGGTGGAAAGAGGGCACCGGTAACAGGGTTTGTGCTTGTTCACGCGCTCTCTGAAGAAGTACGCCAGCTGCAGACGCTCGCTTTTTGGAGATAAACATGGTGAAGTGCCTAATCCGCATCACCACGCGGGTGAACGTCCACCTGCGCATGATCAACCACTGCTATCGGGATGTAAAGGTTCGGGTGCTGAGTTTGGGGCCTCGAATGCTGGGAAAGGCCCTTGGTGTGCTGCCCCTTTACCCAGCACTCACGGGGCAGCAGGACCAGCGGGCATCACCTTTGCCCATGACTTCAACATCTTGTGCAGTGTCTGGCACAGCTATAGGTAAAGTCTAATGTGTTTTATCTTGTGCACCAGATGCTTAATTGGTTGCCTTTAGTAGATTATTCTGAAGGTCTTTTCAGTAAGATATATTGTATTTCTGCTTTGTTTTGATGAAATTGGATTAGGTGTGTTAGAATAAAGCAGGTAATGGACTCTCTGTTGCTGGAGTGGTGTTTGTTGTCAGCATAAAAAGCGCTTTGATTCTTTAGAACACATTTCCATTCAAAAGTTTGGGGTTAGTATGATTTTCTTTAAAGAAAGTAATGCTTTTATGGAGCAAGGAAGCAATTGATTGATCAAAAGTGAAAGTAAAGTAACTATTTCTCAAAGAATCCTAAGGGGAAAAATGTATCATTACAAAAATATTAAGCAGCAGAACTGTTTTCTACAGTCAAATGACTGAAGAACTGCTGAAATTCAGCTTTGCCATCACAGAAAACAAAATGCAAAACAGTTATTTTAAACTATTATAATATTTCACAATCTTACTGTTTTACTTTTTGATAAAATAAATGCAACTTAGTGAGATAGACTTTGAAAACATTTTTTTTTTTAATGATTCCGCCCTTAAACTTTTGAAGGATACAGTTCATTTTAGATAAACAGTTACTTGTCTATAAATTGTATAACTATTCATAGTCTTGTTTGGATTGTGAACATCCAGGCTAATCATTTCTTGATCATAATAAACAGAGCATGTTAGAAGTTTGAAAGCTGTAGAAGCATTCCTGGGTGTTCATCAATCCACAGTCGAGGGAAAGAAGACTGTTACTAATATTTTAAGGAGTAGTAAAAAAAGAACTGCAGGAGTTGCAGAAGTGTACAGCATAATGTTTGGAGGACTGCACACTAAAACTCAAATCTCATTCCAGCTGTGTGAACTGTGGTGAAAGGAGGATGATAATATCAGGGTGATACAAGGAGACATTAACTCAATACAGAAGCAATTCAGCAAAGAAACTGCTTTCACAGAAGAAATTGTGCTCTCAGTCCAGACATCAATTCTATTGATACTGAAGAGAGTGATTCACTTAAATACTGTAATACACTAGATATATGAACTGAAGAGTTTAAAAAAGTTCAAACAGTTTTAAAGAGAAATAGACCAGGATTTCTTCAAAATACAGTGCTAATGGAAGCTAATGCTGCAAAAGAAGATTTAACAGTCAGTCAGTTATTGCAAGGTTCACATTTTATGCTTGTGTTTGTCTTTGGTTAGAGAGGCATTTTTATGTATTAATGCTGAAGTACAGGTCAATTCTTGCAACCGAATGTTTAGTAAAATCTATGCCATCTTTAAAGTCATAAAAATACACTAAAGCAGATGTGCTTTCATGCATGCACCTTTTTCTCTTTGGCTGGGTTTTTAACATTGTGAATGAGAGGCCTTTGGATGAGCAGTAAAATGTCGCATAGTTGAGATGAAATCCTAATCCTTTCACATCAGAATAGAGTTGTAACATATCTGCAGTGACACGCTCAAGAATCTAATGCTCAGCAAAGGCTTGTATGTTTCTCCGCTTTGAGTTCCTTGAGGGAAAGGGTATACACATGAGGATTTATGGGAGATTTGCAGCATCCTCACTTTGCAGCCTCTGAGGTCTCTTACTGTGACGAATCCTCTTAACATCAGTGTTAAACTTATGTTTAAGAGCAGAAATATACATCCACTCTCAGTTGGCTTCTGTACGGTATATCATGTCACTTCTGTACTGAATTATAATGGGCTGCTATCGAGAAACCTGTTTAAAGCCTTTCTAAGTTAGTAGCAATTCAAGATTGTGCGCTATATATGCACATGCACGTTGTGTTGCGGGGTCTAGTCCTTTTGATGCACCATGTGTTGCTAATTGTTACAGCACCTCAGGAAGTTGGGTGTTTGCCTGTCAGTACTGTACGACGTGTGATTCCCAGTGCTTTGCTGAGGCCTGTGGGGGCTTGAAGTACAGTGTCTATCAGTGCAAACAAGCTGGGAAATGTCTTTTCACATTAGCGCTCTGGTCTATGATTCAGTATCTAGGTCTGTCACCTGCATGAGGCCCTTCTAATATTCCCGAATGCACACTGTCATTTAGTTTTTTCCCCGCTTTGCGATCGTTGCTTGTCAGATGACCCCTTTGAGGTCTTGGGTAAAAGCCAGACCAGAATTGACTGGCTGTTCTAACAAAGTTTTGACAGGACAAAGTGACATATAACCATAGAAAGCCCTTAAAAAATAAAAAACAAAGCCAGAATTGGCTGGGCCAAAATAGGAAATTTGTGCTTATTCTTCATATTGTCATATAACGTTTTGTGGTTGTAGTATATTCAACATACTACTTATTTGACACACAGATATTATGTAGCGTTGGCAGCACGTGCATATTAAGTCGGCATGAAGAGGAATTTTAATCTATTTTGTAAATGCATCTTAGGGCATTAAGATGCACGCCTCCTTGTTTGTTTGGAAACCTGGCATGTTTTTTCCCTTAGTTCCGTTCATTTAAGCATATATGAACTCATCAAAAACGATTGCAATCCACTTGGCCATTTGAGAATATATATATAATATGGAAGAAAGATATGTCGTTACTTTCATTAATAAACATTTCATAATAAATAGGTCACACATGTCAGTGCCTTACGTTACGATCAACTTAAGCCAGCCAACCAATTGTAAACATTCAACACATTAGCAAACTCTGTCCTAAATCCGAATATGTTACTTCCCTACTATATAGCATGTGAAAAACAGTATGAGTAGTATGTACGAGTTCGTAGTATTCGGTAAAAAAGTAGGCAAAAAGTACCGGGATGACCTACTACTTCCATCAAGAATCTGAAGTGTGCATTCGATGGCCACTGGAGAGGATTTATGAATGGAAGTGAAGCGACGAAACTTGTGCTGGTTGGTCACGTGACAGTAACAACAACAAAATCCAAATTTTGGATTTCATTCATACCACTCATATTCAAACTATAAAGAGCATACTTTTTTAACGATCTTGGAGTAAATTAAAATTCAAATGTAGTACCTACTCGGACGGAGTGTTACACTGTCTACACCGGACACGACAGTAGTTCGGAAATTTTTAGTCTAGTCTGCCTCAGTGGTCTAACAACGCTCGTCAGTGTCAAAATGATTGAGATAACCAATCAGATCAATGAAGGCGGGGCTTACTCTTCAGAGAATCCCAGTGTGAAGCGTCAGTTTAACATTCAGAGAGTGAGGTAAGATGTAAATATGAAACATTTAATACAGGTCAACTGTTTTGCGACAGAAATGTTAAACGACCGACGGTAACATCCAGAGATGCAAACTACTCGTATGTTTTCGAATAATTTTTGAGAAAAAAAAGTAATTTACTGGATTCACTGTGTGCGACGAGACAAGAAATGTTTTACGTTTTCGACATATTAGGCATAAAAATAAAAGTACATTGGTGCAAATTTTTATGCAAATTAATGCAAATATTATTTGAAAACGGTTCAAATTTAATCATTACCCAACTACAATTTCTTTCACTGTTCTACTTTTTTTTTTTTTTTAATTGGTCCCCCCAATGTTCATGACATGGTTACGGACTTGCCGCGTCGCAACAACTTGAGGATGTCTACAATGAACCCATCAATGTGACCGCTGCAAATCCATTTGTTCTTCGTGTCAGAGGTAGCACGAGCACTTGAAGGTCGCCAGAAACAGAACGGGGCATCAGTTTACCTTCTGGAATTTGTCGTGTCAGGCCACATCCAGTGTAGACAGCCTCACTGATTATAATGGGCTCTATCTGCTTTTGTGTTGTGCCGCACGCATCTGGTGTAGCCACTGTGCCAGAAATCACTTTTTATAATTTATAAATCATTAAATTCCTCTTTTGTCTCTCTCTTATCTTTCCCCTTCCTTCCGACCAGGTCTGGAATCCTTGCGGGACAGCGCTCACTCCACTCCCGTGCGTTCGGTGTCCCACAGCGACTCCTTCATGCCACGTTCGCGCAGCCAGGTGACGGACTCCGGTGACCGGACAGCGATCATCTCCGACGAGACCTACAGTCCCTCCGACAGCGTTCTGCCCACGCCGGTGGCCGAGCACAGCCTGGAGCTGGCAGTCTCACGCCAGATCAACGGTGCCCCCTGCAGCATCGAGGAAGAGAAAGAGTCGGAGGCGGGCACGCCCAGCGTGGGAGACGTGGCCGAGTTAGGAGCGGACGGTAGGGCGGCAGGCCCCTTGCAAAGCACAGGCGGGGAGGCCGCGCTCAGCGAGACGGAACAGGTGAATAAGTTTGTTTTAAGTGTACTCCGTCTGCTCCTTGTGACCATTGGACTCCTCTTTGTCTTGCTCCTCCTCCTCATCATCCTCACTGAGTCCGACCTTGACATTGCATTTTTACGTGATATCCGCCAGACCCCCGAGTTTGAGCAGTTCCATTACGAATACTTTTGTCCCCTCAGACGGTGGTTTGCCTGCAAGCTCCGCTGGGTGGGCGGGCTGCTCATTAACAAGTGAAAATGAGGCACTAAAGCTCGTAAAGCCTCCCTTGTTGGGGTCGAGAAGACGCTAAACACGTGGAGAGAGAGAGAGAGAGAGAGAGGCGGAGGGCACCGACCTGTCCCATGAACCCAGCTTCTTTCATGACACTCCTGCTGATACACGGTGGACCACCAGGCCCACAGCTCCTCTTCTCTTCCACTTTTAGTTCTTTCTCCCCCACCCATTTTTACTTTCTTTTTTTCTTCTTTTTTTACAAAGACATTTTTTTGCTTTTTCGTTTACTTTTTTTGGATTTCAGGTCATTTCAGGTATTTTATTTTTACAAAAAAATGCAAAAAACAAAACAAAACTTAATTCAAAGACTTTAGAAGAATATATTGTTCCTTAAATAGGGAATATAAAATATTTTGTTGCAACAAGAGAATGTTGCCTTCATTTATATTTATTTTACAATAAAAATTATTAATGTCTTATTAAAGAATGTCGTGCGTTAAGTCCAGAGAGACGGCAAGTTGGTTGAGTATAGTGGGTTTGGAAAGCGTGAGAACGTGGAAAACCAATGCTTTTCTGAGTTTATGCATAATTCATATCCATCTGTCATTTAACTCTTAGTAATTTTCTGAAGGCTGCTATAATTGACCACATCGAAGATCAGATCAGCAGAGGGTTATGTGTAAGGTAAGAATGTGCAAGTTATTTTGGAGGAAAGACTGGAAATGATGTTATTTGAATAAAATTGATGGGTACATTTGAGTTCTGTATTTGGTGGCTTGAGATTTAGGGTGTCAAATACGTTTTAGGAATATAATTGTGTTTAGGCGGTAGCAAGCTGTGAAGTAGAAATCATTTTTAAAAGGTTCTTTCTAATGGATACAGAAAAACTCATTGGTATAAATTGTGTTCTGTTATGTGACCCAATAATGTCAATATATGTTAAAGAAGTTCTCATGACTGATTTAAAGGCAACCCATAGGTCCAGTCTAGCTACAGTAGATGTGCAATACTGTAAGGGTATGATTTTGATTTTTAAGAAATAAGTACATCACTGTTTGTTTTTTGTTTTTTTATGAGTATGTGCATTTGCATTATTATTATTATATATATTTTTTCTTTTTACATTTTTCACCCTGAGTCTTTCTCAAAAGAAAGAAATCCCATTGTATAAAGTTTTTTTTTTTATTTTATTTCATATCAGCCTTGCTCTTAAGTTTGTATGTTGTGGATATCATGCTATGATTATTCTTAATTACAATAACAATGCTGTACTTTTTGTACAAAAAGTAGTTAGTTTCCTAATATATCGACAGTTTTTCCATGTATATTTTAACAGAAACTGAAATGTTATTTTGTTATTGAAAATTAAATTATACCTTTTTTAGCTCTGTGTTTCAGATGAGGTCTAGAATCTATGGCGTTTCTTGTCAAGGGAGACACGAGAAAGATTTTTATCCAGATCCACGATCCATTTCCAATTTAACCAGTAATGAGAAAACCATCCCTGCGCTTTGTATATTGGTAAAGGCCCTGCATTTGAACAATACTGATCGCGTTATACACAGTTTAGCCAAAAGACTGTGTGTATGTTTATGTGTGTATGCTCATATTTTAACAATTGATGTTTTTGGCAATATGTACCAGAAGGCCAGGTTTAGTCCTGATTAGTCTATAGTATTTATTTAAAGACAAACAATTCTTCCAGTGGCATGCCAGTTGGACAGGGGTTTTATTTTACGTACATGATCTATCTCTGCCCCTTTGAAACAGCTATTGCGTTTGAGAAAGCAGAGGATAGAGGAAGTGAAAGGACAGAGCGGACTTATTTTTGTGTACAGCGAAAAAGAGACAAGTAACAGCCATTGGTAATTACCATAGTAATGGGGATGTTTTAGATCTTACATTGGTATTCACACTACGATAAATTACAATAATTGCAGCTTTTGAATATAGCATTAGTTTGTGGCAGCTCACAATCTTGGCTTTACTAGTGCAGTTATTTTAAATGAACATGCTTCGATCCATTGATCACAATGCTGTATGAGGCCAGAATCACTATGGTGCTAGTGAACAAATGGCTGAGATGTGTTTTAGGAAGTGGCTGACTGGAATATGTGTTTGATTAGCCGAATTGTGCAGTCGGGTCACATGCCTTTATAACCATTTCATAGAACTGCTGTCTTCCACCGACTACTGTTTCAGCTACAACACACAAACATGAGGTGCATGGAAAGCTGTAGCAGAAATTGTTGAAATCACTAACACAAGGAAACGAGAGAGGGCCATTGGAGTTATGCATGTCTCTTAACTTGAGAAGTATACATGCATGCATTTATAACATCTCTAATGTGCCAAATTATTAACAGCGTTGTGTTGGCTGAAGTCCATTTATACTTTTGTAGAACCTGATTATACGGTTGTTATTCGCAGTACAATAAAACAGTGGTCTTGCTCTGGTGGGTACCTGCATGCCATTGATGATCGGTTTTATTGAATCATATTGATAAATTGATTTTGACCAGAGAAAAAAAAACATGCTTGGAAGGCCAGTAAATGTTTTGAAAAAGATGATAATTGTTAATTTACTCATTGACAGCATTATGTAGCCTCAGTGGTCAGCCCTGCATGGCAGCGCCATTCAATAAGCAATAACCTGAATTATAGAATAATCTGAATGAATCTTTTTGGTGGTTTTTGTGCTGTTGTGTAGCAAGTCAGACTACCTGATGTTTTCTAAGGAGTTGGGAATTAATCCATTTCATTTGAGTTAGACGCAAAATTGCGATTTTAACTAAAAAGCTCATTTTATATGACGTTTATTGCCAACATTTGCTACATTTTATACTCATCGTGAGCACTCGCCATCTTGTTTGGATCCTCAACCGTCAAGTGTGCTGTTCTGAAGTTTTTCTTCTCTTTGTCCTTGAAATCCTATTGCACAAGCTTCAACTAGCGTGGACTCCTTCCTAGATTCGTAGATCAAGGGCAACTGCTACACCAGGAGGAGTCCTTGTGAACTTCTACTTTATACTTTTGTCTCTAGACAGTTTTCCTGTACTGTATGGAATGGCCAGGTTTGACTGTGATGAATGCAAGGCTCCGGAAAAGGACAATTGTTAGCTAAATTGGTTCATTATTTCAGTAAACTAACTGGGTTATTTCACAAGGTCCCTCTGTGAACTTTGTACAGAAGTATTTTTATGCTTCTTAGTATGCAAGTGTATGCATAGTAGAGTTGAACACTTCCCAAGATACTAATCAAATGAAAAGCAGAAGTACACTGCAGATAAAGCACTTCACTGGCTTAAAATATACCTTGACAGCATGTACAAAATGTTACAGCTTCAAGTGATCCTGATCAGCCTATTAAAGATGGTGATTTTATCGTTCAAGATCTGTTATTGTTGGCGACGGCTGTTAAACTTCTGGTTTATAGTACTGAATGGCTGCAGTTTTTAACTGTTTGAGTTTTAGAGATTTGGAGCTCATTCCATGTAAGGTCAGAATGTCCTCCATGTTCATTAAGGAGATGCCTAGAGGTGATTTAATGAACCACTCGCATTAGACAGCAGTTGTGTGATCTCTCAGAATAGGTTTAGTTCTGAAATCATTCTACCAGGGACTTTAAATTTCATCATTATTAGAATGAATGCTCCTTACATGCTTGCGTACAAATTCCCAAATTATTTGGTAAAATCTGACTTCACCTGAACCGTAGCTTTAAGATCTACTATGGCGCTGAGATCCAGTAAAGATCAGTGGTGGCAACATGCTTTATTTACTGTGCTTCTGTCACTTTGCCAGCCCCCACAGTCCCTTCAACAGCTATGCACATTGGTTTATGCATAGATGTGTCTGTGGGAGTGTTTTTCTGTAATCTGCATCTTTTCTGTTTGGGACTAGAGGTCCCTGTTTAGTTCCTTAATATATGAATATTGAAATACATACAAAACTGATGTGCCAAATGCAGTTCCTGTTAAGTCAGATTCATTCCAAAATCATCTTTGTACTGTAGGAAACCTTCCATGAAAATGGTATAAGAAATTGTTTCACTGATAGTCCCTTGTAACTGGTGCCATGGAAATATTCAAACTTGAAATAAACATTCAAAAGTGTTCGAGATATCTTGTGGTTTATAGAGCTGGCTGTATAATTAATCAGCAGGCTTATAGATATTCAACTGATTCCACTTATCACACCGATGTTAAAATATGACCATTTCCTTCAATAAAATGGCATCCCTGTTTCACTGGCATTTCCCCCTAAAACATATTTTTTGAAAACATTGCAAATTAATAATAGTAAGAACAAATGTGTGTGGTTAAATGTTTGCAAACATTTAATATGTAACAAAACAAAATATTTATTAAAAATCTGTGTTTAATATGTAACATACAAGTGACAAATATTGACAAATTAAATTTACTTGATATTCCCAGTGGAAATATTGTGTTTCTAGAGGTGAGAGAATGCTGGTTTGAGGAATGGACGAGCAGCGGTCTGTGGGGTGGGCAAAGACATGAAGCCGGGCCTCTTCGCTACTGCTGCTGGGACTGATGGAGCGGGCCTGGAACCCCTGCCTGCACTCCGACTCCCACCCCTGTATGCTCCTCCTCCTCCTCTTCCTCTTCCTCTTGATGAAGACCAGTTATTGCTGTACCCACTGCAATAAGGGTGGAGAGGGTTAGTTAATTTGGTTTCATATAGCCGATATGAAAGTCTGCACAATCTGTCTGCTGTGACAAACATACTGACCCTTTAGAGGAGGAGTTCTGGCCACTGGAACCTTTCCTTCTTTTGGGTTTTCTGGAGTAAGACCCTTGCTTTCTCTTCGCTCCTCGGCCAGAGGTGTTACTGAAATACGTTGATGTGATGTCACCTTCTTCATCATCATCTTCATTTTGATAGCCTCTTGTTGTGTCGATCCATCCTGAACTCTCGGCCTGCGCCTCAGCTGCAGAGGAAGCGTGAGAACATCATGTTTCTTCAGCTACTTTATAGGTTGCTGTTTTGAGCAAGCTGATATATGATCGGTTTCACAAAATAAGTTTATAGGTCTATCCAAAACTCCAGTCTGTGCCTCATCTTTGGTGGCCTGTAATATTATATTAAGTAATTTGTACTTGTCTTGTACTAAGGGAAATTACATTAGATTAAATAAATATGTAGGAGGCTAATGATATCGGCCAGTAAAATCAGAGGACCTCTTGTATTTTACACTTTATACCCCCTTAGTGGAATAGTTCAACCAAAAATTTTAATTCTGTCATTAATTACTCACCCTCATGTCATTTCAAACCCCTAAGACTTTTGTTTATCTTCAGAACACAAATGAAGATCTTTTTGATGAAATCAGAAAGCTCTCTGTCCCTCCATTCATTGACAGTTACGCAACTACCACTTTGATGCTTCAAAAGTTCATAAAGAGATTGTAAAACTAATCCATATGAATTGAGCGGTTCGGTCCACATTTTCTGAAGAGACTCTATATGATGAATAGAATGAATTTAGACCTTGTATTCACATAAACATTCATCAACTCACATAAGATATGCCCCCGACTAAAGATTTTTCTAGTCGACTGGTAGTCACCAATTAGTCGACTGTTCACAGGTTTATGATAGTATTGATTAAATATATACATGGGGTTGGGGAGTGGCATAGAGAAATCATTTCAGGGCTGAGAAAGAACATTATATGTAACATCGTTCTACATTACAGAGAAAAACTAAACCATAATAATGAGTGAATAAAGCGCGCATGCATAAATCTTGCCGTAGCGCCCCAGCAAAAGTAATGATTGTGGAAAAAACAGCAATGAGACTGTGAACATTTGAACAAATTAATAAACTAGTGATTTCTAAGTCAGTGTTTGCTGCAAAGATGAAGTTGAAGATGCTGACTCACCACCTCTACAGTACAGCGGAGCCGCCTTTAGAGAGAATTGCATGTTAAGCTAAGCATGCAGTAAGCGCGGTACTAATTTAGCTTCCACACTCACTTACTCGCTTGGATAGACACCTAATAATAGCACACATTTATTTAGGTTAACGTTTGAGCAGGCGGCCATGTAGAGAGGCTAATAACATTTCGAATTATAAGCCATGTCTGAGGTCAATGAATGTTTGGCGAACGTTTGGATTTCCTGCTTGACATGGACCATCCGTGTTAACGTTCTGTCTGAGTATTTTTTTTTTTCTGCAACTAACCTACTAAATAAAATTGGGTCAACTAAGCCTCTTCTCGTCAACTAACATTTTAACTATTAGGGGGCAGCTCTGGATATGGTTAATGGAAGTACATTCTCATGTGTTACGCAGCACGTCTGAGCTTCACGAACCAATTAGCTTGTTCTCGCGCCCAAAAGCAAGTAAAGTTGAGCTTCTGTTTATGTTTGCTGGTCAATATTTACATGTGAATAAAAGCCTGAATTCAATTTGTTCATCATATAAAGCGTTTGTCTCTCCAAAAATCAACTCAACCGATCAATTCACATGGATTAGTTTTATGATCTTTTTGAAGCGTCTAAGTTTCAGTTTGCTTAGCTATCAATGGAGGGATAGAAATCTCTAAGATTTCATTTAAAATATCTTCATTTGTGTGTGAGTAATTAATGACAGCTTTTGGGTGAACTAACCTTTTAACCCTCTGGGGTACTTTGGGTCCAAAATGACTCGAAGCGTTTTATAAAAAAAAAATAAAAAAAAATCGTAGCTTAATCGGAATGATCCGAAACTTGGTGACTTTATTGGTACTTGGTATATGAACATCCAAAAAAATTGGGGACAGGATTTGAAAAATCTAAGTGGTCGTAAAACAAAATAGTCACATTCAGGACCTTCGGGTCAAAAATGACCCCCATTGGAAATGAATGGGAAATTGGCAAAAATATGAAAATACAGAGTTTTTTTGTGCATACAATCTACAAATCAGCCAGGATGCAGAAAAAAAGAATCAAAAGTCAAGGGGTGAATCTCTAAGACATCAAGAGTGCAAAACAGATGTCCCCAATCCTGTCCCCAATTTTTTGGGGTGTTCATATACCAAGTACAAATAAAGTCACCAAGTTTCGGACCATTCCGATGAAGCTTTTTTTTTTTTTTTAAATGTATAAAAAGCAAGATCCACTATAGTGGTAAAAATTTGCGTGATAAAAATGCTCAATGTGTCCACCGGATGACACCGATCTTATTAATACAGCTTTTTTATTATATTCAATAGGAAAAAATGGATCATAATTATTGCATAAATATTCATTATAAATCATAAAATTATCTCAAAACACCAAAAAGAAAAGAAAAAATATTATTGAACAAAAATATATTTCATTGATTTTATTCAAATCTTTTTTATCTTAATCCTGCCCTCCGGGTCATTTTTTACCCGAAAGTCCTGAGTGTGACCCATAAATGAAGTACCCCAAAGGGCTAAGGTGCACCCACATTATAGCAAAAAAATAATCCATTGTCAATAGTGTAGCAATATACTGTATGAAGCACAGCTAACAAAGAAGTCTCTTCCAAACCAAGCAGCTTTCTATTTAATTCAGGTGACCAGTCCTCAGACAAAATTCTTGATCATGTGGATTCGAATTGAATCATGGATCATCCATTTAAGTTACTAGTCTCTAAAACAAGGTTAAGGCTAGAAAGTTTTAATGTAATGTAGTGTGTTTCAGGGAAAGCATTCATCTTGAGGATATAATCCATATAGATGAGAGTGTGTGTTGTCAAACCCTCACCAGGGAGCTGCCACTCTGAGTACTTCTGCAGCAGTTCAATAACCTCAGCTCCATACTTCTCCAGTTTGTCTTCGGTCACACCGTCAATCTGCAACAGCACCTCCGGATCAGCAGAGAGGGTCTCTGCACAGAAGCACATCACAATTAATTTAACACAGAGCACATGGGGATTAATTGCTTTATCTTAATGAGGCGTATCATCCCAGTAACACTACGTAAATCTGCTTGTAAATAAAAAAGACAACTGTAAATGTGCTGAAAGTTTTATAAATGCATTTTTTCTTCATTACATATTATGAAAGTTTGCTAACCAGCAATCTTTTTGAGTGTGGCTGTGGAGAAAATGTTGTAGTAATGAATGCCGAAGACTTTGCCCAACTTCTTGCACAGATCATTGAGTTCCTGCAGACACTTTTTAACCATCTCTTCTCTCTTAGAGACATTCTCAGTCACAGAGGCTTTGTGCTTTCTGATGCTGGACGCACTCTCAGTCTCAAGAAATTCAACCTGCAATGGGGTATGGTCATTATTCCAGATTTTGCATTAGTATTGAGCATAATAAAGCAGTGTCACAGGCAAGAATAATATATTATATTAATAGTCTCACCTGCATGCAGCCATTCAGTACAGCCATAGCTTTAGGCCCTGCAGAGATATAGGCCACTGCCTGGCCATTGTTAGTGATGTACAGATCCTCCATCAGAACACTATCCAGCACCAGTTTCTTGAAGAGCCTCTCAGCATTGTGTTTGGAATATGCTGCTCCCACCCCGAACATTCCGGACTGGATCCGAGCGCTTTTGGAGCCTGCCACACAGAGATATTCTTTTTGAGACCTCGAGCAGCAGTCCTGACAGGCATTAAATCTCAAGCACTGTATGAGGCACAAGATATTCATAGTAATATTCGCACTATCATTTATGACTACTTACCCAGAAATATGTCAACCAGCATGTTGAGAGTAAGCCTGTTCTGCTGGGCGGATTTGCCATATCGGTTTCCAACCTTCTCACAGTTCTCCTGCACAAACCTCGCAATCTTCTTCACATCATCGGTGACATTTCTTGATTTATATTTCTGAAGGTAAGTATGAAGATGCATTAATTTGCATTTGTATCTGCAATTAATACATAATGGCATATTCAAATTGTTTATGTAAATAATTAGTAAATTAACTTATTTTGTAAGCAAACTAAATTCAATTTCAAGCAATGGCAGTTATACAGTTTATTATTAAGCATTACATTTGCATAATGTATGCTGTAACTGAACTGATTTGATGATGGTCTTACGTGTGGTCTGGCACAATTGTCACAGATGACCTCAGGATGCTCTTTACAGAAGCTTGTATTAAACGTGTGCTCGCCAAAGTAAGCCAGCAACTGGATTCTCCTGCACTCGGCCAGATTCTCACAGAAATGCACCATGCTGTGAAGGTTGTTGATGTGGGTGGCTTTGGATTGCTGGTTGCCATCTTTATCCACTGCAATTATATGAACTGTTATGTAGGCCACGCTCACAGACAGGTTAACTATGACTGTATAATAGTGTCTGGATTTTAGTATTCCATATCCATGTTATAAACATGAATTATGTGAAGCACCCAAAAACATGTCATTTTACGGTACAACAAATTTAGTTATGTTGTGTTTCTATGTCTTGCTTAGTTTTAGTAATTTAGTGTGATAAGGGATTGTTATTTATATCCTGTCCTATTGTTATCGATATTTATATTGTAGCTTTAGTACACAAAAACTAGTACATACTAGCAATGAGTCTCTTGATGCGGATAACATCAGTGTATGAATAGAAGAGGACGCAGTGTGAAATCTCTCCATCTCGACCAGCTCTGCCTGATTCCTGGTAGTAACCCTCCACTGACTTGGGCAGACTGGCATGGATCACATAACGCACATCAGGCTTATCGATACCCATGCCAAATGCAATAGTTGCACACATAACCTAAAAGCAAAAGTTAAAAATTGTTAAAAATAAATAGTGGTATTTGTGGGAACAAAGATAAATACACAACATTCCTGATAAAAACACAACATTCCTGATCAAAAGAGCTGGTCTGTGTTTTTGGAGTAACAGTTCTTTTGTTTCAATTGTAAGAACTGAGTACCTCACCTGGCAGCCGTCCTGGTTGATCCATTTGTTCTGGACGTATTCCCGGTCACTGTCACTCAGGCCAGCGTGATAAGCCAGCGCTGCAATCCCAGCCCTCTGAAGACTGTCAGCCAGATTGTCGCAGTCATTACGAGACAAACAGTACACAATCCCAGAGTCACCTACACACACGGTCAACACAGTTTACAGGGTCTCCAGGCTGGGGTGAAAAATGATGAGCTAAAGACTGATTTAATCTGGCCAGCACTCACGAGGGTAATATTTCTTAATCCACTGAATACATTCCTCATCAACCTTCTTTGGCCTTTTTGGCAAAACTGAGTATTTGAGATTGTGCCTGTTGAAGCTCATAGTGAATCTGTGAAAACATTATCAATTTTAATATGACTAAAAAATGTATATGACATGTACAGGACTATAGGTCTCATGGTTGAGAATGTACAGAGTGAGTATCGAAGCATACATTTTATTTTATATTTTATTTAAAAAAAAAAATTGCTTATTTTTTGTAAAAACTGATTTTTTTCAGGATTATCTAAACAGCATTTATTTAAAATAGAAATGTATATTATAAACATTTTAGTGGTCATTTTAGACAATCACGTGACCTTTTAATAATGTGAGAAATGTATGTTACAGTATTTATGAAGGTAAGTTTCAAAATAATGTATCCATATCATAATCAATGTGTGAGTGACATTAATCAGAATACCATGTCCTAGAGTAAATGGTTTTATAAATCAAAATACATCAAATGACAGAAAAAAGTGATTCAGGAATTGCATGCAAGAAGACTTACACCTGAGGACGGGTCATTGCTAGCTGGTTAAGAATGTCTTTCTGAACTCTAGGAGTAGCTGTGGCCGTCAGTGCCATTATAGGAACCTTGGGAAACATCCGCCTGAGCTCATGCAAGCGCTTGTAGTCTGGCCTGAAGTCATGACCCCACTAAGGGAGCAATAGATCTATTTTACAATGTTTGTATGGAAAGTGCTACAATATTGTTTAGTATTAGTGCAAAAATGGAACTTGTAAATGAAGACAAAGACATTCTTAAGTAAATTATTAAAATCAGACTCTTTTAACTTTTATTGTTGCACTGTACAATTTATAAACAAGTTTACCTGACTGACGCAATGGGCCTCATCAATGACAAGGCGAGCAAGCAAACCTCTTTCAAACAGATTCTGAAGGGCACTAATCATTCGTCCACTTGCACATACCTGAGAACAAAAGCAACACATATTAACAATGGTTGATGCAAAATTGCAACACACTTGTCTGGCTTGAAACGCACCTTCTCAGGAGTGGCATAAAGCAGTTTGATGGTGGGATCCTTCCTAGACAACTGCATATAGATCCGTGCAGCCTCACTATCTTTTTTTTCCCCTGATAAACTAGTTGCACAAATCTATAACACAAAACTGCACAGTAAGCAACTAATTCAATCAAGTAGAGAAAATCATTGTGCATTAGGAAAAAGAAGGACTTACATCTAATGTGGTGAGTTTTTGGACCTGGTCAACTATGAGAGACCGTAGAGGAGATATGACTACAGTCACCCCAGCAGAGATACAAGCAGGAAGCTGATAGCAGAGACTTTTACCACCACCTGTGAAGGGGATGTCACATTTAAACTTTTCATCATTAGAATGTACATATATACATACATACATACATACATACATACATACATACAAGCATGTCTGTAAAATCAGTTATACAATTTGAGTAGCCAATAAATATAATATATGTGTAGTCAAGACATAGTGAGCTGGGATTTTATTTTGAGTCTAACATCAAAATAAGCAAGCTATAGATGTGAAAATGACTCATGTGGCTATAATGCTTGAAACAAACCTGTAGGCATCAGTACAAATGTGTCTTCTCCTAACAGTGCAGCATTAATAGCCTCCAGCTGATTGAAGCGGAACTGATGCAGCCCAAACTTCTTATGGAAAATCTTCATCATCTCTGGGCTATGAGGAAAGCTGAAGCCTCTAAAGCAGTCATGAGCAGGGTTTCTATACACAGGCTCTGCAGATCAAGACATACACTGGTATCAGAAAACTGCTCATCAAACCATTTCATGGTGTCTTTAATAATATGACCTAAATGGTAAGGGATATTCCACAGGGCTCAAAAGGACTCCCGGCGGCCCAAGGCCAGCGTGAAAGAAACTTGGGCCAGTTGACAGAACTGTCAGTTGCCCAATCTGACCAGGGATGATCATTTGCGTTTTTAAGCCTTGCCAACTTAAATATTCAAGCACAAGTATATGCGAAAGTACCTGCGTTTCTCAGTCTGGTACTTGCGCGCTGTTATAAGTTTTCTGTGCAACACACATCCAAAGTCATATTTACATATGTCCATATCTTATTACTGACTGTCTTTAACAATATTTATATAAGTTAGACTAGTGGATTTTGGTGTCATAACCTTATTTATTAAGGTTACATGGATTAAAAACACTTAAAACAATAACTAGGCCTATTTTATTTAGTACTTTTTTTTGGTGGGGCCAGTGAACATTTTGGCAGGGTAAGTAAAATTTGAACCACTGGCCCAACTGGGCTAGTAGAAAAAATCCTTAGCATGGAGCCCTATTCCATTCCTTAAACTTACCAGGGTTGGGTGTTTTGGTAGGTTTTGATGCTGTTGGTGTTGGTGTGACTGTCTTCCTCTCCAAAGGTTTTGAAGGTCCTCCCTCCCGCACTGATGGTGTTTTTGCACCAGAGCTGTCTCTTGAAGCTAAGACACTTGAAGGTTCTTCATAATAATCCGGAATGTCAGTCTCATCAAAATCATCAATATCAAAGTCATCAATATCAAAGTCATCAACCGGCTTCGTGTCTGCTCGAGAACTGTTGGGTACTGCGGTGTTGGTTTCAACATTGCTCTCTGCCTTTCTCTTGCCTGCATCCACTCTCTTGGGGGAATAAAACAGGTCAATCTGGTCCACATCCAAAATTTGATTGTTTGACTCACTGAAGGACAACCTTGAGTAGCACTTATCTGTCTTTGACTCAGATTTGCTTACAGCTGGACTTGACCGGTTTAAGATGTCCCCACTTGTTGCTGTTTTTGAGAAGCAGTTAGGATTCCAGGAACCACCAGGAGTTTCAACCCCATTGATGATGCAGTCGGAGTCCTCAAATATGGAGTCATTACCCAGAAACATGATGGAGGAATTGGACTTACGGCTCAGAAAGTCTGTTTTAACACCCCCTCCCTTTTCTGATGTCATTGGGGACATTGATGATGACAGACTACAGGGTGTGACTCCAAAACTTTGTCTGTTAAGCAGACTAGAAAATGGAGTTGCTGATCGGGCTAACTGATGTGCTTTGGATGGTGCACCATTAGCAAGAATTCTTTTCCTGTAGTAAAGACAGAGACACAGTGTAATGGAGAGTTATTAGATATAATGTAACAAGCAGTAATGACATCTAACAAGCAGCAATGACATCTAACACTGATGTAGTGATAGAAAAGTATAACTGGAACATTTTCTTCCTGCTGATTAATATGGTGAATTTCACAATACGCCCACTTGATATTTAAAAGAAAAAATTAATTAAAAAAAAGTAACCTACTATTAGGATCTTTTTTTAATATTTTGAATAATGGATTTATTTTCACGTATATCTAAATTAATAGACTTTTATCACATGTCCTTTTTCCATTAAATGAAGCAGTGTATGGCTACTTCCGATACTATGGCAACGCAATCAAAACGAATGGCAAAATCCTCTTGCCGGTGTTACTGCAGCGATCCGGCTGCTCTAATTCTAAACAACGACACCCTTGCCTCAGGTTTCACGATTTCTCGACACAACAACAATTGAGGAAAGCATGTGTGAGACTGATATGGGGGGGATGAAGGTCCTTCTTTTAAAATAACACATGGAAGTATGTTTGTGTGTAGTAGACCTATGCATTTCAAAACAGAGGATGTTTACATCTTTAACCTGCGAAAATGTTAAATATATTTCCCTTCCAAATGTGCATTCTGAACAATAAATATATCAAGTGCCACAGTCAAGTGCTCATCTTCTCATTTACAGTGTTTTTCTCTAACCATAGTTTTATTATGGTAAAAATGTAGTAACCATGTTTTATTCATGGATTGATTACCCTTTGTATTACCAGTTTTATTACAAATATCATGTTAAACTATGGTTAGCAAAACCATGGTTAATTTGTGGTTACCATGGTTTAACTACAATAACCATGGTTTTTATTTTTATGTGTGTAGTGAAACTATGGTTATTTTTTGTGAGAGCAGAATTAAAATAGATTATTGAAAGTAACTGCCTTAAAGAAATTTAACAATGTTAAACATTTAATTAATCTTAAACAGTAATGTGTTGAAAGCGCAACTGCTTTGAATACTAATTAAGAATTTTGACATAAAGTGTGAATTACATTCAAAGAAAAATAACAGAATAGTGACTAAAATAATTTATACAGATAAATAAATATGTTCATTCTGATCTTATTCACCATGTCACACACACTGCAGCGCTGCGGTCACTATTTAGACGAGCACTGACACCATGTGGTGAAATTATTACGCATGTTGTTTATGTCTCGTCTTATACTGGATTAAAAAAAAACACTAGTTCCTTTGAGTTTGGAAAATCCTGTACACAGTAATTATCAGTATGTCTCTTCTCCTGTCTCTGAAAATGTCATGAAATCATCCTCCAGATGCTTATTTTAAGAGGCATTTGTTCAACTAGGTGTTAACAGCACATTGAAAATATAAATAACTGGAAGAATCGATGCTTCAAGAACTTCCAGTATTCAATTCAACAATTTTAAATCTATAAATAATGCCACAATGCAAACATTTGCAATGGTGCTAATAGCAGACTTTTTTATTTTAATTATATTAGTTTTAATAGCAGACTGTAGGCAAAAATTTTAATAAAAGACCATGCAAAAAATTTTTTTTTAAATTATTATTACCCAGCAAAAGGCCACATTTATTGCTTTACCTGTGTGCTCTCTGCAGCAATAGCTCTGTACCGCCGGTTAGTGCTATGAGCTCATGCTCTGGAATAGTGTCCACCAGACGGCAAATAGACTCCATAATACTAAAGAGAGCATCATCTGTTCCTAAATCACAAACACGTACTTTAGACACAGTACATCAATTCATATCATACTTCAAACTTTTTACATTACAAAGCAATCCAGCATGAGTGATACCTTTAAAGTCTTTGGCAGGTTTATCCAAAGGCACTGATAGGCTTGAAGCAGATACATGAGGTAGCTTATTTGTGACAGCATGGGTAACAGAGTCAGATGAACTATAAAACAAAAGAGTTTTGGGAAACAAATTTAATTGGGGTAATGCAACTTCATGCATTCTTACTTATTTACACTGTTAAAGAGTTGGATTCTCATACTAAGCATGGCCAAAATAAAAAAAAAATTGGCTTATGAGGACATATGACAGAGTATCTGTGCCAAATACACTCCTTCAGGATTCAAATGTTTCTGAATGTTTTTTTAGATGTCATAATTGGTGGAGTTCCTTGTATGGGCACTTCACCCAGGCACTTCGCCCATCAACCAGAGCGAGAGCAAGAGCACAGCCATCAACGAGCTTCGTTCAGGTTACAGAAGCCGTCAGCAGCGCTGGCATTTTGTTTTTAGACCACGAAATCAACAATATCACTAAAGAAGTGTGTTTCTGGTTGTGAGGGAAAGATAACCTTGTTCAGCTTCCCAAATAACCCAGTGTTAAGGAAACAGTGGATGCAGTTTGTTTTCCTGGAGCTGCAACGGAGTTCAGCAAGTGTGTTGGTTTTTTCTCTGTCATGAGTCAAAACCACAGGCGGTGAGTGAAACTGCATCAAATGTCTGTTTTGTTGGCAATCGGTGCGCAAGTGCATATATTAATGTAAACAACACAAATGTATAGTGAATCAAAAGTTATCCAGGGATAATGCCATGATGCATTGTGTGTGTGTGTGTGTGTACACTCGTGTCTCTTTAGCTTCACCCACTGCACGCCTCCAAGAGTTCGGCTGTTTTTGAAAAGAATCAGAG
Source organism: Gobiocypris rarus (assembly GCA_023029165.1). Taxonomy (NCBI): domain Eukaryota; kingdom Metazoa; phylum Chordata; class Actinopteri; order Cypriniformes; family Gobionidae; genus Gobiocypris; species Gobiocypris rarus. The sequence goes on from CM040918.1 coordinate 6,498,347, forward strand.
CATCTGTCTTTTATAAATCTGATAAAATTAAAGACTCTTCGGCGATATGAAGGATGCAATACTACTCTATAGGTACTCAAGATTAACATGAGACTGGCAGAAACTGTGTGTGTTATGTACCCTTTAATGAAAAGGAAAGTTACTTATTTTCAGCCAAATGTGTAAAACATTTGTTAAATTAATTTAATCAATGAATGTATGTTACCTTTTCTCCTTATCTGAGAAAACGGGACTCATCTCCTCAGGAACAGGAGACGGTGGGATGAAATCCTCATAATTGTCATAAAGGTTGTCGGTCTCAATGTCATCAACATCTATGATGTTTGTCTCAGCCCATTTGTTTTCTTCAGTAGCTGCAATTCAAATACTGCTGATAAATGTCCTTGTGAGCTTCATATTTATATACAAACACTTTTCCTTAGCAGGTGAAAATTTTACAAAATAGTGATACTTCAAAAAACAAATTGAGGTGCACTAACTTGTAACACGTTTGAAATCCTCCTGGTTTTTAACTGGTGAAATACAGTCGATGATCTCTTCATCCTCAGTGTCACTCATTAATGCCTTTTGCTGGACTGATTTGTGTCTTGTGATTTTTTTAATGGGCGACTCTGGCGAGTCTGGCTCTGGCTCTGTCTCAGCAGGCTCTGCACTGACTCCATTAGTAGCTGACAGGACGTCCTTTGGGGCAGTTATGGTTTCTGTAGACTGTGAACCTCCATGCAATGTGGTCTCGTCACTCTTAGCACAAGAGGAATTTAGGGATGTGTTCTGGCCCGATACATTTGGCTTTATTGCAGAGGTCCCTGTAACTGGGGATGCTACTCTTCCCTTGACTGGGGTTTCAAAATCATCCAAATCATCCCATTCGTTGAAGGAAAGTTGAGAGATGTCACGCTTAGGTTCAGCCACAGTTTGATCATCAGTAGAATCCTTAGGCAAGGCTGCAGATTTTGGCAAAGCCTTAATGGTAGATTGGACAAGAGGAGTTTTGTTCACAGCAAATGGGTTGGCCAATGGATTAAGAGTAATTGTCTTCGGCCTGCTGGGTGCTGTGAAGAAGTTGACTTTCGGTGCTACTCTTTCAGGCTTTTGCGAAAATGTTACAGGAGTTTTGGTTACTTCACAGCTGCGGAGAACATTGACACTCCTGTTTGCTAAGACATTTGCACCAGTTACCTTTTGAGGAACTTCTACTTTGGAGATGCCTGATGAAGACTTCTTTTTGAAGCAAAACCCCCTGAACAGATGAATTTGAGGTTAGACACACTAGTAGCTACACATTTGGGATGATATGGCCAGTTCATTTGTATAAAGCATTTGGTACCACTTTATTTTACAGTGTCCTTGTTACACACATTACATGTAGTAATTTATGCATAATTACACACAACCCTAGAGTAAGTACACATAGTTAATTATTATTACTCAATACTTGAATGTATAATTACAGTGTAACACATATACCTTAAAATATAGTGTAACCAAGCATTTCTAAAAACATATCGTCCTTAAGCAGTTATAAAGAGAAACCCAAACCATGCTTATTTACTAATGAACTCCTTTAGCCATTCTTCTTTCTATCTGTCTATCTACATCTGTTTACCCATTTATCTATCTGTCTGTCTGTCTATCCATCTAGTGCATAACGTCAACATTATGTGCACAAATATCTATTTATCTCGCAAGTTTTATGTGCACAAATATCTATCTATCTATCTATCTATCTATCTATCTATCTATCTATCTATCTATCTATCTATCTATCTATCGCATAACGTCAACATTATGAGCACAAATATCTATTTATCTCGCAAGCATTATGTGCACAAATACCTATCTTTCGCATAACGTCAACATTATGAGCACAAATATCTATTTATCTCGCAAGCATTATGTGCACAAATACCTATCTATCTATCTATCTATCTATCTATCTATCTATCTATCTATCTATCTATCTATCTATCTATCTATCTATCTATCTGTCTGTCTGTATTTTAATCAGTTTTTAAGATTTAGTCAATTTATGCACAAATATCTATCTACCTATCGTATAACGTCAACATTATGAGCACAAATATCTATATATTCAAAGAATATGCAATAATGTTCTTACCCAGGCTTTGCTTTGAGCAGTGACAGCTTGTTCTGTGCAGCATTATTGTGTCGGTCCAGTTGCTCCTTTAGGTTGTTTTGAGGAAGACTCGGCATCGTGTGAGCATTTATATGAACTTCAAATCCTCAGTAGTTCACGTATATGGCATTTAGTCAACTCCACAAACAAACACACGTAAACAAAGAGGGACGCTCGGTTAAAACCAATGCGACATTACAACCCTCGGTTGTTAGCACAAAAACACTCACAGTGCAACGTTTCTTCGTTTTCTGTCAACGTTTGGGTCTCAAAATCACAAAAAGACAAACTGTTCCTTTACAATAACCGCCACCAAGCATGAAAGTTTTATATTCTGATACAGACAAAACATATGAGCGCCACAACGTCACCATAACACCACTGTAAGCTCGCGCTTACCGCGTATTCGTAGCTCGCGCTCTGATTGGACAGCTGCCCTTCACATCATTTCCGCTAAGCGTTGGCTTGTTCGCAACATCTAGCACAATACAAGTTTTAAGTATTTTCATATTTACCCCAGCAACATTTTCTCTTCATTCAATTTTGTCATTTTTGTTCAGTTGAGTTTTAATCTTGTCTCCACGTATAAACAACTGCTTCCTCTCTGGTGCACGTTGTGGTAGCTCAGATATTAGATGTGGATTTAGGTCGCCACTTACAGGCTTGCTGTGTAATTGCACATCATTTGCATATTTCACTCCACAACATCCCCATCTATCTATCTATCTATCTATCTATCTATCTATCTATCTATCTATCTATCTATCTATCTATCTATCTATCTATCTATCTATCTATCTATCTATCTATCTATCTATCTATCTATCTATCTATCTGACTATCTATCTATCTATCTATCTATCTATCTATCTATCTATCTATCTATCTATCTATCTATCTATCTATCTGTCTGTCTGTCTGTCTGTCTGTCTGTCTGTCTGTCTGTCTGTCTGTCTGTCTGTCTGTCTGTCTGTCTGTCTGTCTGTCTGTCTTTATTTTAATCAGTTTTTAAGATTTAGTCAATTAATGCCAATGAAAAGTAATCCATAAAAATCCACAAAAAAATACCTGAGAAAATATTTATTTCAGTACAATATTCTTTGTTGCAAAATCATTAAATTACAAAATCTTAATTTTTACAAAGTAAACAAATCAATGGTCATATTAATAGCTAATGAGTGTCAGGTAATGTTTTAAATGAATGTGAATGTATAGTTCATTAAGTATTTAACTGATTTACTGACAGCTGGTGCAGACTATTATGTCTCATCATCATTGAAGATGTTGTCCATTTTGCATAAAATTATTTTTTGTGAGTAAAATGTGATAACTCGTCTCCCTTTTCATGGTGAAATCATATAATTTTTAGTCATTTACACCAAAGGTAAAGGATAGGATGAGCACGCAGCAAGTCCACACATGTTCTTTCCTCTCTCAATGTAGAAATATCTATATGAGAAAAATAAAAAAATCATTAAAAATGACAACATTTATGGGAGGACAACTTGGTCAAATGTTCATATATAATGTCAATTTTGATTTTTCAACCTTACAGTAGCACAACATTTAAGAAAACCTCTTTTATTTGATAAAGTCATGCAAACAGACCCGTTAATTCCCCAGGTGGCTCCCCAGGAGTTCTTCACTATCCAGTACGGAGTTCCGTTCTCCTGAGCATAACCCACAGCAAGCACTGCATGGTTCACCTTGTCAGTAGTGTTGTGACACACAGTGCTATAAAACAGTCATAGCATATTACAGAAATTACCATGAACTGTCACAAATAAATACAGTATAAAATTATATTAATTATAATTTAAAACCACAATATGTAATTTTTGGCAGCTAGATGTCGCTTATTCAAAACAAAGGCATAGCATGATGACGCAGTGATTTCGCAGAGCTTATATTATGCCGCAGACAAGCGCTTCTGTTTCTTCCGCTCATGTGTATGTGGGGTAACGCAGCGCTGTTTTATCATATTAGATAAATTTGAGTGTGTTGAAAGTTATGTTATAATGCTACTCTGTGCAGTCACTCGTACGATGAGACACTTGTTGCACACTGCATTAAATAGATCGATATTAGGCATAGTAAAACATGGTACTCGTGGTAAATCAAGAAAACAAGATTCAAACAATAAGACTAACTGTGTTGAGCTGTATAATAATGTTTCCTGTTGATGAATGTCTCCAAACACGCCTGTCTAATAAAACACATAATATATTAAAGCGTCTCTGGTGTTTCCAGAAATTGAGGGTAACGCGGGTATGAGATCATTGATAGGCGATGCACGGACACGGTCCAAGTCCTGGTTAAAATCTCTTATTTCTCAGGATTTAAACATTGTTGGAAACATTTGGGATGAAGTAAATACAGAATATTTTAATTGTGTTTTCTTTTATTTAATGTTATCCTACATAAGAGAGCAAAAGCATTTATATTTCATCCCTACCTGGTATATATTCCATCTTTGTAGTGCATGAAATCACTTGTCACCTCATATGCAAAGCTGACAGGGTTCAACCTGGCCACAGCATCCACCATGCCCATTTCATCATACTAATAACAGAAATGTGAAATTAGAGTGAAGACATGTAGCTTTATTAATATGTGCACATGGACCATCACCTTACCTTTGTGATGTTTACAACATCCTTCACAAAAGCAGCAGCCAACTGTGGTTTGAATCTACATTCACCGTCCTGCAAGCAAGTAAGAGGAAATGTCACATCTTTATAAGTTAAAACAATAAGTAAAAGGGTAAAGTACTCACCCTAGCCGTGTAGGGGTAATCTTCTTCTGTCATGAGACCTTTGTTGTACATGATGTACTCAAAGGCATGACTTGGGAGGCCACTAAAAAGCATGTGACAGGAGTACAATGTTATTTACACCATTTTACAGTCGAGAATTTACACCTAAAACCATAAAATAAAACCCAACACAATCTGAACCTGTGGCTTTTGAAATAAGATGCCTTCATTTATCATTTAGGTATCTAACTCACCCGTTGCAGCCATGATTGTTGAAAGCACCTGCACAATCGACAAGCTGCTGCTCTGCCTTTAAAACAATGCACAACAGGAACAAGAAGAGGTCAGAGCAAATAACCTGATGCTTTATATTAACGGGTAATGAAGATTTTCTAAAAATGTTTTTGACAGGAGTCTCTTATGCTCACACAACTGCATTTATGTGATCACAGAACTGTTTTCTATTGTAGTGGATTTTAAAATGAAATGTATTCCTGTGATGGCAAAGCTGAATTACTATTTATTAATAAAATTAATTAAAGCAGTATGCATTTAAAATAGAAATCTTTTGTAACAGTGTCATTTTTGATCAATGAATGCATTCTTGCTAAATATAATTATTCATATACCTACCCCAAACTTTTGAATGGTAGTGTATCATGAAAATATGAATCATCAAAAAACTGTTTTCAACATTGATAATAATAAAACATATGGTTACACTTTATAACCCTAACCCTAAACTAAATAAACTCATAATTACTCCTTATTAATAGTTAATAAGGTAGTTGTTAAGTTTAAAGGAACACTCCACTTTTTGGGAAAATTGGCTTATTTTTCCAAGTCCTTAAGAGTTAAACAGTTGAGATTAACTGTTTTTGAATCCATTCAGCCGATCTCTGTATCTGGCTGTAGCACTTTTAACATAGCTTAGCATACATCATTGAATCGGATTAGACCATTATCATCGCACTCAAAAATGACCAAAGACTTTTAATATTTTTCCTATTTAAAACTGGACTTTTCTATAGTTGCATCGTGTACTAAGACCAACGGAAAATGAAAAGTTGTGATTTTTTAGACTGATATGACTAGGAACTATTTTCTCATTCCTGCGTAATAATCACAGAACTTTGCTGGCGTACCATGCATAGATATATATATATATACGTATATATATATATATGGTACCATGGGTGCAGCGGCAATTCAATGATGTATGCTAAGCTTTGCTTAAAGTGCTACCGCCAGATACAAAGATCGGCTGGATGGATTCAAAAACGGTAAAACTCAACTGTTTAACTCTAAGGGACTTCAAAAAAAGTGGAGTGTTCCTTTAAGTACTGGGTAGGATTGAGGGATGTAGAATATTGTCATGCAGAATACGGCATTAATATGTGCTTTATAAGAACTAATAAACAGTCAATATCCTAGTAATATGCATGCTAATAACCAACTAGCTAATTGGACCCTAAACTAAAGTATTACCAAAATATTTATTGAGCAGCAAATCAGCATATTAGAATGATTTCTGAAGGATCATGTGACACTGAAGACTGAAGTAATGATGCTGAAAATTCAGCTTTGGCATAACAGGAATAAACTACATTTTAAAATATGTTAAAATGGAAAACAATTAATTTTAAATTGTATTAATATTTCACATTATTACTGTTTTTTTAATGTATTTTTATCAAATAAATCCAGCCTTGGTGAGCATAATAGACTTCTTTCAAAGACATTAGCAGTAATTATTGCATGTTGATACTAAATAAAGTAATAAAACATTACAAAAATATATAATGATGGCACTTTAAATTAAAATCAACATTCACATACTAGTTGTAGGAGTTTCCCTGTGGCAATAGCAGTGACGGACTCTAGACAGCCTGTGGTGGAGAAAGTCCAGCAGCTACCGCAAGCTCCCTGAAATAATGTCAAAGATTAGGAGCCACAGATATTATAAGTACAGTTTTATAGGATTATTAGGGCAAGATACGCATGATACCTGATTTTTGACATCAGTTACAACGTGTCCTTTGGTTCTCCAGTCAATCATATCAGGATAAGGCCCGTTACTGCTCAGATGATTCCCTCTAGTGGCTGAGCAGTTCTGTCAGGTTGTTAAATGTTAATGAATTGTGGTACTTTCCTATTTCCTCATTGATCATGAGATACAGTCAAAAATAATACCTGAGGCTCTGTCAGGAGGTATGACTTTTAAATTCAGCAAAGGTCATGTCTGAAAACTGATTCAGCCCCACTGTAACGTGCAGAGAAATTATATGTGATTACAAAAATACATTGTTTTCATAAAATAAACACACATTCTGTAAGAAATAGTATCAGTCATACTTGAAAACTTGTGGTTTCCAGCATTATGGTGCTCAATCTTCTTCTTGTTTTCCAGGAAGATCTGCAGCCGCTGGTAATATTCATTTATCTCATATTTTTTATTATACTGCGAATTTCAAAAGAATAAATATAGTCACTTTTACTTCCTCTTTCACTTCCTTCCTTTAGTGCCGCCTTTCATTTTCTGAGAGGCAACATGAACAGACAATTACAAAACACTTGATTATTACCTGAGACATCCATGATTTGAAAAGATACTCATCTGTAACAAATAATTATGTTTTTATTTTGCTGGTGCACAGAAGAGTTTTATACTTCAACATCCCTTTTTATACTTCATATTCCTTCCCCATTCGTATTTTAATCTATTTCAAATGCTATATTACATATATAGGGCTATATATCACTTTAACTATAGCCTTTTCTATACTTTGAAAATCTTTTAGTGGTCATAAACTTATGTAGCTATTTGAACTGAGGACTAAGCGGCAAATAGCCAAAAGCGAAAGTACGACGTCGCGTCGCACGTACTGCTACGTGAAAGGAAAAAAAGTTGAAATCTTACCTTCCTCGGTGTGCAAAGGCACTGTATGTACCTGATAGAGAACCGCAAACAGCACCGGCAAAACCAACCTGTTCATCTTCACCCCTGCAGGCAACTCATAAAAGTAGCATTAGATTATGAGATCTCATTTCATGAAAAGAGTGCTTCAGAACTCCTCCTACACGAGGGAGGGATTTATTGTCCTCTGGTATTCGGGTCAATGGTTCACCACCGTTCACGCAATATTCTTTTGCTTAAATGAAATGTTTTACATAAAGAAATGAACAGCATTTTTGAGATATTTCATTAAAATGAAGAGCACTCATATAAAGCAGTTTTATTCAAGCTAAATGGAGCGGGTCACAACATTGACATCACATGACCAGTGTCATGCAAGTGAGTTAGACTAAGTAGGCCTATACAATAATAAAAATATACGGTCCATTCAACATTTCAGATATAACGTTTAAATCACTCCATAACATTTACCCTGTCAAACAATTTCTTTAAAAACATTTAATTTTGACTCTAAATGTTCCTTTTGGTCAGAATGACACTGAAACTATCTCAAGTAGCCTACTATTTTACAAGGTTTTTCAATAAGCCTCAAATCTGTTTTTTTATATATATAAGAGGATTTAAATGCCTGCTTTGTAATAAACCTAATTCTCTTTCTATGCTGATTTTACGTTTATAAATGTAAATTCACGAATTGGAAACCTATTTTTGTAGTATTCTTACAAGAGATAAAACATTATTTACTTACAATTTCACAAAAAAGCTCTCAGAACATGTACAGCTTGCACGCCTGTACTCAATGAGTTATTGTTTTTCATTTGTGTAAAGGCCTCTTCTTTCCTTGTCTTTTATTTGATATTTGGTTATACTTTGAGCTATGGTATTGGTTATTCATGTTTGTTTGTTTTTTCTCCCTCATGTTATTTGTAATTTTTATGTTCTAATTTTGTTGTTCCATAATGCAAACTGAAAGTTTAAATAAAGCATTAAAAAAGAGTAAATATAATATGTTTACTACAGTACATGCAAGTGTTTCAGTCAGTTCATAAAGATGATTTATGACATGTTTTGTCATAAATCTCTGTCCTGTTACCACATAGGCTAATTGATTGCATAAATGGACCAATTTAAACTATTTATGAATGTCTTATATACAGTAGGCTATTACATTATACATCTATAATGGATGTGTTTGTACTGTAGCATAATATGGAAACACTGTCCTTTTAAAGTTAATGTGCAAATATTCTTATGTGTAATAAAGTATTATAAATAAGAATACATTTATGACCTGTGTTGGGGTAAAGCATTACAAGTAACACGAGTTACAACATCAGATTACTTTTCTCAACGATTTAGTAAAGTAACGCATTACTTTATTATCTGTTACTTTTTCAAATACGTAGGCCTAATGCAAGGTATATGTTTCCCCATTTATTCAGTGGGTCTGTCCCAAATGGCACAATTCATGTGCACTCATGTTTTTGTGGACTTACAATGGCCGTTGTGTGCTCGTGATTGTGAAGTCCACCAGACCATAAGGGCCCTGTCTCAAATGGCACACTTCGGATTGACTTATGGACTTAATGGCTGCCCAGTCCATGAGACCGTTGTAGGGTGTCCCATTTGTCACTTTAGGTTTGCGGTCGATATGCACCCTTGATGCTCACTTGCGTTACATCACAAAAGTGTGGACTCATAGGAAGATTGCAAGTGCTTAGGGTTTCATTGGGACAGAGTTACTGAACCCTCTCCTCTCCCTATGTTGAGATGAATACATCGGGTAAGGTGCAGAGGCCAACATGATGGTTATTATAGTTCTAGACTAATTGTGAACATGCATTTACTCATCTCACTTACACAAAAACATATTCAGTATTCCTCAAAATAAGTGAAAACAGTGAAATGCCAACTCAGATTTTACAAAAACCTGCAACAATATGTTAAATTACAAATATACTTTATGTATTTAATCTCATTGTATTAAGCAGCGTCTGTGCTGCTGAACTTCAATTATCTAATTCAACCATACTAATAAGCAAAAATGATAAGCTTTCCTCTCTTGCTCTAATTCTTCTGCAATCCAGAACGGCAGCACATCTGAAAGGTTTGTTTGAGCTACGCCCTCTACTGTACAGGCATGAATATTGCATTTCCTTTGGCCTTAGACTTATTTGACATTTGTTCTGAAAGAGCCGTTACATTTGCCAAAAATTTAACTTTTTTTGTTAAAAGCAATCAAGCCCAGCCCAAATGAGAAAAAGTAACGCAAATGTAGTGCATTACTTTCCATAAAAAGTAACTAAGTAACGTGATTAGTTACTTTTTTAGGGAGTAACAAAATATTGTAATGCATTACTTTAAAAATAAACTTTCCCCCACACTTCTTATGACCCAATTTTTCAGAGAGCAAAATGAAGCGTGCATGACAAAAACCACATACAAGGAAGCAATATCCCCCTGAGATAGAATAGATTTATTAGCAAGAGGTAATCAGGAAACATACAGTTTATTTTTCTTTCTTTTTCTTTTCTGTTCATTTCTCTTTTTTTGTACAAAACTGGAAATATTTCCCGAGCCGTGGAAATAAACTTAAGGGTTGAAAGATAATTCTCATACCACTGGGTATTGCTAACAGCAAAATGTTTGTTTGTATGTTTATATATCATTTATAAGAGTATGTGCACATAGATGTGTATACAGTATATATATATATATATATATATATATATATATATATATATATATATATATATATATATATATATATATATATATATATATATATATATATATATATATCCTTTTTAAAGTTTCTGGCTGATACAGTGTTGCATGCCTGCCACATGAGCGATTAGTGTGTTTCCAGACTGTACATAGTAAAAATACATACAAATATTCACAGAATAAGCACTACATTACTATATTCCTGCTAAGAGAATGATTATAGACAGGATTACAGTATATGCAAAACACTTTAAAGTCCTCTACCTCTAGATCATGGTTTCAAAAATCACAAATCATATAGCATTGAGTGTGTAAGCATAGGATACAACGCTTTAAAGAGGTGTGCTTTAAACTAGTACATGTTAAGAAATACATAGGGCTGCATGTACAAAATATACAGAATACTTTTCTGTGTGGCGAGTTGACAATGTTTGTACAAAAATGTCTCTACGGTCTTTTTTTGTCTTTCTTTTTTTTAGGTAAGGATGCAGAACCCTACGTCTTTATTCTAGGACTACAAAAATACCCTTTGTATGCTGCAAGCGGGAAGGTCATTCACTTTTGATCATACTCTTAAACGACAATGCATTTTACAAAGTGATATTCAGTCACGTTCCACAATCACTGGAACAGCAAGAAGAACATAGATTGTCTGTAAATGTACAATAGCTGGATAATCTGGTGTAGAAGGATAGTGTTGAACCCAGAATACCTCTTTTCCCCAAAATGCGACTGTGAGCAACGGAAACATTACATGGGTAAACAATCACTAAACGACTAGTTTCAAAAATATAATGCTGATCTAATAGTCCTTGCTTCTTTTTGTGGAGAAATAGTCAAATTTTGGGCTGAGGAAATAATAAATCAATAAAAAAAAAAGCTGCAAAATGAACAAATTTCTCATGCAAGAACAGATCAAAATTCTTTTTGGCCGATAAGAGAAATACTGTGTCTTTTTAATGTATTATAATTACCAAGCTATACACTGTCTGCATTATTAGGTCATGCCAAAACTGTTAGAAAAAATATCATGGCAGTTTAGGCATTGCAAAATCAGAGGATGGACGTTAATTATCGCAACTAATAGATGTAAAAATGATGGAGTTGGTTCAGCTAAGTACAGTGACATGTGCCTTGGAATATAATAGTATAACAGTATAAGTGTTTCTATACGCTTGGTTGTATACAGTAATATATCTGATTTCCACATTGCTACATGGTATGCATATACCGTAAAATAGTTACATGCATCTATTAAAATCTCAAAATGCTCCTGTCGGCTTTTCATGTTTCATTACGGTGATGTGGATGAGCCTGATCAATTAAAGAGACAACCACACCTTGAAATAGAATGTCACTGTTGGATTAAATCCCACTGTTAAATAATTTGGATGGGGAAAAATATGATTCCTTAAAGAACAAAGGCTAAATCAACAGGGAAGTCCTCGGTGAAAGATCTGAAACAATTAGGCAACATTTGGTTACAACTAAAAACAAGGAACACATCCAGGAGTAATAATCATGTTACAAAACAGAACACGTGGATGTATACTGTAGAGAGCATGGTGTCTGTACATTTTGTAGACGTTAAGCAGAGCCTCTCTTAGTTGGGCACTTTAGGCTCAATTCTGAGAGAGGCTTCGTACAGGCCTTCTTCATCCATTACCAAGCTTTGGTCCAGTAAATACAGTACTGCCTGGAAGATAAACGCAGCATCAGTTTCAATACTGAATGTGATTCTTCAATGCAAACTACACTGTGAAAACAGCTCTATTCAAGTTTCTCGAAGAAAATATTCTCGCAAATACAATACGCCAAAAATACCTGCAGGTTTTCCATTTATCTTTCAGTGAATTGGTATGTTAATGTTACTCAGAAGCACATAAATATTCTGTGATTAAATGGCTTTGTAGAGATACTGTGATGTGTTTCTAGATTCTGTCTGTGGGCTTTGCAAAGATCTAACCAAAGAAACGTATTAAAAAGAGCTTGTAACTAAACCTCATGCCTCCATTGGATCCTCATAACTCCACCCCGCCTCTATCGTAAATGACGTGCCGCACGCAATTTGTATCATCTCTGCTTGTTTGCAATGCAAGGGTAAATAAAGAACTGTTGGTTTGAATAAGTAAGGGTTTTTATTACTCTAGAAACACTATATATAAAGGCTAATGTTTTATGTGTTTTAAGTGTGTTAATCTAGCATTTGTTGTCAAGTCATCGGCAATAATGTTTTAAAAAGCCTGTGCGAAGCACTTCATTTCATTCAATTTGATTTTGGCCAATTGACAGAAAAAACTGAGCGCACACATAAACTGTAAGTTGATAAAAACATAATGTGATGCACTTACGGCCTCATATAATGGACAAAACGCGTCAAATTCTCACAAATTCACTGGTCAAAAACCTTGTTACTCCTTTTGAGCTTGATTTTGGTCAAATGTTAATAATATTTTGACACATGCAAGTGTCTGAGCACATATAAAACCACAATACTAACTTTGACAATGCAGTGTTTAATAATAAAATAATTAATAATTAAATAATTCCATTTCCAGAAAAGTAGCATTTTTGGAGATACAAGGTTTCTGCCCAACAGCGACGCTACAATGTACTAACTGTACTAGTACTAGTGCATGTTTATCATGAAACCCAGTATTTGACCAGTACAAACCAACATTAGATCAATACCTTTGGCTGGTAATCAATCTTGTATGCCGTTTGCTGAAACTGTCTGATTTCTCGGATGATATGGGAGATCTGTCAAAAAAAGAAAATATGATAAAATTCTATCGATGACACTTTTTTACATGCTTTAAAGAAACACATCTAAAAACATACCATTCTCATCTTGGAAAAATTGACCAGGTTGTCTTCTGTGTAGTTTGGGGTCCCTTCCTCAATAAAGGCCAAGTCAGTGAGGTACATTCCCAAATATGGCACACAGGGAGGGTCACAACTAGCAGAAACATTAGGAAAAAAATATTAGCCATGCCATCACGTTTTATTGCCATTTCATATTACCATAACTAAAGCAATGGAAAAACAAAAAACTCTTGTATACCTCTCAAACACATGGGTCTGAGTTCAATTACAGCAACAAGTTACAAGTACAGCAAAAAAACGTACTTTTTTAAGGCCTCTCTGAGATTCTTGAACCTTCCTTCAGACGAGACCAACTTCTGCAGCTTGTCAATGACTGTTTTGGTCTAATGATTTAAACGAAACATGATGTTAAATGTAATGAATCTAGTTTCAGTGGTCAAAATACACTTTAACAGCATCCATAAGAATATTATAAAAAGTATTTAAAAAAGTATCTATTACAAAAAGTCAGTTAATATCAAATCAACAACAGGATGTCATGCAAATAACACTTAAAGGTGCAGTAAACGATTTCTGAGAAACACTGTTGAAAGTGGATTTCAACAAGCAGCACAACACGCTTTTAGCCAATTAGCAGTAGGGGGCGTGTCCACTTATGATGGGGGAGGAGAGAGAGAGAGTGAGCAAGAGGGAGATTTGAAGAAAGACTGTAGAACAGGGCTATTCAAATCTTACCCTGGAGGGCCAATGCACTGCAGAGTTTAGCTCAAACCTTGATCAAGGTTTGGAGGGTTGAGCTAAAATCTGCAGTGCATTGGCCCTCCAGGGTAAGATTTGAATAGCCCTGCTGTAGACAGAGAGATGGCTGAGAGACATTAGAAAATAGAAAAGCTCAGAGGAATATGATGGAAAAAGAAGGGTTATGATCAGGCAAGACCTGCATTAAAGGTAGGCTAGGCAATTTTTTTCATACACTTTTTGATATTCTGGTTGAAACGTTCTTCACATCCTGATTGCACTCAAAAATAGAAGTGGTCTAAATATTAAAAATGCACATGTATCATCTGTGGAAGTCTCAAGACTAAAAAAATATTCGTCCAATCATTGCATTAGGTCCAAATGCAATGATGCGCTGTCCTATGTGCCTGTCTGCGTATATATTTCCATACTTCCGCGCACCTGCTCGCGCAGACATCACACGTCATCAACATGTTCCATAAGGCTATGCAGAGTTGTGGACAGACAGTAACCGTAATTTAGAGACGGCAACCCGTGACTTTCAACTCAGAGCTGTTCACATCCTCAGATTCAGATGGCAACACAATCAACGCTGAAACGAATCTGTAGCAGTCAGGTGGTACAAGTAAGAGCTCTCTAAGTTGTTTACATTCATTATTATTGTAATGTTATGTGCTTTGAGACATGAAGTAATTTACACTGTCTCTTATGACGCTTTGCTGAATATGCTCGGGGTGTGCGCGACATGTGAGTTCATGTTCCTGCGAGGCTTTGGAGACGCTCTGAAGAGATCTAATGCTTTCAAAGCAAGCTTACTATTGCTAGCCACTCTGAAATTTCCTACCCTACCTTTAATATTAGCTTTCCAGCACTGGCGAGACCTAAACAGGAAGGCATGAAAACGGATGCCAAGGTTGTGTTGTTTCTGCGCTATACAAGAGTAACATTGGTTTTGATATGCTGTTGTTGTAATGTTAGCTATAGTAACAGGACAGTGTGCATTTTCATACATTTTGGGGGCAGTGAAGGTAGGGGAGTGTTTGTTTGGGTTGATTTCAAACTTTTCTCAGAAAACGTTTACTGCTCCTTTAATTGTCTGAACAGTCTAAAAAACGGCCCTACTTGACCATTCATACCAACTGACATGATTCATGTGCTCACATTCTTTTTTCAGTAGCAAACCCCATAATCATTGCTTCTATTTTGATGAGGTTTAATCAAGTAGTTCCCTACCTGTTTAGAAACTTTGAGCCAAGTTTTCTTCAGACGGAAGATGGAGCTGCGATTTAGGGATGATGTGATTTCCAGCACAGCATTGTAGTTATGGAGACAGCGGCAGATATCAGCCACCGCCACCCACTTCTCTATCACTGCTACCCGTACATTCACATCCTCACAGCGCAGGATCTCTGTAGCGATCAGGTTGCTGATCTTTAAAAGAGACAGAGGTATATTTGAGACAGTGCATCAACAAATACATTGCGAGAACTGAACATTTACACTTATCTAGAACAGATGCTTTCACATTGAACACTTACATCATTGAAGTGTTTTGTCGTTTTCATGATGTAAGGTGTTTTCTCATTTTTGTCGTTCTTCATCCATCCTTGACCAAAAAACTCCCTGTACGACAATAAACACATTTGTGAGGAAAAACACTGCGTTTGATAGCTTACAGGATTATTCACATTTCTTCATAAATATTTAAAGGAGCTATATGTTGAGCTTCATGTATTAATCACTTTTTGTATTGCCAATGTGTGAACAGCTTGTAATGAGACTTAATAAACGAGACCTTCAATGACTTCAATGGGTTGTCTATGAAAGCCTGTAGACTGGTTTTTATGTGAAGGACCGAATGGTTTTGCAAAAAAATCCACAGGATGTGATGGTTACGCACGCTCCCAGAACCTCTCTTATGTTCAATGACACATGAAGTGAATGCTTATTCAGGATAATGCAAAAGTGCAATTCTGTTCTGTGAAGTCAATTTGTCATGCAAAGAAATCTGATAAGAAACTATAGTATCACACACATAGCCAGAACTATATAGCCTATAGTCTGAAATATACTTCACAATCAAACTATCATAACAGTGTCATTTTAATTACCTCATCTGTCGACATGATGCCGGTGAATTAAAGCTTGCGCAAATATTTCCACATCATTATGATCAGATACTTCTTAACTGCCATGTGTCTCACGCTGTCATTTTTGTTGTGTGCTTATTTTGTTATTGAGAGTAAAGCGCGCAGCACATATTTACATATTCATCTAAACGTCGCTGAATGTTCATTAACAGTATATCACTGCAAAAGTATTTCCAACTTATTTTTAATTATAAGCAAAGAACGAATATATTGTAAGTATATCAGGGCATTAAATCACGTTCAGTCTCTAGTATGTTACATGTGCATGAGTGTGAGTAATACATTGTTGACTGCAGTTCACTTAACAGCCACCGGTGTCTCTAATAACAAGGGTTTCTGAATTCTACATATAGCCCCTTTACATAAGTATTATGTAAAATCTAATCAAACAATAAAATTAAGCTTTTCTTGTTAAATGCATAGTTTACCCAAAATTAAAAATAATTTACTCAGCCTCATGTCATTCATGTCAAAGCTGTATTGAGAATCTATCATATGACTTCAGAAGACATATAAATGTCAAATCATATGTTAAAAACTGAGTGAACTATTCTTTATTTCTGTAGTCCCCTAAAGAACAAATACATTGAAACGTAATTACACTCACTCATATGGTATGACTTTGAAAACAAGGTGGTCCAGCAGGGTGAGCTGCTCTGCGATCTCCAGAGCTGAATGACTCTCGAAAGGCTCTGACTTTCCTCCTTCCGCCTACATAACAAATCAATTAGTTAAATAATAATGAACTGAACAATTTGACACACAAGTGGTGCTCTGCATATATTGTACACTACCATTCAAAAGTCTGGAGTCAGTAAGATTTTTAAAGAAATTAATACATTTTTTCAGCAAAAATGCATTAAAATTCATCAAAAGTGACCGTACATATATTACAATATATATATATATATATATATATATATATATATATATATATATATATATATATATATATATATTTTTTTTTTACTTTATATTCATCAAAGAATCATGAAAAAATATATAACTTATAAACTATAAATTAAGCAGCACATCTGTTTTCAGCATTGATAATGATTTTTGAGCAGCGAATCATCATATTAGAATGATTTCTGAAGGATCATGTGACACTGAAGACTGGAGTAATGATGCTGAAAATTCAGCTTTGCCAAGACTTAAATAAATAACATTAAAAATATATTAAAATAGAAAACAAATGTAATCATATTTCATGCAGCCTTGGTAAGCATAAGCTACAGTACTCCTTTCAAAAACATTAAAAGATCTTGCCAACCCCAAACTTTTGAACAGTACTATAAATACATTATGTTGAAACAATAAACTTCTGATTGCTTTAGCAGTGAATGGCGTTAATGTGAAATATGTTAATGTTGAATCATTTGAAGGATGACCCAGAATCACCCCACTCACCATCTGCAGCACCTCCTCCAGACAGATCTGATTGTCACCAGGATCCTCCTGTGTCAATGTCCTGTCAGAAACAAATGGATGCTTTACAAGCAAAACCACTAACTAACTTACATGCACAAATGTTTATCAGATCAGATGACAGAAGTGGCACACAAAACACCACAAGACAGGATAATCCAGCTATTGCAACACACTCATACATTTTTTTGTTGTTGTTTGTATTTATCCATAACCCTACATGTGAGCATTGCATCTGTCAGGGTGAAGGCAGACTCGACTCACCTTATGATGTTGGCTGCTGCTTTCCTTTCCTGGGTCAGAAGTTCAGGATCATGCATCACCTCCTCCAGGAAACTAATCACCTTCATTTTCAGCTCAGTGTTGGTTTCAAAGTCCTGCACACACAATACGCAGGTATGTAAACACAACTCTGTAGAAAGCTCTTTCAGTACTATTATTATTTTTTTAAATGCTGTTTATATTTGACCATGTTTTGAAGGAGTCATATGATGCTATTTTAAAAGTGAATTATTTTGTATATAAGGTGTAATAGAATAGGTTAACATGCTTTTAAAAAACACAGGCTACTGTACATTATTGCAGTACCTCTAAAGTTTCACAGTGATACGTAGACTTATATAGCCTGTGTTGTACTCTCACAGGTTCAGGAAGCTGTCCTCTATAAACAAGCACACTTCTGGGGTTGTACTGCTCAAGAACAGATTAATAAATAAATCTTAACCACTGATTCCTATGGTTTTCAGATGGCCAAACAAAGTGGTTTGCTTTTGCATCCAAGCACACAGCGTCTCCGGGGCATGACGACAACACTACAATTCACTGAAGCCTTTGCATACACGTATGTCTTATGCTATGCATTAAGCTAATATTTCACATTGTGACATAGTCATTTGAGGAAATAATATCTGGACGTCGATCGAGGTGTTTTAGGCAGGTTCCTCCGAAAAAAATCCTTTGTGGGAGACTATGAGCTTTGTAACTTTGCAGTTCGTATACAAGCACAAACAGATAGATTACACACTAAAGGAAGAGGAAAACATTAAAAAGCATCATATGAGCTCTTATCATGTTTACATTTATTAAACATAATTCAGCACATCAAAATAATTGTAGAAAAAAATAAAAATCCTTTTAGGTCTAATATGATAACTTTTGGTTTCCATTTGGACGCTTCCTATATTAGTATATTATTATAATGTGTACTCAATCTCACCTGCGAGTGTTTGGACACCCAGTGCCTGAGGACATTGAGAACTCTGTTAGTTGCTGCTCGACGAATCACAAATTCCTTATCTCCGTTCCTCTGATCCGTGGGGAACCCTGATAACCAATCAAAACATTAATCTCTTTTTTGCCAGCCAACAAATATCCACAAACTATGAGAGATTGAAACAGATTGGCGAATCCTACCTGTGCTTGCCAGAGACATGCGGCGGTACTTCTCCTTGGTTGGCGTGCCCTCGTTGGCACCAGCAGTGGCAATGGCGAAGGCAGAAGCGGCAGACAAGGCGCTACGGTTGTTATCCAGCTCCCGGCAGGATGACATCACCATGCCATTATTGTACGAGAACAGAGAGAACTCTGCCCAGAGAGAAAGACAAGTAGCACATACGACTGTTAAATGCATATTTGGAGGTTAATTGCAATGGAAGCTTGTTTTTTGCAATTTATTATAGCTCACAATTCTGACTTTTTTCTCACAATTGCATGTTCATATCACACAATTCTGGCTTTTTTATTGCAATTCCAAGTTCTGTCATAACAACTCTTGGAGTGTTTCGCGTCTCAGAGCGGATGGCGATTTCTTCAGTAAAGTATTGAAAAATGTACTTGAGTATAGTAACAAAGTATTTTACTTGTCCACCACTGAATATTACTGATATTCTTCCAACTAGTAATATAATTCATTACACTAGTGTTAAGCTGTTTATGTAACGGGGCGATTTTACAAATTTGTATGCGTCTCATTCAATCAGAATTCAAAATAAGAACTATCCATTTTATAAGGAGCGTTTTCGAATTTTAATATTAAATATTTTTGGAATTTATATAATTTTTAAAAATAAATATATAGTAAACATCACAACTTGAGCTGAAGTGTATCAATGCAGTTTACTTAAAACTTGTTAGATATGAAGCGTCATCTTCCCGTAGCCAAAGACTAAAAGGTCCAGACAAATATTAAGTGAATGTGGAGTTACTGTGTTTCAGAGTGCTTCCCCTTTAAGGATACAGCAGGTGTAAAATAAGACAAGATGGACTCATGCAGAAATAATGGAGGCAGTGACATTATCTCCACAATGGATAAGCCTCCGATGATGACATATGAAAATGTCACAAACATCAACTGCACCCAGCCACTGTTGAACAAAAACGGCAACCAAGATTGTCTGCGACTGCCAGCGAGACCACAATAAGCACTTATCTCCATACTGTTAGTTTTATACTTGCAAGCACTTTCCACAGGCTAATGCATCATGTTATCATAAAAAAAGCACGATGCTGCAATGATGTAGTGCATCTAAGCATCCAGCAGGTGGCGGCGCAAAACGTAAAATCGCAGACTGCGTCTTCATCAAGACAATAGGCTGGGCTCTGGTTCTCAAGATGGTTGAGACTAAAAATAGCTCAACATTTCACTAAGATGAATGTCTCAAATACACTCTCAGAGAATAACAAAAGCAGCATTTTAAAGAAAACAAGTTTGTTGTTGCATGCTGCAACAAAGGCTTAGAAAAGATTACCTGAGGGTAACCAAAACATTATTTATTTCTCTACAACCACAAAGCTTGACGGAAATACTGAGTCACACATATGAAACAATGGGGTCATTGTTGACCTTTGAACCCCTATTTTAGTTCGTTTTACAAGCAAGGAGACGGCATTGTTGTTGCAGTGCATCGAGTGCACCGGGGTGGCAGAGAGAATACACGCTAATGGTTGCTATGGCACAAGTTTCCCAAACACCTACTCACGCCTCCTTTGGCGTTTCCCTGAGCTTTTTTTTTTTTTCTTAAACTACAGAATTAATGAGATTTTGCATGAATCGTGTCTTCCATCTCTGTCCTAAGAATCACTTCAGACCTTTACAGATACAGCATGTACTTTAAAACATGAACGAAGACTAGTGTGAACAGGAACAGAACACAACAATGTCTCACATACAAAATGCTAAGGACCTTGGCATTTTTACAAATGTTCAAAAAATCTAATGTTACTGGACCATTGAATTAAACACTCTGTTTCTCAAAACAGCTAGTCTGCCATTTTGAGCCATTGATAAATGCAACATTTGGCTGGTCTGAAGGGTGCAGGTGGCTTGTCAGCGTGAGATGCAGGTGCTCTGGTTTTCATGTCAGTGAGCGATAACAACATGGCAGGGAAGTCTAGGACAGAGTGTCTTCTACCTGAGGAGTTTTTGCATTTGACGTTTTTGGGAGTGGTGGGTGATTTGGTGGGCGATACTTCAGCCTCTGCCTCGTCACTCTGGATCGGGTCGTTGTCGTTTTCCTCCCTCACTGAAATATCTAGAAAAAAAATCAGTCATAGACATTAGTTATCTATGCATAACATATCGAACACATGAAAGAGCACCATATTATGACAGTTTGCAGTCTGGATTTCAAAAATACTGGTGCTTCAGTACCAAGTTTATACTAAAATTAAAAATGTAACAATACCATCAGGGTTATTATCGTTAACTAAAACCATAAAAAATAAAAAAATACAAAATTGTATTATGTGTAATAATAAATTAAATATTTAATAATTTTCAGCTAGTTGACAAGGCAACTAGTTTAGTTTAAATAATAAAACAACTAAAACTAGAATCTAATAAAAAAAACTACTGTATTTAAAAATTGTTACCATGATAACAGAAAATACTAAATATCTTATTGAAAATATTAATAATAAAAACTATAATATTATATAAATTACAGTAAAATGACACCTGGGTATTTGTTACGCAAGGGTACATGCCATTGTTATAATTTAGTTAGTTTAATATTTATATTAAATCACAACAATAATGCTATTGTACCTTTTTTTTTAAATGTATTGAATTTATTTTTTTTATTTATAAATGTGTACTTTATATATTAATAATAATAATAATATTATTATAATAATAATACCCTGGATTATAATTTTATTAATAATAATATTATAAAAAATGGCTGACTTTTCCATTTGATAACATGACATGATTAGATTCAGATGGTAAATATCATATTGGGTATAAGTTAGGTGCCGACCTTAGAAATAATCACCATATTTATAATGTTACTTATAATTATCATATTTATTTGTTACTACTGTAAAGCTTTATTGAACTATTCATTCAATGTATAGAATATTTACTTTTTAAAATAATTTTGTTTCTGTATTTTTAAAATGAACATATTTTAATGACAGTATATTTATTGAACAAAAATGTATTCTTTTATTTATCAAAACAAACTGCTAATAGTATGAACTTTGTTAAAGCGGTTGTTTGAACAAGTATTAATTTAGACATTATTAAAAACATGTTATTTCAGCTGAAGTATTTGTATAAATAATCTGTGCCTTATGCCCCAGGCTGGTGAGCCTTTTACCCCGTGTGTGGGTAAATAAACCACTTTTATGATTTATTTTCATTGAAAAAAAATCTGCTGCTCCATCAATGTCCATCAAACATATTTTTCTGTAATCACACACTATGTGAGTTGTGAAAAGCATATTTTTCTTAGGGTGTTCCTATAGTCCCGTTATACTCTACTAGTATTGACTACTGATATTTTGGTGAAAACGGTCATTTGCAATGTATGCCCTCACCCTGTTTGCATGGCGAAGCCTCATCAGACTTGTCCGTCTTGCCCTCGCTCTCGTCGGGAATCTTGCTGGAGATGGGGCTGGACACGTAGAGCTTGTTGATGTCCAGAGTGGTCTTGCTGAAAGGGGACATGGATGAGTACATGCTTGCATAGCCATTGGAGGAACAGCTAAGGGCGGCCAGGTCCAGAGCCTTCCCACCGGTGATGATGGGGATGTTGAGGGACAGTTTGCGGCGGCGGTTGGGGGACGAGGTCTTGGTGATGGCCAGTGGGGGCGGGGAGGAGAACTTGCGGCTGGCACGGGGCGACTTAGGAGGCTCTCCGTAGAGGAGCTTGTTATTCTGGCTGCTCGCGAAAAACAGCTCCAGGGATCTAGGTGTCAAAAAGATCAGGAGGAGGATTTGATTTAGTGACCATGTTGTCTTGATTTAAACCTCTTGAGGGTGTCACACACGGACATGTGATTTCAGATAAGGAATTTTAATTCAATTAAATTTTTGAAAGAAATTAATTATTTTATTTAAGTTAAACTGATCAAAAGTGACAGGAAAGACATTTATAATGTTACAAAATAATTCTATTTCAAATAAATTCAGGAGTGCTTGAGCCCCTGCCCCTTTAATCGTGAAAGTGCCCTTGTTGATCGGACCGCAGTGCCCCCAGGAATGCGATTTTAAACCGAGGGGACACCCCTCCTCCCCGGAAGCCAATTTCAACCGAGGGGACTCCCCTCCTCCCCGAAAGCGTTTCAACTGAGGGGGCCAACTTAATGTGCAGAGACAACTATAAGGAATTCCCTTGAAATATAATAATTAAAAAATATTAATATAACACAATTTTTATGCAGCAAGACATGCTTGATTTGCTCAAATGATTAGTTGAGCGAATTATTATTCATAATAAATCAACCTCACAGAGCTGTTTGTTTGAGGCTCATTCAGTGCTTTTAGTTTGGGGGCGGGGATAACTGTATAACTGACCAATAAGAACCTGTATGAAAACATTATTTTCAGTTTGATGTCACTATGACACGCTTCACCTTTAAATAAGCACAGATTCAGAAAACCACCATCAGAACATCACTAGCCTACAAAAAAAACAACAGTTACGTATTTGCCTCTCATTGCAGCTCATGATTTAGCGGATAATGGCTTCCCAAAGCCGCGTGGTGTGCTCAGGGTGTATGCACTGACAGAGAAAAGCGTCTCTGCGGAGCATAAACAGCCTACTCTTCACATCTCTCTACAAGGTTGGAGAGCGTTGCAGAGAAGCTTTCCCACACATCGAGCCACCCCTACACGTCATGCCTGCACAGAAATAGCCCCTCTTATGACAGTCTGGGTGACCGTTGAAGCTGAGGCAGGGCAGCTGAGCGGGGGAGGTCTGGGGAGGCATCACAGCCATGCAGTCTGCCCAGGGGAGAGTGGGTGCTACAGGCTGTGGGTGTGTGGGAGGTCCCCGGCTCTTACCGATTTGCCTGGATCTCCGTCTCCGGAGCCAACAGGAGGAGGAGACGCAGAAAGCAAGACAGAGAGAGACGAAAATAAAGCGACCGCCTAAGAGAGAGAGGCTGCAAAACGTGCACACTAAATATTTCATCTCGCAGATGCGGCACGGGTGGAGGGTGGGGTCCTGCAGCAGAGTGGCCGGTTGCTAAGGTGATGGCGACAAGAGCCCCGCTGAGATGCTTCAGTCAGGCAGGCTTGCGGGCGATGAAGCAGGGCCCAATTACTGCTGTTTCCAGCAGAACACACGCATACATACATACAGCGGGGCGACACACATTAGTGTGACCTCTCGCAAGCCTTTAGCAACTCTAGCACATCTCACTCCCTTCCCCTTTGGCTTTCTCTCCATCTCTTTTATCTCGTTTTATCCCATATGCACACAGACGTTCGCTCACTCTCACTATAGTATGACAAACACTGGTGTGACCTCCTGTCTCACTGAAACTTTTTCTGCTCATTCTCTCTAACATGAGAACACATTCCCAGCAAAGTAAAGGCCCACTGCTGAACTAAGCAGTTTACTGTATGTAACAGGCCAGCAAGTAAAGAGCTGTTCGACTGAAGCTTGCGGCTGCGATCTTTACCGTCCTTGTTAGTATACTAGCCTCCCATGCTGGAAACGCTGGTTTGAATCCTGCTAGGAGCGATGCGAGTAGAACCGGAAGGGTTACATATATGCCAGCCAAGATACAAGTCCATCAAAAGCATCTAGAAAAAACCAGCAAGCTGAGAACTAGGGGTGGATCATGATAAATCCTCCAATAACTAAATGAGTCAGGACGACTTTTCTTATTTATACATTATCATTCAAAAGTTTGGGGGTTTTAAAAGTTTTTTTTAAAGAAATTATTCAGCAAGGATGCATTAAATTGATCCGTGACCATATACAACTTTTGAACAGTATTTTTAGTTTGTATTTTTAGTTTGAATATATTTAGTGCTGGTGTTTTAGCATGATGTTTAAAACTGTGAAAAGCTGTGTCTTTAAATTCAACAATTTTAAAGCACTTCTGATATAGCCAAACACATTCAAACTGATGTCTTTGCTCATTGCATTGGGCTTCTTTTTGAGCATCACAATATGTTTTTATCGGTGCAGTCAGTAATTTTTTATTCATGTTGTGCTGACCAATAAGGCCATAAGGTCTTGGAAACTTTGCAAATGTTTTCAGTCATCAATGGCATTGTAAAAATAAAAAATGCAATCATGTGATTTAAAAATGGTGGTCCCCATGAGACAGCAGAAAACTACAACAACAATCTTGTTTTAGTGAACATGATTTTTTTTTAAATCAGCCTTTTTTTAATGAGTAAACTCATTAGGCAAGAATGCTGTAAACATGATCTGAACATAACCCAAACCCAGTCTAATTATAAAAGGTTTCCTTAAAGGTGCACTGCGTAATATTTAGGAGTATCTATTGAGAGAAACTCTCAGCGACTGGTAAAAAAAGCTGAGCGCTCAGAGAATCGCTCATGGCGTTAAAAACGCAACCCTCCCAATAAAAACAATAGGATATGCCAACCGGCCGAGTGAAAAATTGCTTTGGTGGACACACGCCACACGGACACATGTCAGTGCCATTGTTTTGTCTTAAGATGCACACCCGTAATGTTTTTTTCTAAGGTACATTTGTAAAAGCTACTGAAATGCCCTAATTGAACTAAAGCCTAATCCTGGTTTAATCTAAGCCCTATATATACCAAGTCTATAAATATTAGGTTATTAAGCTCAACTTAATCAGTATTCTGTGCTGAAAACAACACCCTTGCCATGCCCTTCTATATGCCATGCCCTGCATGAGAGCAGTTTCCAGTTGACATCTCTGTGTGGGCATGGTAAGCCGTTCACACTCCCCATTTCCCATAATAACCTCTGTGAACTCTTCTTCTGTATTCCAAAAAAAAAATGTGTGGCTCACCGGGCTGGTATGGCGCTGATGGGCCTCTTGTATATGGTGATGAGTTTGTCAAGGACTACGTCTGCGCTGGTGAACACGCGGTAAGAGTGCAGGAAGGTGTTGAGAAAGTCGATGGAGAGGAAGCGCAGGTCGGTCAACCTCTCCAGCAGGCGTTCCACGCTGGCGTAGCGGATCTGCAATACCTTGCACGAGTTCATCATCTTACTGAAGCGGATGTCCACGTCATCACAGTACAGACTGGCATCAGACCTAAACATGTGACACAGGAAATCAGATATGATGTACACATTTACAAAGAATAACTATGTTTTTATAATCATTCTTGGAGAAAAAAAAAACAGCAACACTTGAACGCTCACAAAAACTGGCTTAAAAAAGAGCTCTATTGTGATAAACTTTTTTCTATATTTTTATAAACTGACCAAGTAGAATGAAATAAGTTAAATAATGAAATATATATTTTAATGTAATGCAAATTAATAAATGCAAATAAAATCTACACTAAATAAATAATTCTTATGTGCAATATTTGCTATAATAACAATAACATATTTTTGCCATATTTATAACTGTATTTTAAAAATCAGCATTATATTTGCCTTTGACCAACCCTGCTCTGTACACAAAAACAACAAATAATAAATACACACCACTAGCAACAATATTTTGTAATATTGTATGCAGCCTGGTAAAGGTAGAACATGCTCATATATTAAGCCTCACAAAATGTGTCAAGTGCCAATAAAAAAAGATTTGATGGATGACTGAATAAAAGCCAGGCCAATATACTTTATGCAGAAACTGTTTTATAGTTACTTCCAGTTCCAGTGTGAGTGCTTACTTGATCATCTGGGGCACAGTGACTTTAGAGTTCTCCTCAAAGGCGTTCATCATCAGCCCATTACAACGAATATTATCTATGCACTGTAGTACAGAGAGAGAAAAAGAGCATAAGGACAGTTTCTGAAACATAGGAGGTGAGTAAAAGGTGAAGGTCTTGCCCCAGGGCTGCGTGGATCACTCAGTGCTATCTGATGTGAGCAGACATGCCTGGCTGATGTCACTGGTCCAGGCTGACTTCTCTTGCCGCGAGGAGGCCACCAGGATGATGGTGAAGGACTGGCTGTCTTTGGGCTCCACCACAATCTTAAAATCCAGGTGCTCCATGTCCTGACCGCTCTTGTCTGACTTGGCTGAAGAGAAAAAGAAAGCATAGCGATCCACTGGAATAAATCTACTGGAGGTCTGTTGTAATTAGATTTATGGTCGGATTTACTTCATTAACATGCCAGTATCCGTGGCGACTGATGCTTCTCAAAAGTACAGAGGTCTCTATTATCTGTGGTAAAATGTGAATTCAGATCTATTTTTTTATTTTACATTATTATTGCAGATATTTAAGGAATGCTATAATTAAATCAAGAGTTTTGATACGTACACTCATCATCGGTGCCCTCTGGTTCCTCTATCAGTGTGCAGTCAATGAGCGACACCACTCCATTCTGCCATTCAGAGACAAGCAACAGTCAGACATGCTCTGAGAATCAATCCAATAATCAATAGCAGCCGCACTAAAACAGTTATTACTGTGAAGATCTACTGTGATCTTCTTGAATTTCCCCAAAGACCAGGAACAATACTGGCTCATTGAATGTAGTAAAATTACAGTCGGCTGAAGGTGGTAATCACCTGTTTCTGGGCACAAAATAACATTTTAATGGTTTAACAAAGGGGCTCAATACATTCAAATAACCTGTCTGAAATTAAGAAACAATGTAAATAATGTTTCTATATTTTTTGAAAAACAACTTTATCAACATTAAATGTCCCTATAAATAGTTAAAAAAAGATGTTTTTCTCTTCTTCTTAGCTTGTGACAGAAACCTAGTCATTCATAATAAATACATTTAAATAAAATAATAATAAAAATAATAATACATTGTTATCATATTATATTTTATTAATTACATTATATTAATTCATATTATATTATATTATTATATTAATTAATAAAATAATGTTTTTCCATGTGGCAATACCAAATTTTGCATAATCAAGTGAACGGAACATCGAACAAATCTAACCAAAGTTACAAAAAAAATTTGATTCAAATCTGTCATACCATATATACCTTCATACCACCTCAGCCTGATGTACTTTTTAAAGGGATAGTTCACCCAAAAATGCTTGAGGGTAAATTATGACTTATGAAATTTTCAATCTCTTTAAGGCTTTTCACACTCCGTTTAACCTGGGTTGCACTTAGTTTATTATTTCAGATGCTTTTTAAAAGACTATGATTGAAAAAATATATATATTACATACAAAATGAAATCCGCCGCTGCATTTGGCGGGTGTTAATGTCAAGCCCTGCTTACCATTATAGCTCGAAAAGTCCATTCTGGACAGTTGACAGTACACTTACACATTATCTAATATGAGGATGCGCAATGCTAGAGCCTTTATGTAAACAGGCTGCGTGCTGCGTTCGTCAAATCAATGACACTGACACCGCAAATAAGAACATTAACACATGGTTTTGGAATGTACAGTGTGAAATGTCAGCTAGTAATAGTTAACCCCGGCTAAACTATGAGCAGTGTGAAACGTGAAGCAAGATAACCCAGGATTCCATGACCTAGTGTTTACTATTTCAAGTGTGCAAAAGCCCTTTTTAAAAAAAATGTGTATGTAGTGCATGAGGCTTCACCTTGGTGAGGTGTAGTTTTCCTCCAGAGCCTCTAGTGCAGATGATCAGATGTTTGGAGAAGAGGAAACACTGCCTCTCTCCCTCCTTCTTTAGAGACAGAGAGCCCAGTCGGCCACGGGTGATCTTGCCCTTCTCACTCATGGGCACTTGTATCAGAGATCCTGAAAAACATGCATGTGTTAGCGCTGCAGGTAAAGCAGGGAAACCAAGAACAGACAAATACTTTGCCAGCACAAGAGGAAAGACTGGATTGACATATGTTCTTATCAGATTCTTATCAGTTTCCTTGTGTCTTCGTATCCTGCAGCGTATCAGTGACATTTACGATCCCAGGCTCAATGCCAGGTTTTACTGGTAAAAGAGTGATTACACTTGGAAATGAAAGAGTTGGTCTGGTCTTTGAACACACTGAGCTCTACGCAGACTAGCAGGTTTAGGGGACCCAATCCTTTGAGTTAACGCTTCGCTTTGTGCTGGCAGGGAAAAGAGGGCAGCCTAGAAAAGCCTTGGAGTGGGAAGGGGAGAAGAGGGAGGTGGGGGACTTGACAATAAGAGGTGACAAGAGTGACAGTTTGCAGAAAAGAACAGAAGGAAAGGAGAATCCGACCGTCTTCTTATCAGGGATCTGGGGCCCCTTTCTGCAGAGCGCCATTTATGTGTGTGTGTTGGGAGTTCACCTTGTCTGACAAAGGTCTGGCTGGTGTCTAGGAGAATCTCACAGCCCTCCACGATCATACGCTCGATAGCGAGGTTCTTCCTAATGTTCTCCGTCTCGCTCACCTCATCGTGCATGATTCTGTGGAGATAGCATTCATAGCTATAAAACTTGACAACTTATTTTTATTTGTCACATACAGATGAAAAAAAACAAAAAAATTTACAAATGTAAATGTGATAATGAAAGAAAATACAAAACTTTGATGTAACTTATTTGTTTTTCACTGAAACTAAAGTTAATTTGTGGGAATTTAGTTTATGAGCTATGAGGAGGCAAAGAACAGTGTCGTATCATGATCTATGTCTCCACGTCGTGCATTAAAATAGTGTAATGCACACCTAGCCATGGATTATCCTTTACATATATTATACTAATACATTTTACACTATTTTCATAATTTTTCAAAAATAAAATAAAATAAAAATGGCGATATATTCTTTTTTTTTAAATTAATTTCTATATTACATATTTGAATAAATATTTTAAAACATATTATATTAATATATTTTAAACACTTCATGACAAATCTAATAAAAATGGCCAAAAATTAATTTTAGACTTCATTAAACATGCAAAGGCAATAGATAATACTAGCAAAAACACTAGATTGTACATTTAATAAAACCCTTAATATTTACATTTAATTATTTAAATTTAAGACACTAAGTTTGGCATAAAAAATACTAAAACCACTGAAACACTAAATAAACTGAAACTATTAAAGGCAGCAAAAACTAAAACTAACAGTGACAGAATAAAAACTAATAAAAAACGATTTATATAAAAATAGTTGTGATTCATATACAGTACTTAAAAGTGAAGTATATAATTTCTGCAGCACCAAATATAATTGTGTAAACCTTTTCAAAGTATCAAACCCTTGGACAGACAAATACTGTAGTCCTGCTTCAAACAGGCGCATTGGTTTTAAAATCAGCCCAGTCAGGCCACGCAAACACTCCGACTGCAGTTCCAGTCACTGCCAATAGTGGTGCAGAAATTACGCTCTTCACCTTAAGATAGAGCAGTTGATTTGACGACATTGACGATTTGAATGAAATGAGGTAAAGATGTTGACACATGGTCATGGATGGGTGTGCTGGAGGCACATTTGGATGTACCTGGAAAGCTCCTCCAGCTTTGACTTGGCGTAATCCAAGCTGTTTCTCTCCACATGCTCATGTGGTGTATGCGCTAACAGCTCGTGGAGGGTCAGTATGTAACGGGGAATCTGCCAGACAAAAGCACAAGTCATAAAGTCAGACAGGAGGGTAGTTTTCGACTTTTTTTCCCTGCCTTCTGCTGCAAGCACACTCATATCCACACTTAGTCATGTGCACGTATGGAAATCCAAACAAAACTTTGATAACTGTGTGCGCTGTATTCCTGCAGAGGAGGCTTAGAGGGGACCGCTATCACTCATCAGCACATTTATTACCAACGCTGCAAAGCCCAAAGTTGACCTTGCAGGACTAAACCACATGAAAACTGCTTATCATACAAGAAAAAGGCCATTATGGACCAAAATAAACTACAGAACCCTACTTTAACTGAATAAAAAAGCACA
Source organism: Gobiocypris rarus (assembly GCA_023029165.1). Lineage (NCBI taxonomy): Eukaryota > Metazoa > Chordata > Actinopteri > Cypriniformes > Gobionidae > Gobiocypris > Gobiocypris rarus. The sequence goes on from CM040918.1 coordinate 6,529,270, forward strand.
CAAGGACGTGGCATATGCTTCTATGCAGAACTCTATTAGAGCTTGTGATTTATAGCATGATAACGAGAACAAATGAGAGCGTGAATGAAAGGTTATGGTCACCTGGAACATGGGGTAGGTGAGGAACGTCTCTAGCGTGCGCTCTTCACAGTCAGGCTTGGCTTCATACTGTTTAAGCAGCTTGTCGAAGTCTCTGTTCTGCTTGCAGTGGGCCAAGATCTGCAAACTGTACTGGTGATTACGCACAAACTCCTGGTAGATGTTGAGCATGGGCAACAGGATGTCAAAAAGGTCAGCTGAAGGACAGGAAGGAAGATCAAAATCAGTGACTGATCTCAGATCTGCAGCACCTTTTAAAAAAAGCTAGCTTGCAATTTGTGTAGTCTACAAAATGTTCTTTGCTGTTGGTTGCCAACCGCTCTGGCAGTGCACTCACCCAAGACTAATGTTGGCCAGCTTGCTATTCGAGCTTTCAACCCTTGGTAGAATATCTGATGCAGAAACATTATGGTTTCACTGCAGAAATAAAAAGTAAACAATATATAAGCATTTCATTGTTCAATCTTTTTCATAGTTTAGAAGGCTTACTTCAGTTTTCGTTTATGTTTTGTTTAAATATCATCTTTAGTTATACGGCCGTGCCCAAAGGTATTGGCAGTGGCATAACCTTTATGCTTCGCAAAGTTTGCTGCTGCAGTTTTTTTTACGTAAAGCATTTGATAAGCTTTAAAGGCTTTTAATGCTAAAAACATTCAATATATGTAAAGAGTCATTAATTACAGTGTTGACCCTTCTTCTTCATAACTGATGACTGTTGGCAATCCATTCTTTCCTTATTAGTGCTTGGAGTTGATCACAATTTGTGGGCTTCTGCTTGTCCACTCGCCTTATGAGGACTGACACAGGTTCTCTATGGGATTAAGATCCTGGGAGTTGCCTGGCCATGGATACAAAATTTCAACAGAAAGATCTCCAAGGCACTTTATTATCACTCTTGCCTTGTGACATGGTGCTCCATCATGCTAAAAAATGAACGGATCACCAAATTGCTCCTGGATAAGTAACGCCACACAAGGATGGTCTCAGGACGCTTCACTGTTGGTACGACACAGGACTCATGGTAGCCTTGACCTTTTCTTTGCCAGGCAATCAAAGGGGACTTCATCAGAGAAAATAACTTTGCATCAGTCTTCTTCTGGCCAATCCTTGTACTTCCTGCAGAAAATCATTCTGCTTTTGATGTTTTTCTTGGAGAGAAGTGACTTCTTTGCTGCCCTTCTTGACACCAGACCATTGTCCAAAAGTCTTGGCCTCACAGTGCTTGCAGATACACTCACACACACACACACACACACACACACACACACACACACACACACACACACACACACACACACACACACACACACACACACACACACACACACACACACACACACACACACACACACACACACACACACACACACACACACACACACACACACACATGTTGTGTTTCCATGTTTTGGGGACATTCCATAGGCGTAATGCATTTTATACTGTACAAACCGTATTTTCTATCCCCTACACTGCCCCTGCCCCTAAACCTACCCATCACAGGAGACATGCTGCATTTTTACTTTTTCAAAAACATCACTTAGTGTGATTTATAAGATGTTTTCCTCATGGGGACCAAAAAATGTCCCCACAAGGACAAAAATTTGGATATTGCCATCTTTGTGGGGACATTTTGTCCCCATACCGTAGGGATTACCAGTCCACACACACACACACACACACACACACACACACACACACACACACACACACACACACACACACACACCCGTTGCCAATATTGTGCAGCTCTGCACTGGTGGTGACACAATTCAGTAGCCGACTCCACAGGACAAGAAGGTTCTGGCACTTCTTCACCTCAGTTAAAGCTCTCTCCTTGAAGTTCTTGATGAAATTTCTATTCTTTGCAGCAGTTTCCTTGTATGTGAGGCCATTTTGATGCACATCAACAATGGCTGTAAGTCTCTTTTATGGAGGTAACCATTGCTTACACAAGAACACAATGATTGGAAGCACTTCTACCTTCATTTTATAGCAATCAGATTATAATGTAACCCACTTCTAGCCTTGAATTTGGTTACATGTCGTTTTTGCCAAAATAACTTGTGAGATGTCTGATATTCCATCATGTAAGCAAAGTCAATGGTGATTACAAGGTGTTTGGTTTCATTTCTATGACATGTTAATGTTCTAGATAACTAGTCTAGTCTTAGGATATGGTTAGATATCTATTCAATTTTCACATAGATGTCAGGACTGTGTTTGGACGGCTATTAGACATCTTTTAAATGCAAAATTGCTTGCTGGGTAGTATGTTCACACTTTCCCATGTGCTGATGATATGATTAGTGAAATTATATTAGCTGGTCATTTTGTGCCAGGACAAAAAAACTGTGAAATTTGGGTTTTTGTGACAACGTTTTGAGCAATTAATTTTTGCAAATATTTAAAATGCATCTGATCACTCTACACAATAATCTACAAACAGTGTGACTCAACACTACAGCAACAGAAGCAGCAAACTTTGCGAAACACAAAATTGATGTCACTGCCAATATTTTGGCCATGGACAATTTTTTTGTTGATTTTGAAAGAAGTCTATTATGCTTCTCCTAAAATGTTTCCCTAAAATAGCTTGGGAGAAATAAAAATAAACATAAATAAGAAAGTTGTTGACAAAGTAGAATTTGGTATTCAGACTTGGTATTTAGTAAATCTGAGCTCATTGAGCGCATTAGATATTGCTAAGATGTCTTCTAAAATGATAGATAGGATATACAGACTATCTAGACTATCCTTTTTTTACAGGAAAAACTTCTGAAAAGTAGGAGACTTAAGAAAACATCTCAATTTGCTCAACATCTAATCCCATTGCTGATGAGGAGAAACAGTTCAGATATTAAAGGGATCTTTAATGCAAATCATGCTCCTGTAAGCATGAGGATTTTAATTTAAGCTGAAGCTGGTGTTTACCTGTTTAGGAATATGCTGCTGACATCATCATGGGTTATGGGTGGTTTCTTGGAACTGGCAGCCATGCGAAGCGGTCTCAAGAAGTTGTTGACAAGGATGTGGAGCTGTTGGACGTACTCAGCCTCTGCCTCCAGCATGCTAAAGACAACCTGGTTCCTCTTCCTCATGCTCTCCGCATGCGGAGAACGGATGTAGTCCTGAATGATGGTCTTCCACTTTCGCCGACACATCCAGCCCCTCAGGAAGCTTTGCACCTGGAGCAGCAGCAATGATGATATAAAGTATCAGTCAATAGAATCAATAGATCTGAACTATGTTTACATGGACAACACATCAAAAATATATTGGCCAATCATTAACCAGTAATGAACCTTAAAACATAAGACATTTGCTCCACAACCTATAGAGGCATTTTATGTTTTCAATGTGAAGCTTGTTTTAAAGGGTAGGCAACTTAAGAGCTGCCATTGAATCAAGGCATTTTAACAAACTCACTTATGAGGGTATATGACGTTTAGGATGCTACCTATGTAAGATTTTCAGCAGAATTATTGTGTGTTTCAAAACCAAAGTCTTACTTTCTTGATTTTCTTGATCTCAGAGTCGTCATCACTGGGTGCAGTGGTGGGATTCGACTGAATCTTCTCATTGTCTTTGAGCATTGCTGCAATCTGTAACAAAACAGCAACAAAAAAGTGGCAGTCAACACTTCCTTTGCAAAAAGTTCCTTCCCTCACTGTTTCCCAGCATGCTGACAAAGTGATTGAGTCAGGCCAAATCAGTGCCAGCACAGTGTGCCACAAATACTCACCCTATCAAAGCTCTCGGATGCCACTCGGGTGATTTCCGATGATTAGGGTGCACAAACTTTCAAATTATTACATGGCACTGCAATTTAATAGGGGTACGTTTGGGACACAAAAGAGGTGGGAGCTGGCCAGCACAGTCTGAAGGTGAGTGCTCCATTTATTGGATGCGGGCTGAAAGAGTTTATTATGCTGCGGACCAAGGATGCGACGCACATAACACATCTGGGGTCATGCATATTCAGCACACCATTTCATACAGCCAGCTCCATTTGCACTTTAAAGTAAAATGACTATTTGATCTGGCTGATGAAGAATACAGCAGGGATCATAGTTCTCCTGGAGAGCCGTTTTTATGAGCAGAGATGCAAAGTGAAGTGCAAAGTAGTCTGGAGAAAGCTCTTGAAAACCAAATGCTTCTCACACCACTTTTCATTCTCTATACCATTTTCCTTTTCAGAAAAGCAATGAGCATGTAATATACTGTAGGTCACGAGGATAGACCAGTCATCCAACATCTGACTAGTTGATTAGTGTGACAGACTAGTCTTTTCATATATAAATATTATTTATTATTTGCACACTATTAGTCAATTAACCTGTTAGCTTAGTTTATAATCTTCAGTCATACATTTTTATACGCATTATATGTTTCTGTTTGATCAGGCATTACGAACGGCCACCCCACACTTTAAAAATGTGGTAACACTTTAGTTTAGGTTCCAGTTCTCACTATTAACCAGTTGCTTATTAGCATGCATATTACTAGGGTATTGACTGTTTATTAGTACTTATAAAGCACATATGAATGCCTTATTGTGCATGACCTTATTCTACATAACTTAATCCTACCTAACACCTAACAGTAAGTTGGAGTTTATTTAGGCAAAGTCATGGTTAATAGTGAGGCTTGAACCTTAAGTGTGACCAAAAAGGTTACAGAAAATGACTGTAAAAAATGCTACAGTAAAAACCTGTCAACTGATTAATCATATGTTACTTTATCATATATACGGCGAACATTGTAAATGGGTTAACATTGCATTATATGCAATTTTACTGAAAAATTATGTACAAATGTATGGGCTTTGGAAGTACAATTTCCAGATGCCCCTGCGTGACTTAACATAGATAATATTTTCAATAAATATTTTTTAACAATATTGTACATTAGTACATCTTTATGTTTTTTTGTGTGTTGCATTGCATTATTTTATTGTCATGTGTGTTACCCTGATGGTATTTTGTCTGTATGTGTATGTTTGTGTCTAGACCATTAAAGGCAAAATATGTATCATTTTTGGATTAAAATATCCCCCCCAAAAAAACACTAGAGCAATGTTATATATTTTGTTGACCTGTTTACATTATCCCAAATGTTTCCAAGAATGTTTAAATCCAGAGAAATAAGCCATTTTAACCAGGACACGGACCACGTCCGTGCGTCGCCTATCAATGACATCATACCCGCGTTACCCTGGATTTTTGTTTTGTTTTGTAGAAACCATGGAAACACCAAAGAGGCTTTGATATATTATGTGTTTTATTAAACAGTCAAGCAAATGTTTCGAGACATTCATCGACAGAAAACGAATCGTAAAACTTTACAACACGGGTGCACTACTATGCATTAATTCACAAATAACTAATGCACAGATAATCATGAGTTAATGAGTGACTCACCATTGTGAACTAAACCATTTATTAATGATAACTGCATCAGCAAATAATAAACATTCTGTATGATTTATAGATTAGGTAATCATTAAATTGTTATTAGTTAAATGTCTCATATTGTATTAATTCCCTAATAACATATTATATTAACTAATAGTGTAAATTCATATGTTAATTACGACAATGGTTGAAGCCATGCATTTCAACTTTCAGTTGTCTCCTTTAATTAATCATTAGCTAATGATTTGCAAAGGTATTAATATGTCATGACTTTATTTTTGACTATTGACTATTAACTAATTAAAAATTCATTCAAAAGCCATAACCACAATGACATATTAATTAAAGCTGCTGTCCGTAACTTTTTTTTGTGTTTTTTTACAAAAATTATTTAATGAGAATGTACAACATGACTCCATTTTTCAAACAGTGTCTTTGTCTTACCCTGAATCATTATGCTACACTTATAATAAGTTTACATTGGGACTATTTCAGAGCGGTCTGGTAGGAACCGCTGCGGAGGAGCACAGTCCCTGCGTCACGCGCCATAGTCTTATTGATTAAATCTAGTTTTCATGATTTACCATGAGTCTCATGTTTTACCATGCCTAACATCGATCTAGCTTATGCATTGTGCAACAAGTGCACAGAGTAACGCACAGAGTAACATTATAACAACTTTCAACACACTCAAATGTATCTAATATGATAAAACATCGCTGCGTTACCACTAGGGTTGCCACCTTCAGTGTGCCAAAATAAGTGACACCCATTTACGACCCACACCAACCCCAGAAAAAATATTGTATAAAGGATAGAAATAAAGAATACGTCATGAAATGGCTCAATAATAAAACATAAGAAAACATGAGATCAAGTATGTGAACTTGCAACAGAGCAGGTTTTATATTATTTTACATTTGATTTTTATTTATTTCTAAAGAACTCTTTAGTAGTCTATTTGGTGCACTTTAAATGGAAAGTTCACCCAATAATTAAAATTCTGTCATCATTTACTCGCCCTCATGATGTTTCAAACCTGTATGAGTTTCTTTGTTCTACTGAACACAAGTGAAGATATTTTGAAGAAAGTTTACCCAGGCTGCTTTAGGGGCACCATTGACTTCCATAGTAGGAGTCTTCCTATGTGTTCAACATAACAAAGAAATGTATACATGTTTGGAACAACTTGAGGGTGAGTAAATTATGACAGAATTTTCATTTTTGGCTGAACTGTCCCTTTAAGCAGTCATTCTGAACCAGTAATCACTTTTTTGAATTTCAAAAATGTTTATTTTTGTATTAATTTACTTAAATTATGACTATATTATCATGTAATTATTTGTCCCGTTTTTATCTAAATATTTTTTTAAATGTCAAACTTTATATGACAGGACTATTTATTATGATAATTATAGCCTAGTTAGATTATAAATTATATTAATAATAACATTTATTAGGCTATAATTTATTAATTAACCTGTCTAAAAAATGTATGGAATATTATATTAAATACATTATCCATAAAAAAACAATAGGCCTACCTTTAGAAGCAGGGATGCGTGTGTCACATAGACCGGTCTGTCAGCGCTGCCGCTTTAAGTCAGACAGTCTGAGCAACAGAAATGCTTCTCATAAAGTGTGCAGTTGGCCTGAGGTTCATCATGAGTTACTGGACAAACCCATTGATACATTTTGATATTTAGTTCTATATCTGGAGATTCTCTTGCGTTCAAACGGTGGACGCGACGCAAGCTTGACATGTTTTTAAAAACCACGCAAGTTTACAGGCACACTGGCACAGCGCATCTTCTCTAGACTCCGCCGCTATGGCAACAAAGCCGCTAAAGCAATCACGCACAAATGAGTTCCTGTACTACTTATCATCAAATGGATATCTTTATATTTGCTATCAGTATTCTACACACTGCAAAATCCGTATTTGTTTATTGAACTACGTGTGGGCCTATGTAAAATACGGATAAATCGCGTCCGTATTGCTTTGATACGGGACGCGTTATTTTGCTTGTAAATACGGGACGATTCCGTATTTTAAGGGACGGGTGGCAACCCTAGTTACCACACATACACATGAGCGGAAGAAACAGAAGCGGCCGCCTCCACACAAGTCATCAAGCTACACTTTTATTTCGAATAAGCGACCTCTTATTCAAAATAATGGAAAATGACATAATGTGCCTTAAAAAATGAACTCTGATTCATCAAGGGTTTATTTATATTGTGCCACCTGTATTGTTATGATGGTTATAGGTACATTTTAAGGTAAAAAGCTGATTTTGCTACTAAGACTATTTTAATTCTAAATCGTTATAAGTAATTAGTGACAAACGGTTATAAGTTACAGGCAAATATGCAGGCAGCAATATGCCATCCTTTATTACCTGAAACACTGTTATTGTATTTTTTATAGTGTTCTTCTGGCAACCACAGCTGCTGTTTTTTTTTTGTTTTTTTTTTACTGTAAACTTTTTTACTTACTTTTACTTACTTACTTTACTTAAAATTTTTAATATATTCTCTATCAAAAAATATTTTTATCCTATTTTGCTTTAATTTAGTGATGAAGTCATGCAAGGTTTTTTTTCCACTTAAAGTCAACATTTAAAATTTTTTCATTATCATTTTCAGTAATGATAGTAACATTGGCAATAACCCCTGCATGCTGTTGTGTAGATAACGTCCCTTTTGAACCATGTTTGATAAGAGTCAGGTAAAACTGAAATCTGTTTACACAGGGCTTCCTTAGACAAACTAGTTAACTAGCTGTTCAGGAAATGCATATGAAAATATGTAGTTTTGCACATATTTGACACTTTTTCCCAACTTTTTCAGTTCTGAGATACAGAATCATCTTGATACAGTATGCAATAAAATCGCTGATATATTTGACGGGAGTTTGGCATGTTCACTATAGATAAACAATCCCTAGAGCACTTTGAATTACAAATTTTACCTCTGATTTTAGACGTTCAATCTCAATCTCCCCATCTTCTATCTGTTGTCGAAGTTGCTTAGCAACTGTTTTCTCGGTCTCCACGATTTGGAGTAGATGGAGGTACTTCTGCATGAGCGTTTCATGCTCGGTGGCCAGGTTTCTGTAGCTGCACACAGAACACACACACACACACATATGAATACAAACACACATACACAACCATCCACAAAGGCATTCAGGACACAAATACAAACATGAGTGCGCGCACACTCCACACAATGAGGAACATCACGTTAAACTAGAAATAAAGCTCATTAGCAGAGGCACAGTGTTAACACGTAACCCCATAAGCACACACTTTATCAGAGCAAACTGTGAATGCTCAAATTCAACAATTAAACAGAATTGTTGGAGCAGCGCTTATCGCAAAACAGCAAGCAAATCCAGACGCCTTCATGTTTATGCACACAGATTTAGAACTGCTGCAGGGCATCCAGAGATAAACAGCCAAAATAGTCCTTCAGTACAGACTGAGACCAGAACGGAGCAGCAGCCGCCCTCACTGCAAACACAAGACCCGCTCTACAGAACCACTTCTTAAAAATAAACTAGACCTGCTGATTATGAAAGAGAGTCTTCTGACTGTGTCTTACTTGATATCCGCTGTTGGGGTTTAAAAACATTAATTCGTCTTTTGATACTTCAGTGATGAAATAATTCAATGCATGAACCAAACAGGCCAAACATTCGGTACCATTCAAAAGTTTGAGTCTCTTATGCTCACCATTGGCTGCATTTATTTGATCAAAAATACTGATAAATATAGACTTTGAAATGTTGAGAAATATTGTTAAAAATATATATTTAAAAAATATATATATATTTTACATTTTAATTTACTCCTGTAATGTCCAAACTGAATTTTCAGCATAACATGATCCTTCAGAAATCATTCTAATATGCTGACTTGGTGCTCAAGAAACATTTCTTATTATTTTTTTTATGTTTTTCACAATTATTTTGTGAAAACAATGATACCTTTCTTTCAGGATTCTTTGATGAATAGGTTCAAAAGAATAGCATTACAAAAGAAGTCCTTTGTAAATGTTTTTGCAACTGTCACTTTTGATCAATTTATGCTGAATTGAAGGGTTATTTTCTTTGGAAATAAGAACTGAATCTTATTGACCTCAAACTTTTGAACAGTAGTAGTATAGACATTGGAAATTGTAACATGAATTAGTTAAAGAAATGATGAAAGTCACTAATAATATGGATGTGTTTGCCAAATTCATATTTCTGTTTTCCACAAAGGCAGGGTATGTTTTAGTGATGGTGCATCAAAGTGAAGAGTAAACTATTTGCATTAGGTGTGTGTTTGAAGTTGACAGAGAATTATGGGAAATGTAGTTTCCCACTGTTGGCATTTACATACGCTCATTCTGTGAACTCATACGTTCATTCTGTTGCTATATTTCCCCCTGAAACTCAATGCAAGTCATGCCTTTTCCAACACTGACACAAATGTCTAAACTATAGGGCCGTTTACACAACTCTGTTTTCAATTCAAATATTTTTATGCATTTCGGCCGCTCATTTACATGACAACAGCGTTTTAAAAAAAGGTTAAAAAGCGCAAGTGCGGTGTTTCTTTACAAAGTGACATCGCCAACTACTGGCCTAATATGCCGTTTTTAGTTGTTTTCACAGATCCGTGTTGACAGAGTAAAACTCAAAGGAAAAACCTTTCTATCGTTATCATGTAAACATACCCTATATGTGACATCAATAGAAATTAGTGACAATTAGTGATTCATTATTCCATTTCATAATGTTTCTAAAAAGAGCTGCATAATACAGAATATAGAAAAATACCTTCAACCATCATTGTTTTAAGTCAGTTCATGCAACTAGATGAACTAGAAACCACCAAGCCCAAACCGTTTTCTGATCTGTGTATTTTTAACTTCCACCATATAAAACAATTAAATATATATTTGAAACAGTTCTGTATATTGTATATAAATATGCATTATTTATCTTAACAAGGTTATGCCTTAACTCTCTCATGAACATAAACAAACTTAAATCATATCAAAATGCACATAAATCCTTGACTGCATAATGGTTCTTTGTTATTAAAGACACAACATGTTGTGCTTTGTTTGTTAGTTCCCAACAGAGAATTCAAACTCAAAGTTCATTACTAAAAATAAACAATATTCCCAGCAGATCCTCTGCAACATCCAAGACTGCTTAAACAAGCTTCAGGCTAATTATAGATAATGAGACATGGAATCTGTCCACTTCGCAAAAAAAAAAAACCTCTGTATTAATTTACTCCCTTCAAATTTAAGCTGTGTGTATGGAACTGTATAGGAAGCATAAACAAAAGAGAGAATACTGCCATTATGAGAAGACTCTCTGGAGGGGAGTTCTCAACTCATCCCAAAGCACATCCCAACAAAGCAGGGAAAATCCAAGGAATAAGGCGTGATCTTACAGAACTCAGTTGTAAATACACATTCACTGAGTTTCTAAAAAATTAAAAGCATATGCATAACAAACACAGTGATTTAATCCCCTTTCCTCCTTGTACTGAAGAAAACTACAGTAGGCTATATATGATCTCTGAAAGAGTTTGCTTACCTGGCATGTGATATTGCTGCCACCCATTCATCGCAGTCCTTAACGTCTTCTGTACGAAGCTCCACAGCCTTCTGATTCTCATGGTTGAAGCTGACAGTGAAATAATACTGTAATACAGACAGAACAGAAATGCATGACAATGCATGTTTTATTGCATATCAGTAAAAGGAATTGATGTAGGAACTTCTTGCTTGGCAAAATCACTGCGACCCTACAAAACTACACAAAGAATGGTAGATGAAATATGATACAATATTAGAGTTTATCTTAAACACCAATGAATGCATGTAAAGACTCTTGTGGTCACCAAGCCTGCGTTAATTATAATTCTTATAATTTATTATTATTATTATCAATGTTGAAAATAGTTGTGCTGCCTAATATTTTCGTGGACACTGTTATGCATTTTTATTTTTTTGATGAATAGAGAAATCAAAATAACAGCATTTATTTGAAATATATATATTTATATTTATTTATCTGATAAATAGCCATGTAAAAACAAACAATAATCCAAAAACAACAACAACAACAAGAACAGATAATGCCAGGGTGGACCACACGTTTTGTGTCAGGGTCCTTACTCTGTTTCGGTTTAATTTGCAATAATGATGGCTAATTGTACATTATACATTAAAGGGATAGTTCACACAAAATTGAAAATTCTGTCATCAATTACTTAGCCTCATGTTGCTCCAAACCCATAAGACTTTCATTGATCTTCGGAAAACAAATGAAGATCTTTTTGATGAAATCTGAGAGCTATCTGACCCCTCCATTGATAGCTACACAACTACCATGCTTCAAAAAGTTAATAAAGAGATCATAAAAGTAATCCATATTAATTGAGTGGTTTAGTCCACATTTTTCTGAAGAGACTCATTCACTTTAATGATGAACAGATTTAATTTAGACACAAGAGAATGAACCTCATTGGTTCTTGCTGAAGCTCCAACGTGCTGCGTTTTACAAGACTGAACCTCATTGGTTCTTGCAGATCAAGTGAACATGCTTGAGCTTCCTTTTACCACAACTGATGTGTGTGTTGATGATTATTTATATGTGGGTAAAAGCCTAAATTCAGTCTGTTACTCATATAAAGCGATCTGGTCTCTCCAGAAAATTTGGAGCCCAGCATCTCAGACTGGTACAACATAAAATACAAACAAAAATTCCATTGTATATGCAAATATGACATAGTACGCCATGCATAATTTCACCAAGAACACCAGAAAAAAAGGAACCAACTACTGAGTGGTTACACCTCCCTGATCATTCGGACTGATGAGTGAGATTGCATGAAGAGTTCAGAGAACACAGATCTGCTGGGTCGCTGAGCGGATGTGCTGAGGGAAACTTCCCTGTGCCTGAGATAGCTCCAGCTCTCCAGAGGAACACCATAAAACATGTAAACTGGGAGCATGGCGCATTACATAACTGTATGCTACCTGTTACCTAGCAACTCCGTGCGCTAGTGGCTATGGCTCTGTATGTGCCACCCGTCTCTCTTCATTTCAGAAAGCCAGGCCTTAGCACAGAATCCCCAACAACCTCCATTTCTGCTGCACGGCAGACCTTCAAGACACCTTAGCGCTGCTAAATTACATCCCAGTCATTTGTCTCATGCAGTGGAGACACATTGGAAGCAGAAATTTCAGCAGACAGGTAGAAATTCACAGACCCCTGTATAATATATTTGGAAAACAGTGCTGAAAAAATACTTATTATTCAAGAAAAATACTTGCATTAGCAACTCAAATAGTGATACAAGATACAAAGTATTTGCATCATGTGGATTAGACTTTGTGTCACTTCTCATTCACAAATGAACATTTATAACATCAGTAAGCACACATTTACTACAAGGTAAATTGATGTATTCAGGTCACAGTGTAGCAGACAAGAGTGCACAGAATCATAGATAATGTATTGTAGAGACGTTTGGAACAACTCGCTTCACACCAATACTTACACCAAACAGAGAGAATCTGTATCGCAAAAAAAGTTTACCAATTCATTCCTGTTTGACGTTCTGTAAAGCTTGACTCAGCGAACAACAGTAACTTTGGGCCCTATTTTAACGATCTGAGTGCACTGTCTGAAGCACATGGTTTAGGTGCACTTAGGGTGTGTCCGAATCCACTTTTGCTAGTTTAACGACAAACGAAAAACGGTCGGCACGCCATGCGCATGGTCCAAAAGGGTTGTACAGTCTCTTAATGACTCATGGGTGTGTTTTGGGCATAACATGCAATAAACCAATCAGAGACTCATCTCTCATTCCCTTTAAAAGGGTGCGAGTGCATTTGCTATTTAAACAACGTGGCGCTGGACGTGAAAATTATAACTGCTTCGGGCTGGAACTAGCAAAAAATACTTAGTGCCGGTTGTATGATAGGGCTCTAAGGGGGGTGGGGTTTAGCAAACAATCAATTGTGGTTGATCTTGGGTGAATTAGGGATTGATTACATAATTCACCATGCAGTAAATAATGGGAGTTAATATTATCAGAAGTTCAAATAGTAGGACAGAATCTTAAAGACGCAGTAAGCGATTTCTGAGAAACGCTGTTGAAAGTGGATCGAACAGAGCGGCACAACACACTTGTAGTGCCTGTCCCCGTGTCCACTCATGATGGGGGAGGAGAGTGAGTGAGCAAGAGGGAGATTTGAATAAAGACTGTAGAAAGAGAGATAGCTAAGAGACATTACAAAAGAGAAAAACTTTTGTGAGGAATATCACTGAAAAAAGAAGGTTTATGATCAGGCAAGAGCTTTAGGACCCTCACTAATATTAGAAAAGCTTTCCAGCACTGGAGGGACTTAAGTGGGAAGGCCTGAAAACGTACATCCACTCTTGCATTGCGTGTTTGTGCATTTTGGGGGCGGAGCAATGAAGAGAGGGGCGTGTTTGTTTGGGATGATTTAAAATATCAACAGTGTTTGTCAGAATTCACTTACTGCACCTTTAGGTTTTAATGAAAGTGTAGACATCCTATGGAGTATTTTTGTTTAGCCAGACAACACTGTAAACTTTTTAAACTTGCTTTATAAACCAGTATTCAGGCCTAAACAATCCCATCTTCAAAGACACAAGTACCCAGTGCCAGTTCCAAAATTGTTTTCCATCAGTGCTGCCCAGTTGATCAGGTCTTGGAAAAATCATATGCTTATTAAAAACATTAATAAATTGTTGAAGGAACAAACACATTAAGTATTTTAATACAGGATACTCATATTGTCTGTGTGTGTGTGTGTGTGTGTATGTTTGCTTGCTTTTCAATGCCATGTCACATAACTAAATGAGATATTCAAGACCAATTGTAAACACACACACACACACACACACACACACACACACACACACACACACACACACACACACACACACACACACACATGTTGTGTTTCCATGTTTTATGGGGACATTCCATAGGCGTAATGGTTTTATACCGTATAAACTATATTTTCTATCCCCCTACACTGCCCCTGCTTCTAAACCTACCCATCACAGGAGACATGCTGCATTTTTACATTTTCAAAAAACATCACTTAGTGTGATTTATAAGATGTTTTCCTCATGGTTACCAAAAAATGTCCCCACAAGGATATGGATTACCAGTCCACACATACACACACACACACACACACATACACACACACACACGCACACACATCTACCCATCACCTACCCATCACAGGAGACATTCTCAAAAAAACTCATCCTGTGTGATTTATAAACCTCTTGAAAAGTGGGGACCGCTGGCTGGTCCCTACAATGTAGGTGATCTCAGGTTTACTATCCTTATGAGGACATTTGGTCCCCACAATGTAATATAAGGACACACATACACACACACACACACACACACACACACACACACACACACACACACACACACACACACACACACATTGTGGGGAAAGTTACTTTGAAAAGTAATGCATTACAATATTGCGTTACTCCCTTAAAAAGTAACTTATTGAGTTACTTAGTTACTTTTTAAGGAAAGTAATGCGTTACGTTACTTTTGTGTTACTTTTTATCACCTCGGCTGGGCTTGTTTTGTTTTGTATTTTATAACAAAAAGGTTCTATTTTTGTGCAAATGTAAAGACCTCATCACACAAAAATTGAAATTTAGAGGTAAGGTAGAGAGGTAAAAATACAAATTCACACGCTCTGCTGTGCTGCGCTGCCAGTCTGGATAATGGAAGAACAGGACGCAGGAGAAAAAAAGTTTTACCAGTAAAAAAAAAATCTAGTAATTTTTGCTCATGGTTTAACTGAATCATTAAAGGTCAGCAGCAAATTGGTCAATAAAGATAGATTAAATGCATAAAAATATTTGTTTTATTTAACATTTAATTATTGGAGGTTTGCATATTTTGCATTTGACTGATTTTATTATTTTTGAGGAATACTCAATCTTTATGCAAGTGAGATGAATAAATGCTCAAATTTAGTCTAGAACTGCAATAACTATCATGTTCACACACAACGCCTCTGCACTTACTCTCGATTTCATGGGGACAGGAGAGCTGTCAGAAAAATACATGTGAAAAAGTAACTTGTGTAACTTTTTTGAAAAAGTAACTCAGATATTTTGTTGTAAATTTGAATAGTAATGCGTAACTTTACTAGTTACTTGAAAAAGTAATCTTATTACGTAACTCAAGTTGCTTGTAATGCATTACCCTCAACACTGCACACACACACACACACACACACACACACACACACACACACACACACACACACAAACACACGATAAACTACTTTTTCTTTGGGAGATCAATCAAGTGCTTTAAAACCACAATATGGCACATATGAAGAACAATATTATAAAAACAATGCTTGCAAAACCCACTAATGACAGGGTAAACAGGCAATATCAAACCAAATGTGCTGCCTGCAGGCCTACAAATTAGAAAACAGAGACTATTACAAAGCCAGATAATGGAGGATAGGGTGCTTCAAAAAAGGACACGACATTCAAAAATGATCACTGTTATCTTTAAGCATATCTATGTAAACGAAACAAAGGAATTGTAAATAACACATTATAAAAGTTGCCGTATAATGTATCAGTTCAGACAGTTTCATATTCTATCATCAGACAACCATGTTTCCCTTTTGTGTTGCAACCTGTTAACTGTCACGTCAGCCTTTGCTAAATGAAGTGAACCGTGGTTTTAGGAAAGAAAATGGACTGTAAAAAAAAAGTGTACCATTGTGAGAATGTTGCAAGTCAAATCCAAAATGCACAGCTTTAACAAGGTGTATGTCCTTTTTTCTCCTTCATCTTCCCACTAAAAGACAAGGACAAACTGTATTATGTCTGTCTTGAGCACTAATGCAGTCTACAAGGTGACCAAAATAGCAAGCATCAGTAAGTCTACATGCACTCGCTCATTCTGTTGAGCTGCAGAAATGCAACTGTTCCCAAAAGAGAGATGAGTGTTTTGCTATAAATGGGCCCTGACCCCTTAGAGGTACTGAACAGAACAAATTTAGCCCAAACAGCCTTAGCATTAATGAAGGAGGCGCAACGCACTGTTACATGCTCCCGCAACACACACACACACACACATCATCCCTCCAACCACTCTTTTTCTCATGCAAATAGGAGTTGCCATAGGAACCATGGGCTCAAATGCAGATATATTAAAGAAGGGCCAATAAATGAATGGTAGAGCAGAGTGATTGCTATGTAAATACAATGACAATAAAAGAAAAGGTAGCAGGACGGTTTTCAATAAAACGCAAATTTGTGATGAATACGCCAGTACACAGATTGCCCCAAAACCCCTTTGTGCTGAGTAAGTGCTTTTTTAGATAAGAGAATAGCCATGACCACTGCAATCTAAAAAAAAAAAGAGGAAAAATAAAAGAAATTTAATTAGAAATTAAAATGGATTTCTAAGCAAAGATGTGGAGACTGGTCTGTTTACAAATTATAATCTGTATATCTCAGACTGAACTGGGCTGATTTTTTCCCTAAAAAGTAAGTAAATATACACCTGCACACCTGTGTATTGCAAAACTCTAGATTAAATAGAGCATCCCACTTTTTTGCTCCTGTTTCTGTGAGTTGGCACACCTGGAGAAATAGAGGGACAGTATAATGCTAGATATGAATATGGAACAAATACTACATTAAGATTATAAGAGGTTACAAGAACCTCATTAGGTCTACAGACTTTAGATCTGATCTAATGAAGGCAATAATCAGGAACAAAAAGAACATTTGATCCTGATGTAGGGATTTAATGATAACAAAATGATTGGAGAAGTCACCAAAGAGATATCTGCCATTTTTACTGGAAGACTGAGGTCAAAATAAATAAATAAATACAAAAAAAAAAAAAACATATTAATGGATGAATTAATCACATTAAGATCAATAACATGCATTTAGAAAATGGGGTGAATTTTAAACACATATAATGACTGTTGATGAATGTTTTTATTTTTGGGTTAAATAAACTTTACTGCTGACATATCTAAAATTATTGCTATGTGTTCCATTAAAGGGGTACTTCACCGCTGGAAAAATGGGCTTTCAATAAAACTTGCCGGCCTACACAGTAGAAAGGCGAAACATTTTTTTGCTATCTGACTAAGCAAAACAGAGAAAAAAGGCTGTTGTCTTCCCTTTTGCCAAACAGGTAGGAAAACTTCAACACCCATAATGCACTTGGCATGTTGCCTTCCAAGGCCATTCCCACCAGTCTGCTTTAGTAGGAAATACTACTTGGGAAACTTTTACTCATAATACTGTTGACTTTTTGTTCCCTTGTGCAAGAATTCAAAGAGTAAATGTTTAGTGTAAGTGAGTTACTTTTGTGTGTTTTACGGCAAATGGAGGGAAAAAACCTTCTGTCAGCCACCCCAATCCCCACACACACACACTCCTCTGTGGACGGGTATAAAAAAATGCTGAAGTATACTCTAAGAAAAATAAAAAAAATCTAGTTTTCACAAAAGCCCTGGGGCTGTCAAATATAGAAACTTGTTTACCCCACAGAATAAGAAAACAAAACAAAAGGTAATTGTGACTTTTTAACTTCACAATTATGGCTTTTTTTTAGAATTGCAGGTTTATAAGTCAGAATTGTAAGATGTAAACTCGCAATTGCGAGAAAAAAGTATTATTGTATTATTAGTCAAAAGTGTGACTTTGGTGACAAATAATCATGAATTTCTCGGTCTAGGTAACACAGAGAACGAGTAAACATAATTAATTTACATATACAACTGACAATTTAACAATATGTGAATAAGTATTTGTGACCGGTCCTACTCGACCCACTCTGAGTGGGATTCGAACCAAGGTCTCTGGTGTGGGAGGCGGGCGCTAACTAGGACGCTAAAGACTGCTGCCGCTAGTGTGCGTTATGAGGCCAGGGGAGTGAAGTTCACACACACAGTGCTTACTGGCCTACATCCGTTACATGTACACAAGTGGAAGACCAATGAAAGTATCTATTTCGATTGCTCTGCTCAAGACAAGTATTAGCAAAATGGCAGGTATCTTATGAATTTTAAGCTTGCCAGAGTAAATTATTCATGCAAATGATTTACACTGAATGAGGTTACAGTGTGCATGCCTAATATAAAGGGTGAAGTGTGTGTGAATTCTAACAAAGTCGTTGATTGTGAGGTAACGTCGCTCTAACTACGCTCTGTTCTTTAGAGGACGACAGACATGCACAGCATCAAACTCCATGCCGCATCCTGCTTTGTCAGCACAGGGACAGCTGTTCACAGGAAGGTCCTAGACTCGCGTTCAATTTCGGTCCTTACACACACACAGATAAGCACTGCAGGCTGAAAACACACCCAGGCAGGTTTAACCAAGGTAAAACATCTTCAGCTATGTGAGTCTCCACCACTGTCTAGTAGTCAAAAGTCATGCTTGTAAAACAAAGAAGAACTGATACAGCTTTTTAAAGATTTTTTTTCAGGATCAATTGATAAACTATTCTAAATAGAGTATGCTTCAGATTGCCATATGGCTGCATTGATTAAGTCGTGTCGCATCAGGTTGCTGAATATTAAAGCTGCACTCAGTACATTTTTGTTTACATTTCTCTAGCTCTTATACTGACACCTAAAGGTTTAAACTATTTCTCTCTTTTATGTGAATATTTTTTGCATGCATCTATAAAGTTCACATTTTGTGCATTGCTGTGGGGTTTTTGCTAGTGCACAGTCTGTCGCAAGCTGTCTCTCCCTGTTCAATGCAGTGCGGCTGTGTCTTAGACGGAGGCATTTGGTGGTGTGTCGACCATGGCCACCACTTGATGTCCTGCCGTTTGTCCTCGCTCTGTCTTGCTGCAGGTCATCACTTCAGCACGGACCTCTTGAGAGGACATTTTATTTTTCCACTCATAGTTTCTTTTGGACTGTCTGGTGGATTACACACATTCTGTTTATAATTTGTAAACATTGGAAAAGGGATTTATAAAGTGAAATTATTATTATTGATACTATAATTGTTATTATTAGTAACAAGTTCCAAAAAAATTCAACAGTTTGGGTCCGAAAGTAAAAATCCCATTAATTTTTCCATAGGGAAATTAATTTTTAAAAATAATTTATAAACAAGACCTGTGAGCTCTGAGGTTTTTAAATAATGATATATGCTTTTGCTGAAGCCCATTATTTAAATAATAATCATGTTGAACAGAGGAATTCTTGGTGAAAAACTGCATTACCCACGATTTATCCATTGTTTTTTAAATTTATGTAATTTGAAATGCTTCATGATGAGACTGCAGTTCTTTCCTATGGTGGCCGAGAAAGCTCAAACACGCTGCAACTGAAGAAAACACATGCAAATAGAAAAAAACACCAGCAAATTAAGAAAACAACTTCATCCATTTGACAAGACATGTGCTGCAAATACTCACAATGCAACCAAATACAGAAATGCACTGCAAATACTCACAACGCAACCAAATACAGAAACATGCTAAAAACAACACAAACCACTACGGAAATGTTTCTAGGGGACCCCAACAAGTGACATAGGACATGCTAACTGTTCAATGTCTACTCGTCAGTTGCATTGTCGATGACCTGAATATGAGTCTTTTGTTTAATTTAACATCCTGATCATATAATCTCTTAGCCTTTTGGATATTATTAGCTTAAATAAATGAAATAAAGTTCAAGGTTCACAAAAATAATTTCTGTTATGCTTAATTAATGGTGTAAACCAGGTCAAAATAAATGCTATTTGCAGCCTGTTTCTGTATTTGGTTGTGTTTTGAGTATTTGCAGCATGTTTCTATATCTGGTTGTGTTGTGAGTATTAGCAGCGAGAGTATTTGCAATGTGTTTATGTATTTAGTTGTGTTTGGTTACGTTGTGAGTATTTGCAGTGAGTTTCTGTATTTGGTTGAGTTGTGAGTATTTGGTTGTGTTGTGAGTATTTGCAGCATGTTTCTATATCTGGTTAAATTGTACTGTAGGTATTTGCAGAATGTTTCTGTATTTGGTTGAGTTTTGAGTTTTTGCAGTGTGTTCATGTATTGGGTTGTGTTTCGTTACGTTGTGAGTATTTGCAGAAAGTTTCTGTATTTGGTTGCGCTATGAGTATTTGGTTGTGTTGTGAGTATTTGCAGCACGTTTCTGTATTTGGTTGTGCTGTGAGTATTTGGAGCATGTTTCTGTATTTGGTTGTGTCTGGTTGCGCTGTGAGTATTTGCAGCATGTTTCTGTATTTGTTTGTGTTGTGAGTATTTGCAGCATGTTTCTGTATTTGGTTGTGTCTGGTTGTGTTGTGAGTATTTGCAGCATGTTTCTGTATTTGGTTGTGTCTGGTTGCGCTGTGAGTATTTGCAGCACGTTTCTGTATTTGGTTGTGTTGTGAGTATTTGCAGCATGTTTCTGTATTTGGTTGTGCTGTGAGTATTTGGAGCATGTTTCTGTATTTGGTTGTGTCTGGTTGCGCTGTGAGTATTTGCAGCATGTTTCTGTATTTGTTTGTGTTGTGAGTATTTGCAGCATGTTTCTGTATTTGGTTGTGTCTGGTTGTGTTGTGAGTATTTGCAGCATGTTTCTGTATTTGGTTGTGTCTGGTTGCGCTGTGAGTATTTGCAGCACATTTCTGTATTTGGTTGTGTTGTGAGTATTTGCAGCATGTTTCTTTATTTGGTTGTGCTGTAAGTATTTGCAGCATGTTTCTGTATTTGGTTGTGTCTGGTTGCGCTGTGAGTATTTGCAGCATGTTTCTGTATTTGGTTGTGTTGTGAGTATTTGCAGCATGTTTCTTTATTTGGTTGCGATGTGAGTATTTGCAGCATGTCTCTGTATTTGGTTGTGTTGTGAGTATTTGCAGCGTGTTTCTGTATTTGGTTGTGTCTGTTACGCTGTGAGTATTTGCATTATGTTTCTATATCTGGTTGTGTTGTGAGTATTTGCAATGTGTTTATGTATTTAGTTGTGTTTGGTTACGTTGTGAGTATTTGCAGCGAGTTTCTGTATTTGGTTGAGTTGTTAGTATTTGGTTGTGTTGTGAGTATTTGCAGTATGTTTCTATATCTGGTTAAATTGTAGGTATTTGCAGAATGTTTCTGTATTTGGTTGTGTCTGGTTGCGCTGTGAGTATTTGCAGAATGTTTCTGTATTTGGTTGAGTTGTGAGTATTTGCAGTGTGTTCATGTATTGGATTGTGTTTCTTTACGTTGTGAGTATTTGCAGCATGTTTCTGTATTTGGTTGTGTCAGGTTGTGCTGTAAGTATTTGCAGCATGTTTCTGTATTTGGTTGTGTCTGGTTGCGCTGTGAGTATTTGCAGCATGTTTCTGTATTTGGTTCTGTTGTGTGTATTTGCAGCATGTTTCTGTATTTGGTTGTGTTGTGAGTATTTGCAGCGAGTTTCTTTATTTGCTTGTGTCTGGTTGCGCTGTGAGTATTTGCAGTGCATTTCTGTATTTGGTTGTGTTGTGACAATTTGCATCGTGTTTCTATATCTGGTTGTGTTTTGAGTATTTGCAGCTTGTTTTTCTATTTGGTTGCGTTGTGAGTATTTGCAGCTTGTTTCTGTATTTGGTTGTATTGTGAGTATTTGCAGCTTGTTTCTGTATTTGGTTGTGTTGTGAATATTTGCAGCATGTTTCTATATTTGGTTGCGTTGTAAATATTTGCAGCATGTTTATGTATTTGGTTGTGTTATGAGTATTTGCAGCATGTTTCTGTATTTGGTTGTGTTGTAAGTATTTGCAGCGAGTTTCTGTATTTGGTTGCGCTGTTAGTATTTGGTTGTGTTGTGACGTGAGTATTTGCAGCGTTTTTCTGTATTTGGTTGCGTTGTGACTTGTGAGTATTTGCAGCATGTTTCTGTATTTGGTTGTGTTACTTGTGAGTATTTGCAGCGTGTTTCTGTATCTGGTTGTGTTGTGAGTATTTGTAGCACGTGTTGTCAAACCAACAAAGATCTTAATTTTCTAATGTTTTTTCTATTTGCATGTGTCTTCTTCAAATGCAGTGTGTAGAGCTCTCTCGCCCACTGTACTTTCCCTTATTAACTACGCAGTCTGTACCTTTGTCTTTTTGTCCAATTTAAAAAAAATTGTTTTGCTTCAAATTAAAGTTTGTATCCTGATTCACTGTGTAGCTGGCTGGTCTGGTTCATGGCTTTTAACAGACTTTTACAATCCCAATGGGGAAAATACTTGCAGAACCAAGGCAGCTGAAAAAGTCGTCTGGCACTGTTGTATTTTATTTCATGACACTGCTGGTCATGTGATCTCAACATGGTGGCCTCCATTGAAAACCACCCTCCACATGGAATAAAGCCGCTTTTCTCATGGTAATGATATGGATAATATTTGTCAAAAGTGACATTTCTTTATCTCTATCACATCTGAATAAGTAAAAATGTTGGGTGAACCTTTAAGTTAGGCTAACTAACTACACGTTTTTATAGGAGCAAAAGGTAAAAATTTTGATACATACTCACTCTGAAATCAAACAAGGATGGCACAAAACACCATAACATTACCATAACTATGTTTCAGTGATAACTACATAAAATAGCCTACTTTAACATGTCTGAAAAAGATGATATGTCATATTTGAAGCCAGAATGCACTGGGTTTAGCCTAATCAGCAGCGAATTACAGGAACAAAGAACATTAAATGCAGCATAACACCTCTCTAGACGCCCAAACAGTGTCTTGTGAACATAAAGTTCAGTTTTGGGAGCGATTTGTTATTAAACACGTTGTGAAGACGCAGTTGCCAAGGTAGGATGCTATTAATATCAGCGCGGGAATTAAATCAATACGTCAAACAGACTGCGATTCTACGCCAGTTTTCCGCATGATGGCGACTCTGAGGTTTTTAAAGTCCTCCTCTAGCGTCATTTTCTCTCTTGTGTGAAGCAGAGAGCGGAACAGGCAAAACTTAAATGTCTCTGAGGAGAAACGCTGAAAAATAAGATCCATTGTTCCTGGAAAGCTAAATGGATATTAAACGATGAAACTTACGTCGGTAAACTGTTGACTACTGTTAGCGTGATACTGACAATTAAGTTTACTGCATAAACCAATGTAGTAGGCCTACTTAAAAAAATTCTGTAATTTCCTCTCCTTCGTGTTGTTTTGTCTTAAGTGAAAGACAAAGAGAACGCTAGGCATAATGTTAGGGACTCCAATTTCTCGTTTTCCATACAGTGAAAAGTGAGTGGTGACTGAAGCTGTCGTTTCTTTTTGGGTTTCACTGACGAAATAAAGTCTTACAGGTAAGGTGAGTAAATAATGACAGTATTTTGACTGCTTGGATGAACCATGTGACAACGAACAAAATCATATTTGTAGGCTAATTCGTTTAGCCTATAGCCTAATTTATGTAATCTTAGGGAATCTAATACATCAATAATCATACGCATGTTATGTAACGTACGTAATTGGCTTTAACTTTAACGTAACGTGATGGCGCTCAAATGATCATTTCCAAAGAAAAGTAGACATGACTGACAAACCTTTTTTTTTTTTTAAGTAGCCTAAACGCAATATCATATGAAAAAAGAAAGAACAAAACATTTTTCCGTGAATTGAGCAAAGCAGTAAATGCTGCCTGCCTGGTGGTGAAATTGTTGGTTGTCTCGAGCGCATGCTCATCATTTTTACGCATAAAACAAATCCCCAGTCGCTGCTGGCTGGAAACAGAATGCCCATTTTTAGATGCCCTACCCCAAAAGTAACTCTATTCCAACTGTCTATATCAGCATGTATGAAGTATGCACAAAAGTTGCCATTCCGTTTGTTTCGTACCTGTTTTTCTAAGCACTCCTTTGCTGATAGTGAAGGTTTGGGTGAGGGCGACCTGTCACACACACATCCCTCCAACAGGTATAATCCCGAAGGTCGCGAGCTGGACTCGCTCTCAAAATAAAAAAGCATATTTTGCAACAGAGCAAACCACTTGGTGTGCCATTTTGTGTTGTCGGAGCTCTTTTTGCTTAAACAGCCTCGCCTCGTGCCATCCTTCTTTGCCAAAAGACCCAGGTAGGTGACATGACCATCATTAAGTCGAATTCCCTTCTGCATTTTTGTGAAGAAGATGCTGGTTTTGGGAGGGGGGGAAAGGCTAGTTTCGGTCCTTACATCTTCTTAGCGCGAGATCCCCGAGCAGACGGGCACTTTCTGGATTAGAAACGAAGCCTGGCACGTTCTGCCCATCCACTGCAATCACCGCCTTGGCATGAAGTAGGGAAGAAGCGCAGAGAAAAACGAAGAATGCCAAAGTCTACCATCGTAATGTTGTCGATTGTGTTCAAGCTGTGGGAAAAGATGCAAAACGCCTCCCGTAAGCTGTTGTGTGAGGCGGCGAGCGGAGAGAAGTGGGCTACAGTGTATGCGAGTGATGGTTTGTCGCGTTCTCACGTGAAATTCTCTATAAACCAGTGCGCGCGCTCACTGCTGAATGAGGCAGTGGCGTCACGTGATCTGGTTTCAGAACCTCGGACAGAGCGACAAACGTACTTTTACAGTCACTTGAGTTCATTTGAGATCTGTTGCACAGATGAGGACGCTTCATACGACAAACCATTATTGCTATTAATATTGCCATTGTTAGACTTACGTGCCATGTTTACACTAAGCATAATCTGAATTTGTCATCTCCAAAAACGGTGAATTGCATTGCAACAAAGAGGAGTCAGATAGAGCATTTATGGCAGTAATAATAATAATGACGCTATAAAAAGCAACAAGTTAATTTGGACGTGCTAAATTGCAAATATTTTAGTCACTTTTAAGGGCACTGCAGAGAAACCTAAGCATTATACAGTCACATTAAAGTGCGTCTTGAGTGCCGTAATATATAAAAGAAGTAAAATATAAGTAAATAATGCTAATACTAAGTTTTGCATTAAAGGCACAATATATAAGATTTTTTTATTAAAAACAACAACCACTAGAACAATTTTGTTGACTTGTGTAGCCTACTTTATCCCAAATCCAGAGAAATAAGCTATTTTAACCAGGACACAGACAATGACATCATGCCCATGTTACATTAGACAGGTGAGCAACTGTTTGGATACATTCATCGACAGAAACTAATCATTGTTATATACTGTAGCTTAACACAGTTAGTCTTAAATCTCGTTTTCTTGAGTTTCTGCGAGTACCATGTTTTCCCATGCCTAATATCGATCTAGCTCACTGCAGTGTGCAACAAGTGTCTCATAGTACGAGTGAACGCACATATTAGCATTAAAACATAACTTTCAACACACTCAAATGTATCTAATATGATAAAACAGCGCTGCGTTATCCCACATTCACATGAGCCGAAGAAACAGAAGCGCTCGTCTGTGGTATAATAAAAGCTACGCGACATCAAGGCGTCATCAGGCTATGCCTTTGTTTTGAATAAGCGACATCTAGTTGCAAAAGATTACATATTGTGGCTTTAAAACGTTATTTAAACAAGGAAAACATAAACATTACTCTGGGGTGAACAGGTTTTTCACGTCATAACTACAACC
Source organism: Gobiocypris rarus (assembly GCA_023029165.1). Classification (NCBI taxonomy): domain Eukaryota; kingdom Metazoa; phylum Chordata; class Actinopteri; order Cypriniformes; family Gobionidae; genus Gobiocypris; species Gobiocypris rarus. The sequence continues at coordinate 6,555,399 of CM040918.1, forward strand.
GCTGTATTGACCAATCAGGAGCATGCACTGGAACTCTCCGTTTAATGTTTTAAAAAATGTTATACTATAAGCACAGACGCATGAAATTAAATACAATTATACATACCAAAAGTAATTACTTATGATAAATAATGACCTATGTACTCAAAGTTTTCACGATTATCAAATTGCTCCTATAGTCAAAAGTCTTTTTCTTAAAGAAAATGAATTGAAAATCTGCCTTCGAAAGCATTATTGCCAATGGCATTATCATTTAAGCTAAATCATCAAGCACCTTCCTTTAGGTAGCTATAAATGATTTCATGGCTTGTCCGACCAATGCATTTATCTGTAATCAATTGTGAATGATCATTAGTGGTCGATTGGTAGTAAATCAAGCAGGGCTTTTCATTTGCTCAGTTAATCAAAGGAGCATTTGCAATGAGCGTTACATCCTGCCGCCCTGCAGGAAAGTTGTTTTGCATCTCTCAGGGTTGTTGCACTTTCAGTGCACCCTACCAGGATTTCCAGGAAAAACATTTGTCTTTAAAGCTTCTTTTAAAATGGGTATTTATGAATTAACCAGTTTACGGAAGGGCATAATACAGCACTAAGTGTCCTCAAACCTTGCATTGATGACAGTTGTAATCAGCTGTTTATGCTTAAGCTCAGCAGCTCCTTGTACATTTCTGTCATTTCCTCTTCTTTATGTCCTGTAATTGTTGAGACCATGCCTGTGATTCACCATAAGCAGAAAAAAATATTTCTACCAAGGACATGTTCGTAACGCCTCCATTCATCCTTTTCCTGTAGTGATATGACTCCTGACTTTCTACATATTAAAGGTGATGTCAGCGATTTCGATGAATATCAGTGGCCGACAGATATCACTGAAATAGGTGAGAGGTATGGTATTTTGGACACACTGTTGTGGTGGTCTGAAGTTAGTGGCTCAAGTTAACAAAACACTTAAAATCACTTACAGCACAGATAAAGTTGGCATAGAATTGAAATTCACCTGTTTTCTAAATGCATCTTATTGATCTTATCCAATAATTTAGTCAATTTAAAGTCAAGATACTTTCTTGAATCAAATGCAAGCTCCAGTTATATGATACTGTAAATATCTTTACAGTTAAAGCATGTCCAAACTTTATCTTAAAGGGGTGGTGAGTTGAGAAATCAACTTTCCCTTGAGCCTTTGATATATAAAAGGTCATGGTAATATAAGGATATCCTGTAAGTATCGGAGCTGAAAACTTCCTTGTTAGTCAAAGAAAAGTTGCCTTTCAGTCGGTCACGTTCGACGTACGTCGGAACTGACCGACGAATTGGGATCTGCTTTCAGAGACCAATCTGCTTCGAGTGATTCTAAACGAGCCAATTGGCATTGGCATGCGGTCCACGCTCCCCCCGCAAGCGGGTATAAATACGGAAGCGAAACACTGCATACTCGCTTTCTACTTCGGAGCCAAACATTGAGTTTTTCAGTGTTCCTGCAAAAAGTGTCTATTGAACGACGAATCTAAAAGAAGGAGCTCTTCCCGGCTTGAGTTACGGCACATCACAGCGGTCGCGAGTCTGTAGAAGAGGACGAGACAGCTGATCTGACAGCTCGCTGGGCGCTGTGTGCTCGCAGTGGGCTTGCACCCATTAAACCACTGTGGGCAGCGGCCATCTCCCCTGTGTGCCTCGGCACGAAAAGAGCGTTTCTTTTCTCTTAAAAGAGCTACACGGTTTGACCCTGCGTCTTTATCAAGATGTCATTCAAACCGTGTGTTTCTGTATGCAGCCAGTTTCTGTCCCCAGCTGACGGGCACGATCGCTGTCTCACGTGTTTGGGCGTTCAGCACGCTGAGGCGGCGTTCGTGAATGACTCATGTTCCCACTGCGGGAACATGACCATCGCAGTTCTACGGTCTAGGCTCGACTTCCTCAAAAGGGGAGCAGCCCCATTGCGCATTCCCTGATCTAGCGGTCCTCCCGCTGCAAAGCAGAGGGCTGCTACTTTGGCTAATGCCTTTGGCGGAGACCTGAGGGTTACACTGAGGACAACCTCCCACCTCCGCTGCGCCGGTTGAGTTGCCGAAGGAGCATCCCGGTCCTTCCCACGGGGGGGCGGTCGTTACTTTCGGAGCTCCGGTTCAAGCCATCGAGAGCTTCGCCCAGCAGTTCTCGGTGGCCCAGAAGCAGACGGAGACGATCCGAAGCATCCTGCCCCCGACAGCCCGTTGCTGCCCCCACCCAGCCGTCGGTAGCAGCGCCTCCGCCAGCTCGTCGCAGAGGGAGCGCCCAACCCGCTCAGGGTCCGGCTAAGTCCGCTGGCAAGCGCAAGGGCAAGCAACCCTGAGACGGGCAGCCCAGGGAGAAGAGAAGCTGCTCTGGGGGAGATGGCTCCTTGGCCGATTCCCCTGAGGAGGGACCTTCTATCTCAGGGACGGGGCACTCTATGGCACCCGCGTCCAGACCTCTGGAAACTCCATGTCTGGTCCCTGGACGGGACGCAGAGGTTCTAGGTGGGCTTCCACAAGCAGTGGCAGACACCATCGCTTCCGCAAGGGCCCCCTCAACAAGGCGGCTCTATGCGCTGAAGTGGAACCTGTTCGTTGAGTGGTGCTCTTCTCGCCGCGAAGACCCCTGAAGGTGCTCGGTTAGTGTCGTGCTCTCCTTTCTGCAAGATGGGTTGGAGCGAAGGCTGTCTCCCTCCACCCTGAAAGTGTACGTTGCAGCAAAAGCGGCATATCATGATGCAGTGAATGAAAAGTCCTTGGGGAAGCACAACCTAATCGTCAGGTTCCTCAGAGGTGCGAGGAGGTTGAATCCCCCTCGCCCAAACTCGGTACCCTCTTGGGACTTAGCTCTGGTGCTGAGAGCACTTAAGAGCCCTCCCTTTGAGCCTTTGCAGTCTGTAGAGATAAAGATCCTGTCCATAAAGACAGTACTCCTGGTTGCTCTAGCCTCTATCAAGAGGGTAGGGGACCTGCATGCACTTTCGGTCAACGATTCGTGCCTAGAGTTCGGACCGGGTATCTCTCACGTTATCCTGAGACCCCGACCCGGATATGTGCCCAAGGTTCCCACTACTCCCTTTCGGGACCAGGTGGTGAACCTTCATTCGCTGTCTTCGGAGGAGGCAGACCCAGCCCTGGCTTTGTTATGTCCCGTCCATGCCCTCCAGGCCTACATTGACCGGACTCAAAGCTTTAGGACCTCAGAGCAGCTCTTCATCTGTTACGGAGGCCAGCAGAAGGGAAAGGCTGTCTCCAAGCAGAGGTTAGCCCACTGGATAGTGGATGCTATCGTCTTGGCTTACCAGTCCCAAGACGTGCCTTGCCCATTCGGGTTGTGAGCACACTCCACAAGGAGTGTTGCCTCCTCCTGGGCGCTGGCTCAAGGCACCTCGCTGACAGATATATGTAGAGCTGCGGCCTGGGCGACACCGAACACATTCGCGAGACAAGTTTTATTAAATGTTAAATGTATGTAATACATACTCTAAATCCATTAAATTCAGAAACACTGAATAAAAGTCTTCATCGAAAGATATTTCGGGAGCAGCATGCATTTTGACGAGAAAGTGACACCTCTGGCCATTGAGTTGGGTCATTTGTCCAGTCACAGATACTGTACGGACAATCTGACTCAATACGGCTCAGTTTTTCTATGTATCTTGCTCTGTTGAGCATCAGAAGTGATTCTACATAGGCTCTACTGGGTTAACACGATGCATTTCCAGTGTGGGGAATGGATTGTTTCCCCCTACGCCGACTCCGCCCCATGCCACGCTCCCAGCTATGACACGACACCGACCAAGTCTATTACATGGCTTCCATACAGTGCTACTGCAGAGCTGTCATTTTCTTTATGTAGTTCTTGCCAAGAGATCACAGATACTTTTAAGGTGCTTCTATGGTATTTTACATTTTTAGTAATTGCATGGAAAAGAGCTGCATTAAGATTCTTCAAATTCATCCTTTGTGTTCAACTGAAAGTAGAAAGTCATACAATTTGGAAATATAATACGCCCAAACCTGTGGTTCTCCATCTGCTTGGTTTATCTTGTGCAGAATTATTCTCCATTCTCCAAGCTCTGAAATATAGAGGTTAAAATTATCATCCAAATTCATTAATAAGGGATATGTAATTCCAATCATACATTTTCTAGCTGTAATTGACAGTTAAAGAAAGGAATTTTGCTTGCTTTTGGCTGCTGAGAATTGTGTCGGGTGTCGGATAAAGAAGGTAAAGGTCAGTGGACACTGGATCGAATTCAGGAGAGAACTATAGATGCTCTGACGGACCGTGGTCCAAGTCATCCTTGCCGTCCCCCTCTCCTTTGGCTCACTGAGCTCACCGTTTTCACGGCAATCAATCGAGGAACCAATTATCTAGGCTCGTCAGGACCTGTGACGTGCCGCCGTGTGACGCTCCTCTTTGTCTCAGCTCTAATGTGGCTGAACAATAAAACATGTTCTAGCACACAGGCAATATGCTCCTTTAAGCACCCAATTTGTTTAAAAGGCACAGGCTTTAATCTGGCACTGTCAGTCTGCTGGCTACTTCACGGACAAGATTCATTTATGACTTTATCCTTGTTATCTGCTCTCCCTCAGAACTACACAGTCATAAATCCTCATGGCCTGCTGGCACCTATTTGAATACATAAAGACTCGTCCTTCGATAAAATACTTAATGTGGAATTAACATTAGCATGCATTGTTACTCAAACTGCTGCAAATGAAGCCTGATATCATTTTCATATCTCTGTGTATGGTTTTAAATAGTTGTCACTGTCATTGATGATTGCCACCTGCTCGTGTCATCTTTTGAATACATTTGCATAGACGCACATCATGCAAGAAAAAAGATATAACACTGAGTACTGCTCATTAGTACTTGTGTGTGGACTGGACGGTCCTTGAGTTTCAAAAGCTCTGCTCTTTTCATGCGTGCAGTTATGTGTGTTTCATCAGGATATTCTCTTTTTTGGTAACAGTAACAGTAAAAGCAACAGTTTTGTCTGCGGCAGTCTGAATCAGCATTCTTTGGAAGCAACCGCAAATGCTGACCATGTGGCTCAGAGACAGGGAAATCATGGTAAAACTCCTCTAGGTATCCTTGTCCTCTTCCACTCAAATATTTTCAATATCAACACATCCCCACCACATCATCTTTTACATGGATGAGAGATGGCAGAAAATATGGGTGAGATGGGTCTCTGCATACTCAGCTAAGTAAAGAGAAAATATTTAATGTAGGATTGCCAAAAGTATTGGGACACCCCTACACATCATTGAATTCAGGTGTTCCAATCACTTCCATGGCCACAGGTGTATAAAATCAAGCACTAGGCATGCAGACACTTTTGAAAGAATGGGTCGCTCAGAGAATTCAAGCGTGGTACCGTGACAGGTTGTCACCTGCCCATTCATGAATTTTCCTCACTACTAAATATTCCAGTGACAACTGTCAGTGGTATATTATAACAAAGTGGAAGCAATTGGGACAACAGCAACTCAGCCACGAAGTGTTAGGCCACATATAATAAAAAATTCCCATAAACACACTCCTAAACCTTGTGGAAAGGCTTCCTACACTCTTAAAAATAAAGGTTCTTTGGCAGTGTATATGGTTCCATGAAGAACCGTTAATATCTAAAGAACCCTTCCATTGCACAAAAGGTTCTTTATAGCGTAGAAAGGTTCTTTAGACTATAAAATGGTTAGAAAAAATGGTTCTTTAAAGAACCTTTCACAAAACGGTTCTTCAGGGAACCAAAAATGGTTCTTCTATGGCAGGGGTCTTCAAACCTGTCCTGGAGGACCCCCAGCCCTGCACATTTTGCATGTCTCCTATATTTGACACACCCACTTTAGGTCTTGCAGTCTCTAATAATGAGCCTCTAATAATCTAATATTGAAAACCGTCACCTTAGTTTACTGAAAGATTCCTAATGATCATTAAAATGAATGTGGCTGAAGATATTGTGTCCCCTCCACCCTTTGCGTTGTGTTGGAGGCTGGTCTACCCCTAATTACATGATCCACTAGGCCTCTAATTCACCGTGCTCCTCTTAGACGACATTTACTAATTACTCCCTCCTTTTTTTAGCAGCAGCTCCCTCGCTCTTATCAAGCCTTCCCTTGTTTCTCATTGTCTAGTCCCAGTGCATGCTCACAGGAGGTGAAGACACTGCCATGAGCTCCACCTATCAGAGAACAGGGAGCATGTGGGCTTTTCCGTCAAAGCCGTTAGAAATACGTCACACTTGTACTTTAGCTGTTGATCAGTTTGTACTAGAGAAATAAAAAAAAATTCAGTATGTTGCAGGTTAAGGGGTATCCTGCAGTGTCTTGGCTTGATCCGAAAGGTTGTATTGGTCACAGGTTGTTTCTTGTTTATGTTATTTTTAATGGAAACATTTAAATTCTATCATCATTTACTCATCCTCATGTTGTTCCAAACCATGACTTCCTTTGTAGAACATAAAATAATATATTTTGAGTCAAAACAACAAACATGGTTTGGAATGACGAGTAAATTAAGACAGAATAAACATCTTTGTGCAAACTATTTCTTAAATACTTAATTTATTGAAACAAACAGTGACTAACATAACACACGAAGCTAAACTAATGGTGTATTGTAGAGAATATCTTCTGTCGTTCGTTGAATTCCAACCAGGACCTCAAAGCGGCTTCATTGGCTGAAAGACTTTAAATGTATTTGCCTGTGACATAACAAATCCCACAATATCCAAACTAGCCATTTTTGGAGCATGATTAAAGTCCCCATGAAATCAAAATTGAAGTTGTTTGGGTTTAAGTATGAATATGTTAGTCTTACTGTTATCTATAAACTAAAATCGGTCACTTGTTCACACGTTTACTACTTTCTACTTTCAGTTCGTCGGTCAGTTTCAACGTACGTCGAACGTGACCGACTGAAAGGGAACGTCTCGGTTACATATGTAACCCTCGTTCCCTGAAGGAGGGAACGGAGACGTACGTCCCATCGCCAGGTGCTGTGCTTACGCTGAAGGACCCACCACTAGTTTGGCTCCTCAGCAGAAAACGAGTATGCAGTGTTTCACTTCCGTATTTATACCCGCGCTGCGGACGGAGCGTGGACCTCATGCCAATGCCAATTGGCTCGTTTAGAAACACTCGAAGCAGATTGGTCTCTGAAAGCAGATCCCAATTCGTCGGTCAGTTCCGACGTACGTCTCTGTTCCCTCCTTCAGGGAACGAGGGTTACATACGTAACCGAGACGTTTTTATTGACACCAGTCCCAGAAAACATAATATGTATTTTTTGAACTGACAGGGGAGCTAAAGCTCATTAAATATGCAAATCTCATCCAATCCTAGTCATGGGCGCTTACTTCCAAGTCTTTAGTGCGGCACGCCCATCAAAACCCAGCGTTCAGGAGAGAGCCTAAAAAAAATAAAATAGAAAATAGCCTATTAGCCTTATTCATTATGATGTTTTGAATGTAAAAACCACGCAAACGTCATAAGTTGACCTCAGACAACAGTGTAAAAAATAAAAAAGCCAGTTCATGACACCTTTAACCTGCCATTGATGCCAAACAGCTCATCATATAACTGGATTTTAGGCTTTTGATAAATGTTTGTTAAATGTGGTACTGTGGTAAATTAACGTTTGACATTAGACTCATGTCTATATTCGAGCCCAAACAAACATAAACATAAACAAACGCCCTTTGCATTGCACACGGCATATTCAGAAAAATATACATTTCATAGCACAAGACAAGTTTTATTAAATGTTAAATGTATGTAATACATACTCTAAATCCATTCAATTCAGAAACACTGAATAAAAGTCTTCATCGAAAGATATTTCGGGAGCAGCATGCATTTTGACGAGAAAGTGACACCTCTGGCCATTGAGTTGGGTCGTTTGTCCAGTCACAGATATTGTACGGACAATCTGACTCAATACGGCTCAGTTTTTCTGTATCTTGCTCTGTTGAGCATCAGAAGTGATTCTACATAGGCTCTACTGGGTTAACACCATGCATATCCAGTGTGGGGAATGGATTGTTTCCCCCTACGCCGACTCCGCCCCACGCCACGCCCCCAGCTATGACACGACACCGACCAAGTCTATTACATGGCTTCCATACTTTCTACATGGTGAATGGCATGTAGTGCACTATATAGGGCATAGGGAACGATTCAGACACTGTAAATATGCTTTCAATTGGGGCGAATTAAGTCTGGTTTCACGTTAGTCAGGAAACCGCCACAGCGTGCAATCAGTCTGCTCTGGTCCAGACCCATGATCGCACAGAACGATTTAAAAATAAGGAGGAGCTGTTCGATATGTCCTGCCATGTCTTCCTGTTTAAGTGGAAATTATGTAAACCCATTGAATAATGCTCCGCGTTTCTAGGCACCTCAGTGGGCCTTTAAAGGTGCAGTATGTAATATTGACAGCTAGTGGTTGAAATGAGTACTGCAGTCCAAATTCTAAATATCGGAGAGAGTTTCCCCTTCCCCTCCTCCTCAGACTCGACTCTCACACGAGTTGCAGAGTTAATTTAACAGCGTTTTAATATGCTCCCATTTAGGTCAGGTAGGCGATCTCTGACCCAGTTTGTTTGGTGGCTTCCATGGCTGCAATACACTGTGTTTTTTGCCAACTGGCAGCCTGGGGTGTCGAAACTACTATTACTATAAATTAGCAGTGGGCGGGATCACGCAGACCAAAACAAAACACACATTTCAAAGAAGAATAACTGGCTGTAGGATTGTTTTTCAGAGAAACAAGAATGTGAACATTTAGCACATATTATGGTATTTTTATGCTTTAGTAGTATGGTATTTTTATGCTTTTTGCAGTCAAAAATTACATACTGCACCTTTAAATAAATGCTTTGTTTATAATGAGGAAGGCGTATTAAGCTCTAAAACTTACATGATGTTTTAAACAACCTCTTATATGTCAAAAGATCAAGGCAAATTTGAGTTCTCATGTCATGACCCCTTTAAATGATCAAAAGTCATATTCAGTGATGCAAACTATTTGACTTTTATCAAATGTCACTACATAATTTATATGATTCACATAATTCGTTAAATGTGATCAGACAAGAAACAGTAGTTTTCAGGTATGAAAGCGAATGTGTGCACACTGTGAATGAATTTAATAAACTTTAAGTAAAATAAAAATAATAACATGGACAAAACGATCAACTCGTGTTCCAACACCTCTCACAGACAGTGAAATTATGTAAAGACGCTCATTTTTGCCATTGTTGCATCAGCTGGCTTCAGAAATCCAGCTTTGAGTGGGTTTATCGACTGAAAGAGGAGGCTTTTCAGGTTAATGAAAGTTTAACCTGAAAAGGAGATATTTAATCTCAATAGTGTCCTGTCATTAATGCTTGATAAAATGGTTTGTGGGTTTTGCTATCAGCTTTAGTTGGTTAAAAATGGTAATACTGAGTAGGAAAATACACATTACTTATTCATCAGGTGGTGAAGACAAGTGGAATACAGCTTGAAAGAGACAATCATTTTATCCTACCAATGCCATTACTAATGAAGTCTGCATTTATATATTATTTGTGACGGGTGGTGAGTGACCAGCCTGCGGGATGTATTCGACCTCATATTGAGAGAGAAGGTCTATACTTCATGGGTCGAGGATGCTCTTGGATTCTTCCTTGAATGCAGCTCGGCCTCTCTTTCTTGGCCTATGGCAGGGCTTGCTGCTTCCTCTTAACAGAGGCTGATTTTCCTCAGTCAGGACCCATTAGTTGGCCTGCCAGTCAAGGGGGTTCGGAGGGGGGAGTTTGCATGGACCCCAGAGAGGCTGGCCTGATGTTTCCCCGACACATGCCTGTTATCATCGGGCATGGATAATAAAGGGGGATCTGCGGTAACCCCTGTATTTCCCCCACACTGTCAACACCATTACCAGCTTTTTCCAGGACAGTTTGACTGACACACCAGTCATGCCCAGTAGATGACCCGATTCGGTGCCATGTCAGCTTGTGACATCAAGCTTTCAAAGACTACATCCACAATATACAATAACTTTCAACAACTGTTTTTAAACCAGTGAGGACATAAAAAGGCTTTTGTCATGGGAATATGACAACTGCACAAGAACATGACATGATTATTACATAATTGTCTGGAAAAAAACATTCAATTTTTGTTATAGTAATAGGCAATATATTTAGATCATTATAGGCAATTATATTAAAGAATTTACCTATTAAGAATAATTAACCAAATTATCATTATTATTATCATTTGAAATATTTATAATTAATTTTGTTATTATTATTAACATAACAACAATAATGACATGTATTATTATTATTATAAACAAACTAAAACTTGTTAAAAATGAAAACTTAATTAATATTAACTAGGCTTGTTAATTAGTTGTTAATGTATAATTTGTTGTTAATATAATAATAACATTAACAATGCAATTTCTTGTTATTTATTAAAATTAGTTTAACGTATACTGTACATTATTAATTGAAAACTAGTAAAAACTAGTTGTAATTTTCTTTATAATAAAGGAATATTATTAACTGAATAATAATATCATTATTGAAATGCATTTTTAATTAAATGTCATTAAATATATATATATATATATATATATATATATATATATATATATATATATATATATATAATATAATTTTAATACTTTAAAATGACATAGCCTACTATAATATTTAGCTTAAGTGATTTGGAAAGTAAGTGGTCACAAAAGATTGCGATAGCTCTAGTGAGAATCTTTCAAGTACACATGGCAGTTGTTTTAAGTGAGCAAAACAAATGGTTGTGTGTCACTCACACAGTGACAGGCTCTTCACCTGTACCTGGGGTTAATATTTGTACTTTTCCTCTCAAGCAAAGCTCAAATCCGTATGGTGCTTTCTATTCAGCCTGTGTTCAGGATCTCAGCGCATGCATTGATTCTATTTCAGTGAGCTTATGGAACACTGAGTACTGTTGGAAGGGCACTATTTTAAGAACATAGTATGAATTATGGAGCAAAGTGCTATGCAATGTGCATCTCTGTGCCAGCGACCCTGGGAGCCCAGGCGTCTGTGGAAACGGCGGTGGTCGTGAGCGTGGACCGTTCCCTACTCCCAGTGTGTCTGGATCGTGAGACTGTGTTGTGTGTTGTGTTGTAGGAAGATGGCAGTGGTCCATCCCAGCCTTGGCCAGGGCGGTGTGCTCAGTGCTGGGTACTGCCTGCAGGGTCGCCACCTGGCCGGTGCTTCCTCCAATTAGGCAGTGTTGCTCAGAGAGGCTGGACAGCATGACCATAATTGAATTTCACACATGCCACAGTGTACAGGGCTAAATAGTACTGGGTGTATTTTAACACACTGTAACATTCAAACTAAATCTCCATGTCTGGTTTTGAGGGGACAATTGATTGTGTGACATCTGAAACGTTAAACACAAAAGTCAAAGAATCACGTCAGAAATACCTGAGCATCCACTAGTGTTATCCACTACTGCGATTGATCGAGTTAAGCGATAAGCAAAGGCACTTTATGTCAGAACAAAATACTCAGTTCTGTCTATTTCATTAGTTCTCTCAGCTAACAGAGTGAATTGTAGTCTGATAGGAGGCTTTCAATGCTGAGTCCTCGCCATTGCATCCAATGCATGTTTGCTTGAAAGGCTGTCATGTCCCTTGGCTGACATCTCATTTTGTCTGAACTGATTTATTTTGAAAGCTATGAATAAGAAAGAACACTTTTGCCAGCAAGAAAGGGAGAGAAACAGCCAGAAATGAATGCAATTTTTTTTAGTATTATTATATAAATGTTACATATCTGAGGTTTAAAGCATATTCAGTTTTTTTTTCTAAAGATTTTAAAATGAAATTAAAATGTTAAACTTCATACAGAGTCAGAAATACTGTACTATAATTATTGGACATTTAAAATAAATAAATGCAATTATTATTATTGTGACGTTATAGTGCTGTCAAATTGATCGAAATGGCAATTAATTGCATCCAAAAAACAGTTTGTGTTTACATAATATATATGTGTGTTCGGTGTATAATTATTATGTATAAATACACACACATGTATGTATATATTTAAGAAAATGTTTTATATTTATATATAAAATATGTATACATAATATAAATTATATAAATATACAGTATATACATGCAAATATTTCTTAAATATACACATAATATAAACAGTAGGTACACACACACACACACACACACACACACACACACACACACACACACACACACACACACACACACACACACACACACACACACACACACACACACACATATACATATATATAATGTATATAATTTTTTTTTTATGTAAACACAAACTTTTATTTTGGGACAGATAGATTTTGGATCAATTTACAACCATCAGCATATCGGCTAAAGGCCGACATAACAAATTTCTGTGTCTCTGTGAATGGCGCAGATGTGCGGTTTCATTTACCTCACACACACACACACTGAAACTCGCTGTGTTTTTCAGCCTCTGCCACCTCAATATGATGACATGAATGCATCTCCAGTGACTTCATGAGCATTTTACCATTTAATTCAACAAAATATATCGTCATATCATAAACACACACAAAGGAACTCAAAGGTCTTAACGGCAACCCGTCAAAATAAAAGTTCAGTTTAACAAAAAAAGTAATTGTGACAGGATTAATGTTGAAGCCTACAGTAGAATTTAGCTACGTCTCAATGTAATAATAATATATGCATTTCATTTATACAGTGAAGAATATGCAGTGTTAGTTGACATTAAACCTACTTAAAAAGCACTGTTTATTTCACATGTATCTTGTTCTGTTTTATTTAAATATTTATGTTGGCCTACTGAATGTTAAATGGATCCAGTTCATTAGAAATGATTTGATAATGCAGCAATAGGCCTACTAGCTAGTAGGCTATAAGTTAATGTATGTGAGTTTTTTTTACTTTGCTGATTTAAAACACGATCAACACACTCTATTTTAATGACAAAATTTCAAATAAGAGGACAAGTATCAAATGTCGGTATCAGCCAATAATTATTTAAAATCGATAACGGTATCGACCCCAAAAACTCGTATCGGTGCATCCCTGAAAGATAGATAGATAGACTGTCTAGATTATATATGGATGGATGGATGAACATGTATTGTAAATAAATGAAAAATGTCAAGCCTTAAAGTATATTACACAGAGGACAAAACTGTGTTAAGAGATCTTGAACGAATAAAGAATCCAATAGCTGTAATGGAGACTGGGTCACTGCTATGATGTTGGTTTGAGCTATAGATGGAAAACTTCCTGATGCATGAAATCATTTACCCTCCAGCATCAGTTTAACTCAGACATTTTCTTTCTCTGTTCTTCATTATAAATAGAAATAACATATCTTCTGAATTGTTGGGTTGGATGCATTGTGTCTCTTAGCGTGGCATTGTGTCATTGTTCATATCTCTGTTGCCATAAAGCCCAATGTCAGTGTGAAAAAGAACAAAAATAAAAACACAAACTGGGCCAATTATCAGTGAGTATGAAATCAAACACTAATGCAAAGTGGCAGAGCCTAGGAAGAGATACGCAGGGTGTCTTCAAGCTCTGCTCCCACTGTCAGGGCTGTAAATGTGAACCCAGAGAGGACACACACACACACACACACACACACACAAGGTCTCTAGTTACATAACCAAGTCCGTCTTCCTGTCTCTCTGCTGCTACTGCTCCTCTAGATCTGCCAAGAGAGAGGAAGGAGAGGTGGCTGTCCCTCTTCATCTCTTGCCCCAGGAAGAACAAGTCCTCTGACCATGATGTGACATATCATGTTGCACGGTAAACATGATTTCACATCTGTGTTGATCCTGGAATGTTTTAATCAACCAATCAGATTTGAGGGATGGGTTTACAATTTATATCAAGTTTAGGCTTACAACCAATGTTAGGTGCTTCTACATCAGGGTTATTCACCATCATTTCCCTCCGATTTTAGAGATAAGGGATAGGGTTAGGCCTATGTCCTTGGACAGCAATGTTGTTCCAGGATCAAAAATAAAATAAAATGTTAATCCAGTAACATGCCTTACTTGGCAAAATCATGGTGACCCATGTTGCACGTGTTACAATCCACACACAACATTACTTATTGGCAGTACAATGGTCTTTGAAATCCTGGTCAATTATAATAATTGCACAAACTATTGCAAAAAAGGTGATAACAACCTAAACTCATGTAACAGAGGCCAGATAGTAGTCGCGGATGGGCATGATTAATCGACAATCGATAATTGATCGTTAAGAATTTCGTCGATCACGTTAATTTGTTATCGATTAATCTAATGCATTTTGTCATGCTTATATTTAGCACAAAACATGTGTGATGGTGGCAGTTTTTTACCAAAGCAGTGGTCTAGGTCTGTGCCGGTGAACGTGACATCCACTCCACTGTGGTGGTAGAGTATTTACCACCGCAGTGGTAAAAACAACCTTTTTTTTTGTATGTGAATGCTGTTTTACGTGAATATTATGACAGGAGTAAAGAACAATGCTTTATTTACAAAATAAATAATAGGTTCCCAATTAAATGTTACCTCGCAGCCATGGAAACATAACATTAACGTAGCCTATGAAAAATATATGTTCGGTTTGCCTAACTGAACGTGGTTTAACTGTCTGTCTGCCACAAGTTGATCTTGTAATAAAGGTCTCATCGAGGAAAAACATGCTAATAAAAAATATTAATGATTAATCGATAGTCGATCGTTAATTCTCCCGACGATCGACTAAGAAAATGTAATCGAATGCCCATCTCTAGTCGCTATGCATGTAAACCTCACTCCCCTGATCTCAAGAGATGCTCTAGCAACTGACGCAAGCCTCCTTGTTAGAATGCTCGCCTCCCACGCCGAGGACCCGGATTCGAGGCCCGCACAGAGCAGGGCGAGTAGGAACTGGGGTTATATTGGTGCCGTGACCCGGATGGGAGTGAGGTTTAGGTGAGTGTAACAGAGGCCAGCTAGTAGTTGCTGTGCAAGTAAAACTCACTCCTCTGATTTCAAGAGACTCTCTAGCGACTGATGCTAGAGGTTGCAGCCTTTCACCTCCTTGTTAGAGCGTCTGACTCTCATGCTGCAGGACCCAGGTTTGAGTCCCGCTTAGAGCAGGAGGGGTTACACTCACAATCACTTTAAATAAAGGTTTGCCGTTGTCAGCTTTCTGATTCTGATTGTCATTGTGTTTTTGTGCAAGTTTATTTACTACTGAAACAAGAAGTTTAGGTGGGAAATATTTTAACAACTTTTTAAAAGCATTAAATGTTAAATGCACACATCTATAAAGTTAATTTAGTCAACATTAGTCGTGTTTCCACTGTCGGGCCAAAGGCTAGCGTGCTAGCGTGTGCCAGGGCCAATCTTGCTGTCACTTCCCAGAGCTTGATCGGACCTCGTCGGGTTCTCGGGGCCAATGGTAAGAGTTTTTTGACCTGCCGAATACCTTGATCCAAAGTGGGCCAGCTCGGGCTTGGGAGAGGCTACGAACAAAAGAGTTTATCTGAGTCTGGAGACGGCAACGCCGCGGATGATGTCATATACCAGCCAACATCAGCATTAAAGACTTTTAAAATAATTTTAGCTCAGAACTCACTTTCAGACAGCAGTGAGGGTTTGAAATAACTTCAGTTTGTGGTCTGATGCGTATACCAATTAAAACAGTGGCCGTTTCCATGATCTGCAATAATGAAATGGCAGCTTCATAATTTATGGCATCAGGTCACTGCTTGGTTTTCCCCCAAAAACATGTGAATAGAAAAAGAAAGAAACCTCTCCAAATACTTTAAGAACAAACTGTGCTATGTTTGGCTCTATCAGACTGCTATCCTGGCAGGATATTTTGCTAGCTCTCTGTGAGAAGGCTTTAGGAAGTCACAGAGTCATGCATGCCCTGGGGAAAAGAGCAAAAACTGTTTGTAGAATGTCAATCTCAGGCCTGATGTCTCTATTTCCCACTTTCCTTTGCACATGCAGCACTCTAATTCTGTATGCAAGAGAACAAAACACATATGGTGGAAACAGAAAAAAATGTGCCTCAGTAAATTTCAAAGGGTGGTGAAACTCCTGAGGGTTTAACTGCGCTTCTATATTGGGATACTGTGTAGCTACCAAAATGTTTGATGCACTTTGTTGCGTATGGCTCTCGATTACAGCTACATTTGTTTTTAAAAATGACATAACGAAAATGAAACCAAAGTGAGATAACGTGACGGGTGTATACATCTGGGGGAGGGGGATTTATCTTGATTAATGCTGGATTAACCAGAATCAGGCTTCATCTGTTATGAGGTTTTTGTGTTTCCCCATTCAAGTTAGTGTCAACAGAGGCATGTTCTCCACCTCAGTCAACAAAAACACATAAATAGTTAACAGCTTTAGCATAAAGCCTCATATGAGAATGACACATTGGAAACTGACATAACAAAAAACAGAATGAAGTGGGTTGAAGATCAACAACAAGCTTATGCTGATGAATATGTGATAACGTAAAGTCAGCATGAAATATTATTTGCATGCCCTAACTTTCCTACAGAATATTCAAAAAGTAATAATGTAAGATGGGACTTTTTATTAATTAAAAAAGCAGGAATGATTTTTTTGCAGGAATGAATTGGATGATGGCCATAAAAATAACCGTATAATTTCTCACCAGAGGTAATTAAATGGATAAGATCATACACTACCTTGCTGATAGACGTGTGTTCGGGTAGGCAATACGACTTCACAAATAGTAAGTAATTCTGTTGGTAAATATTGGATCTTTGTTGTTCAGTTTGTATATTAATGACCTGCCTAACATTTGTGCATCTACTGTTAATTGTCCGATGTATGCTGATGATACAGTTATATATGTGCATGCTAAAAGAAAAAAGCAAGCTGTAGAAGAATTATCAGGTGCAATGGTCAATGTCTCAAATTGGTTAATAAATTCATGTTCACATCTTAATGTTAGTAAAACTGTATGTATGTTTTTATCAAAGTCTGCAAATAGAGATCCAGATGTTATAGTAGCTGGAAGAAAATGATTAGTATTGTCAGTATAAATACCTAGACATAATAATAGATTCACAACTTAAATTTAAAAAACACGTTAAAAAGTTTGAAATAAATTAACATTTTATCTGGAATATTTTAGACACATTAAAAATAATTTAACCATAGACGCCTCAAAGTTATTAATGCCATGATATTTTCACTTACCAGCTAGACGCAGACAAGAGGGACTACATTACGATAGAAAGTCTCTATAAGCAGGCTTTGAAAATATTTAACAAAAGGTCTAATTTACACCGATCATCAGGCATAACATTATGACCACTAAGAGGTGAATTGAATAACAATGATTATTTCTTCATCACAGCAGGAAAAATGGGCAAGCGTAAGGATTTGAGCGAGTTTGACAAGAGCCAAATTGTGATGGCTAGACGACTGGGTCAGAACATCTCCAAAACTGCAGGAGACTGTGTTCCCGGTCTGCGGCGGTCAGTATCTATCAAAAGTGGTCCAAGGAAGGAACAGTGGTGAACCAGCAACAGGGTTATGGGCGGCCAAGGCTCATTGATGCACGTGGGGAGCGAAGGCTGGCCCATGTGGTCCGATCAAACGGATGAGCTACCTTGGGTCCTGTCATCCATGTGGATGCTATTTTGACACATACCACCTACCTAAGCATTGTTGCAGACCATGTCCCTTTCATGCAAACAGTATTCCCTGGTGGCTGTCGCCTCTTTCAATAGGATAATGCACCCTGCCACAAAGCAAAAATGGCTCAGGAATGGTTTGAGGAGCACAACACTGAGCCAGAGGTGTTGACTTGGCCTCCAAAGTCCCCAGATCTCAATCCAATTGAGCATCTGTGGGATGTGCTGAACAAACAAGTCCGATCCATGGAGGCCCCACCTCGCAACTTACAGGACTTAAAGGATCTGCTGCTAACATATTGGTGCCAGATACCACAGCACACCTTCAGGCGTCTAGTGGAGTCCATGCCTCGACGGGTCAGGGCTGTTTTGGCAGCAAAAGGGGGAACAGCACAATATTAGGAAGGTGGTCATAATGGTATGCCTGGTCGTGTATATCATTATTGTAAAATTTTAACTAAATACGTTTTTTTTAATTGGGAACGGCCCCACTTAATTTAAGTGTTTATTAGACAAAATCATAACTCATATACTAGAGCCACTATAGAGGGGATTGTATAATACCACATAGAAGAAGTGCTTTTCTGCAGTCAGCCTTTTCTTATAGAGCTGCACATAATACTATACCCACACAATTAAGACATATTACATATTTTCCTTTTTTTCTGTATCAATAAAACAGTGGTTATTGGATAATCAATCATGTCTTCATAATTTGTAGTGGCTTGTTTTTTTCTCCTTGGTAATTTTGTATTTGTGTTAATATGTACGGCAATGGTTATGGACTTTTCTTTACCATCAACCTGCCAGGAACTACAGATTTCATTATCAAAAACTCAAATTAAGAAAGTTAACAGTACAAATTTATATACCTTCCAACTCCGTTATGATCTGAGGCCTTTCCATTCTACATTTGCAAAACAGATGTTCTCTCTTCTCTGTTGGCAGTCAAAAATTACTTTTAACAAGTTCATCTTGCTAGCAGGTAGAGAAAAATGACTCTTAACCAATCTCTCTTAATAACAGTGGGGATAATTAGGAGTTAAGCTTAATTTTATTGAGTCATGCGAAGCAGTGTGATTAATATTCCAAAGGCTTTTTGCACACATAGACACTCTGGCACACACACACACACACACACACACACACACACACACACACACACACACACACACACACACACACACACACACACACACACACACACACACACACACACACACACACACACACACACACACACACACACACACACACACACACTCAAATCACATAATCTCACAGAAGAGCGACGGAACATTCCAGCCACATCTAATCAACACATTCCTCATATACTCCGAATTACATCCCTGAAACAGAGTCAATCTCCTCCTTTAGACTCAAAGCCTTTAGAACAAGGAGAGAGCATAGTCCAAACAAACCGTCCCGTGTAGCAGGTGGGTCAATGACGGTCCAACCGGGCAAGGACAAAGAAGCAATGCATTTACGCAGGAAACGAAGAGAGAAGGGCGAGTAAGGGAGAGAGAGAGATGGGGAGGTGGTTATTATCTCCATGTCCTCTGCACCACCCTATCTCAGCTAAATTAAATGTAAGGATGACAGATGCTGGCCATCAGCAGCAGGTTAGAGAGGTCAAATCAAGATCCATACGCTGACCTTTCCCTCTATCACATCCTTCTGCACTACCCATCAGCCCTATCAGTGGGAACTAATGAGTGGTAATAGGCCCCACTTCAAGCAACTGCCATCATTTTACAGCTGCAGGCCTGATTTGAGCCAGGTTACGCCACCATTGATAAGTGCTTTTAATAGAAACGCTATCATCAAAGCCTGTGTGTAATATCAGCGCTGTGATTCCCGTGCAACAGCGTCGTCTACATCCTCTCCCACAAGCCCTCCCATCTGAGCCATCGCTCTGTCATTTGTCTGTCTGACATTTAGATGGTCTGTGGGGCAAATTTTTCAAGGGTTGATTTGTACAGTTCTTTTTTTTTTTGGTTCTCGCAGTGTTGCAAGGCCATAAATTGTCCAGCCAATGGTGTTCGGACAAAACCTGCAAGCCTGCCCTTAAATCTCACAAATATCAACATTTGGTTTTTACTATTCAGCACATGAAAATGCTCGACTGCACTGGATTGGTCCTTTGTTTAATGTGTTTGTGAATTTTACATGAAAAATGCATGTGAGAGCTGAAGAGATGACCAATGGACAAATATTGTATAAAAGGAATTTTAAACAATATTTGATCTTTGATGTCATCTCTTCAGCCCTCACATGCATTTTTTGTTAGAATGAGCGTCAATGTACACCTCTCTATAAGCTAATCAAAAGAAAATTAATTAAATCAGTAAGATATTTTGCATTGCCATTAGTCATGACAATCAATTTTAAAATGACCAAAACGAGGTAACTCGTTACTTAGAGCCTTTATGTATAATGCATTATAAAAGTATTTATAATGCATTAATTATGCCTTGTAATGCACATTATAATGCATTGTGGTCTCATGAATAACTGTAACCATATTATATTACATTATAATACTTATCTAATCACTGAACACAACTTTAAAAAGTTTAATACATTAAAACACATGACAAACGGACAATTTCAGAATCTGCAAATATTATAATGCATTTAAACTTTGGTTACAATTATTTATAAAAAGATATAATGCATTATAATGTACGTATTGCATAAATAAGGGTTTTAAGTAAAGTGTTATCAAATTTGAAATTGCTGTAAAAGTTTGGAGTCAGTAAATATTTTTTTTAAGAAAGTAATATTTTTATTATGCAATTTTATTTTTTACATTACAGTAATTATTACAATTTAATGGGGAACTGGCTTTATCATCATGAAAGTGATATACTAATGGTAGACTTCTTTTCTTTAAAAAAAAGGAAGAAAAAAAGATAAATGATTTATTTTGTTCAGATGTGTTCTCGACAGGTTTTTGTGAGAAATCGCCCATGAGTACAAATTAAGACAAGAGACTTGCACGGCCGCTGCCTGCATCCAGACAGAGGACAGATGCCTCCACAACAGATATGATCTCAGGTGGAAGCCTACACCCATCTTTCCTTTCTGACTGCGAACCTTAACACTGTCAGTCCCTGTTAGCGATGGATTCCTTCAGCCTCTGTCGCTTGACTTTGTACAGGATGAATCCCCTCACAGTCTGCACTTCATGTATTTGGATAATCTACATTTGGAGATCTATTTGTGGCTGGACGTCTGTGCTGCACTGTGTCATGGCCTGAAGAGAGCATGTGCAGCGGTAGGATTAATAAGCCTCTTTCAGTCCGCTTCGGTTAGGCTCAACTCCACAGGAGAGCCAAACAGCGGCCGCCTGCAGTGCACAACGCTGCGCTCCAAAACTGATAGAATTAGACAAGTCATCGCTACAGAGCAAGTTTTCTGGAGGAGAGGCAGGAAAAATTATTCTATTGCATTCGGTATGTGGATAGGTTTCTTGTTGTTATTTTAAAGGTACACTATGTAACCTTATGTAACCTAATCATCAATCCTTCTTCCAAAACATGTTTTTGCCTTACACTGATTCACTATGGTAAGTAGTGCTGGGTATTGACACAGATTTCACAATTTGATTCGATTTCAATTCACAAGCTCCTCAGCTTTGATACCAGTTACAATGCAAATTAAACATGAATGAACATCTGAAGGTATGTTAAAGGATACAGTACAATTTACTGAAATCTGTATCCTGTCTCATGTAATCACTCAACCAGTGTTTCAACCATGGCAAGACGTCAGTAAATGAACCTCACTGGTTCTTGCTAAAGCTCAACCCAGATAGCATTGTGACATTGAGTCAATGTTGAAATTCCATCAGAATCATCATTTTGGTTGAGGTTGAAATTTCAATGCTAAGTAATATTGGATCGGTGTTGAAAATCCGATGCTAAAAACATATTGGAGCAATGTTGAAAATTCAATGCTAAATAATATTGGATCAATGTTGATTATTCCATGCTTTCCAGTGTTGAAAAGACAAACATTGACTCAATGTTGATTTTTGGTCAGCTTAATTCTCCACTGGTGAGACTTAATTACTATCAATCTATCTGTCCCATCATTACACATGTTAAAGCAAATCCAAATCAATTGGGTACATTTCTGTGAACATTCATTATCCTCAAAGGATGAATCTCCTCCAACGAGTGTATGGATTTTCAAAGAACTCCTACCATAAATTGAACTCAATGAGATACACCAGTTGATTATCATTAGTATTATTAATATTAATGTTTTAATTATTGTTTTAAAATCTCCTCCATCATGTAAAACCTCTCCAATCCCCTAGTTTTTTTCTGCTAGCTATACAGCGCAAGCAAGCAGCGAGATAATGACTGTCCCAGAGTCCTTAATTATTGTGGTCGTCCAGTTATATAAATTAATCATAGCCTATCTGTTGTAAATTTTAAAAAATGTAGGCTATTAGTGTTATTATTTAAATTCATTATTTATCTAAAGAATACAGGGTTAATAAAGAATTTAGAATATTTTCCCTACTTATCGAATGCGCCACAATCCAATCCAGTAGGTGGCGGTAATGCACCTTCAATCTGGCTGCCAACCACCAATCAGATCAAAGCACAGTTTAACAGACTTCAAGCGTGAAAAAGACAGACACAGGACAGCGACAGTGTTTTTCAGAGGTAAGTACAACAATATTCATTAAATGCATCTCAATTTTCATTTGTGTTCTTATTTTTCTTTATTTCTTACAACTTTTTTTTTGCTTCTCCTGGGCGAATCAGAGTGAACTGCGATGTTAATAGAGTCACGTGAACGCCCTCGTACACAACCAGTGGCCAGGATAATCTTAATACATTGAGTTTCAGTTTGTTTTTCACCAAACCCTATAATATTTTTATTCATCTTTATTTCTTAAGATTGCCATATACTGTGATTTTCGTACGATTTTGAACCTAATTCTGACTCTTATTTGGGTCGGGCCGATTTTGAACTTTGCCATGCGTCGTTTGTTGTGAGGTGTTCGTCTATGGGATGATTTTAGTATCAAAATGATTTGTGCGTGCAACTAGTAATATGTGTATTTGTGGAAATGGTGCCGCGCATGCATTCTTTGACTTGTGAGTCGATTCTATTTGATTCATTTGGATTTTGAGACAATATCAACTCACAAATGAGTCAATGAATGCATGCGCAGCACCATTTCCACAAATGCACATCTTACTCGTTCATCCCATATTCGTCCAGTGTGGAAACGAGAGGCGATCGGACGGCTAGATGTCCGGGCAGTAATTCTGGTCACCACTCGTATCGCACAGCTGAAGCAGAGCCTCAAACTGGACAATCAGTTGGTAGCTCTGCTTCAGCTGTGCGCTGCCCTCACGAGGGCCGACCACAATTACATAATTCCAATTTCATCTTTAATGCAGCAAGAGTGAGATCTTTAGTACTGTAGGCAGCTATATCAAACTGCTATATCAAACTGCAGAAATTTAGCAAACTGTTGCGCCTCCAGTTCGTGTTGTAAATGGATAATCTCTTCCAAACTACAGTGTAGCTTATCCAGCTTCTCTTTTATTAATTTAGCTACTTTATCATTAATTTACTTGTTTCACTTTCACACTTGTATTTATTTATTTACTATTATTTACTAAATATAACAATACTATAAGATAAAACATCGGATTTCACTTTGCTTTTCCATTCATTCCTCCTGTGAGTCTGCATGATATATTGAGCATTGCTCATGGAAACCCCAGAGTTTAGAGTTTTTAATTTCTTCTACCCTCTTTCTTTCAGTAGTACTGTCCTATTTCTGTCTTTATTGGCAAGTTTCCATTTGTAATTACTTCCATTTTGCAGATGCAGGTTGTCGTGTTTTTCCAGGCTCTTCTCCTGGCATTTGTGTTGTAAATTCCGATGTAATTATTCTAAGTCAATGTGAGATTTTCTGTTGTAATTGTAGGGCATAAATAAATACATTTGCATGTGAACTGAAGGATGTTGCTTTGAGTGACTTTTTGATACAAAGTTACAGTATTGTTCAAAATAATAGCAGTACAATGTGACTAACCAGAATAATCAAGATTTTTAGTATATTTTTTATTGCTACGTGGCAAACAAGTTACCAGTAGGTTCAGTAGATTCACAGAAAACAAATGAGACCCAGCATTCATGATATGCACACTCTTAAGGCTGTGCAATTGGGCAATTAGTTGAATTAGTTGAAAGGTATGTGTTTAAAAGCAGTGTGCCATTCAATCACTGAGTTCATCAATTTTGTGAAGAAACAAGTGTGAATCAGGTGGCCCCTATTTAAGGATGAAGCCAACACTTGTTGAACATGCATTTGAAAGCTGAGGAAAATGGGTCGTTCAAGACATTGTTCAGAAGAACAGCGTACTTTGATTAAAAAGTTGATTGGAGAGGAAAACCTATAAGAGGTGCAAAAATGATAGGCTGTTCAGCTAAAATGATCTCCAATGCCTTAAAATGGAGAGCAAAACCAGAGAGACGTGGAAGAAAACGGAAGACAACCATCAAAATGGATAGAAGAATAACCAGAATGGCAAAGGCTCAGCCAATGATCACCTCCAGGATGATCAAAGACTGTCTGGTGTTACCTGCAAGTACTGTGACAGTTAGAAGACGTCTGTGTGAAGCTAATCTATTTTCAAGAATCCCCATAAAGTCCCTCTGTTAAAAAAAGGCATGTGCAGAAGAGGTTACAATTTGCCAAAGAACACATCAACTGGCCTAAAGAGAAATGGAGGAACATTTTGTGGACTGATGAGAGTAAAATTGTTCTTTTTGGGTCCAAGGGCCACAGGCAGTTTGTGAGACGACCCCCAAACTCTGAATTCAAGCCACAGTACACAGTGAAGACAGTGAAGCATGGAGGTGCAAGCATCATGATATGGGCATGTTTCTCCTACTATGGTGTTGGGCCTATTTATCGCATACCAGGGATCATGAATCAGTTTGCATATGTTAAAATACTTGAAGAGGTCATGTTGCCCTATGCTGAAGAGGACATGCCCTTGAAATGGTTGTTTCAACAAGTCAATGACCCAAAACACACAAAGGGCAAAGTCTTGGTTCCAAACCAACAAAATTAATGTTATGGAGTGGCCAGCCCAATCTCCAGACCTTAATCCAATTGAGAACTTGTGGGGTGATATCAAAAATGCTGTTTCTGAAGCAAAACCAAGAAATGTGAATGAATTGTGGAATGTTGTTAAAGAATCATGGAGTGGAATAACAGCTGAGAGGTGCCACAAGTTGGTTGACTCCATGCCACACAGATGTCAAGCAGTTTTAAAAAACTGGGGTCATACAACTAAATATTAGTTTAGTGATTCACAGGATTGCTAAATCCCAGAAAAAAAAATGTTTGTACAAAATAGTTTTGAGTTTGTACAGTCAAAGGTAGACACTGCTATTTTTTTGAACACACCCCTTTAAACTAATACCCCAATTGCACAGCCTTAAGAGCGTGCATATCAGAATCTACTGAACCTACTGGTAACTTGTTTGCCACGTAGCAATAAAAAATATACTAAAAACCTTGATTATTCTGGTTAGTCACATTGTACTGCTATTATTTTGAACAATACTGTATATCATTTGCAGCCATACATGGTCTCTGATTGAAAGGAATAAAATAAAGAGACAATTAACTGGCATAGAATCCTGCTGTACATAAAGCAAGATTGATCTTAAAGTGTTTCTATTTTGATTCAATGTTAAATAAGTGATTTAATTTAAGTTGAAAAAATATAGATTTTATGCCCATCTTGATCTATTTTTCATCATTGAAATAACATTATTTCAGGGTGCAAACCTGATGAAAAATCACTGTTAAATTTCAAAAAATTTTAAACGATAATTTGATCAATGCATCAACATTGATTCAATGTTGATTCAGTGTTAAATAAATTATTTAATTATAGCTGAAAAAATAGTGATTTTATGCCCATCTTGATCTATTTTTCATCATTGAAATAACATTATTTCAGGGTGCAAACCTGATGAAAAATCAATGTTAAATTTCAACATTGATTCAATGATATTTTAGTTGATGCGTTAACATTGATTCAATGATATTTTAGTTGATGCATTAACATTGATTCAATGATATTTTAGTTGATGCATTAACATTGATTCAATGATATTTTAGTTGATGCATTAACATTGATTCAATGATATTTTAGTTGATGCATTAACATTGATTCAATGATATTTTAGTTGATGCATTAACATTGATTCAATGATATTTTAGTTGATGCATTAACATTGATTCAATGTTGATTCAGTGTTTGTCTGCTATCTGGGAAATCTGCTGCGTAACACGAGAATCAACCTTAAATTACACTCAAGGATGTTTTTATAACAATAATAATAAAGTTATAATACTTATATTTCTAGTCCAATTCGTTTTTTGAAATATGAACATTTAAATGGTGGCTGTGGTGCACACACCTAGCCTGGATGCCAGCCGAACTTAGCCCCGTCCACAACATTTGAGGTCAGAAAGTTTGGTCTGGACTTGATCCGGTGTGGAGCAACTATGCTCGAACCAGAGCTGTTTGGACCAATCAAATTGTCAGGGCAGGCTTTATACGATGATGAACAGATGAACAGTAACGCAATCATTCATGTCTCCAAAAAGCATTTGGGTTCAATTTGTTTACTAAAAGGCGAACTTGTTCGTATATGGTTTCACCTTTACTATTTCTCTCAAAAATGATGATTGTGTTGGTAAGTATGTTTTCTTTAAAAATCTTTTTACAACACCAGCAAAGATCGTTTACACTCATCTTCTTTTAGCACACGTGCAGTTGAGATCAACTATGCATCGCTCAACATATGCCACTTACTCTGTTGCTCTGATTGGTTGTAGGTCTATCCTTTTGAGTGCAGAGGCATTTTTGCCCCATAATCACAGCCCAATAGAGCAGTATCAGACTCATATTCTGACAAGAATCTGAGTATGACGAAGTCAGGCTAGCACACACCACTTTAAAGGTCATTTTTCTAGCTGACTAATGAGTCACTTTTTTCTGAGGTAAATGTGACGTTACGTGACCTATTGTTTACAAGCTTTTTTACTGACATCTTTCCGCCAGTTGAAACACTTGTACTGTATCTTTTAACATACCTTCAGATGTTCATTCATGTTTATTTTGCATTGTAACTAATATTACAGCTGAGGAGATAACGAGTTCACCTGCGCTTCAAGATGCCGCTTCTCTTTGAACTCAGGGCTTACAATTTGTCACACCACATTAAACAGTGCCAAAACTGATTATTTTTTGAATTTCGTAATAAAATGGACATAATTTGAAATCTGTTTCATATCAGAAGTTACAAAGCACAAAGCTTATTGCGATTTATTGGATGGGTCGATATCCGTTCTTAAAAATCATAGAGAAATCTCTATTTTTTTATCCAGTCCTAATAGTAAGCCTGTTAAAAGTGTTTATATTTTAGGCCAGGCAGGATGGTTTTCACTGGAAATTGTGTACATACGTCACTCGCACGTGAGCACCTCGTCATATCTGTAAAAGAAAAAAATTGCTCCAGCTACTCTGCTACGTGTATGGTGTGGGAGTGGGACAGGTTAGTCGTCACAACAAGCGAGGCAGCTTGACATGGAGCAGCTAAATTGCCAGCTCCTCAGCTGTGCTAAAAAATTTTTTTTAAGGAAGTACCGCGTCTATTAATGGCTATATAGCTACAGTAACGTCTTCAGCTAGTCAGCTATATCTCTAAAGACTAGAATGTTTTATAAGCAGTAGGATAATATCTCTCTCTCTTCTTTTATTTATAAGAAATAACCATATTCATCTGCACAGTCACACAGCAAGAACCAATGAGGTTCATTCTCAGTTACATCATTTGAGCTTCAGCAAGAACCAATGAGGTTCATTCTCATGTTACACAACACGTTTGAGCTTCAGCAAGAACCAATGAGGTTCATTCTCATGTTACGCAGCACATTTGAGCTTCAGCAAGAACCAATGAGGTTCATTCTCGTGTTACGCATCGCATTTGAGCTTCAGCAAGAACCAATGAGGTTCATTCTCGAGTTACGCATCGCATTTGAGCTTCAGCAAGAACCAATGAGGTTCATTCTCGAAGTTCACGCATTTGAGCTTCAGCAAGAACCAATGAGGTTCATTCTCGTGTTACGCAGCACATTTGAGCTTCAGCAAGAACCAATGAGGTTCATTCTCGTGTTCACATCACATTTGAGCTTCAGCAAGAACCAATGAGGTTCATTCTCGTGTTACGCAGCACATTTGAGCTTCAGCAAGAACCAATGAGGTTCATTCTCGTGTTACGAATCACATTTGAGCTTCAGCAAGAACCAATGAGATTCATTCTCGTGTTACGCATCACATTTGAGCTTCAGCAAGAACCAATGAGGTTCATTCTCGTGTTACACAGCACATTTGAGCTTCAGCAAGAACCAATGAGGTTCATTCTCGTGTTACGCATCACATTTGAGCTTCAGCAAGAACCAATGAGGTTCATTCTCGTGTTACGCATCACATTTGAGCTTCAGCAAGAACCAATGAGGTTCATTCTCGTGTTACACATCACATTTGAGCTTCAGCAAGAACCAATGAGGTTCATTCTCGTGTTACGCATCACATTTGAGCTTCAGCAAGAACCAATGAGGTTCATTCTCGTGTTACGCATCACATTTGAGCTTCAGCAAGAACCAATGAGGTTCATTCTCGAGTTACGATCACATTTGAGCTTCAGCAAGAACCAATGAGGTTCATTCTCGAGTTACGCATCACATTTGAGCTTCAGCAAGAACCAATGAGGTTCATTCTCGTGTTACGCATCACATTTGAGCTTCAGCAAGAACCAATGAGGTTCATTCTCGTGTTACGCAGCACATTTGAGCTTCCAAGAACCAATGAGGTTCATTCTCGAGTTCAGCACATTTGAGCTTCAGCAAGAACCAATGAGGTTCATTCTCGAGTTACATCGCATTTGAGCTTCAGCAAGAACCAATGAGGTTCATTCTCGAGTTACGCATCGCATTTGAGCTTCAGCAAGAACCAATGAGGTTCATTCTCGTGTTACGCAGCACATTTGAGCTTCAGCAAGAACCAATGAGGTTCATTCTCGAGTTACGCATCGCATTTGAGCTTCAGCAAGAACCAATGAGGTTCATTCTCGTGTTACGCATCACATTTGAGCTTCAGCAAGAACCAATGAGGTTCATTCTCGTGTTACATCACATTTGAGCTTCAGCAAGAACCAATGAGGTTCATTCTCGAGTTACGCATCACATTTGAGCTTCAGCAAGAACCAATGAGGTTCATTCTCGAGTTACGCATCACATTTGAGCTTCAGCAAGAACCAATGAGGTTCATTCTCGTGTTACGCATCACATTTGAGCTTCAGCAAGAACCAATGAGGTTCATTCTCGTGTTACGCATCACATTTGAGCTTCAGCAAGAACCAATGAGGTTCATTCTAGTTACGCATCACATTTGAGCTTCAGCAAGAACCAATGAGGTTCATTCTCGTGTTACGCATCACATTTGAGCTTCAGCAAGAACCAATGAGGTTCATTCTCGTGTTACGCATCACATTTGAGCTTCAGCAAGAACCAATGAGGTTCATTCTCGTGTTACACATCACATTTGAGCTTCCGCAAGAACCAATGAGATTCATTCTCGTGTTACGCAGCACATTTGAGCTTCACCAAGAACCAATGAGGTTCATTCTCGAGTGTTACGCATCACATTTGAGCTTCACCAAGAACCAATGAGGTTCATTCTCGTGTTACGCAGCACATTTGAGCTTCACCAAGAACCAATGAGGTTCATTCTCGTGTTACGCATCACATTTGAGCTTCAGCAAGAACCAATGAGGTTCATTCTCGAGTTACACATCATATTTGAGCTTCCGCAAGAACCAATGAGGTTCATTCTCGTGTTACGCAGCACATTTGAGCTTCACCAAGAACCAATGAGGTTCATTCTCGAGTTACGCAGCACATTTGAGCTTCAGCAAGAACCAATGAGGTTCATTCTCGTGTTACGCATCACATTTGAGCTTCAGCAAGAACCAATGAGGTTCATTCTCGTGTTACACATCACATTTGAGCTTCCGCAAGAACCAATGAGGTTCATTCTCATGTTATGCAGCACATTTGAGCTTCACCAAGAACCAATGAGGTTCATTCTCGAGTTACGCATCACATTTGAGCTTCAGCAAGAACCAATGAGGTTCATTCTCGAGTTACGCATCGCATTTGAGCTTCAGCAAGAACCAATGAGGTTCATTCTCGTGTTACATCACATTTGAGCTTCCGCAAGAACCAATGAGATTCATTCTCGTTACGCAGCACATTTGAGCTTCACCAAGAACCAATGAGGTTCATTCTCGAGTTACACATCACATTTGAGCTTCACCAAGAACCAATGAGGTTCATTCTCATGTTACGCAGCACATTTGAGCTTCACCAAGAACCAATGAGGTTCATTCTCGAGTTACGCATCACATTTGAGCTTCACCAAGAACCAATGAGGTTCATTCTCGTGTTACGCATCACATTTGAGCTTCCGCAAGAACCAATGAGATTTGTTCTTGTGCCTGGAAGTGAGTATGGTTGAACTTCTGTTTATGTTCACTGATCAATTTTTATATGTGAATAAAAGCCTAAATTCAATCTGTTCATCATATAACTTTTTGAAGCGTCAAAGTGGTAGTTGTGATGCTGTGAACGAAAGTCTTACGGGTTTACGACATGAGAGTGAGGGATTAATGACAGAATTGTTAAATTTTTGGGTGAACTAATCATTTTATAGTGTAAAATGCCATATTAGAACCATTACACCATCATTATTGTCCATTATTATTATCTTTACTAAATTTGAGTTTGATTGCCCTAGCCATTATCTGCATGATTGTACTCGTATACATGCTGTATGGTTATTGATCATACTCCACTACACCAAAAAGCGCAATTGATTTTCTGTGGTTTTCAGTGGTTGAAGCCTCATCTAAAGGGTACAGACTCAACAGTCAGCTTCAATAGTCCCTGTCTGTTCATTTGTCATCATTAAAAATGTGGAGGGAGAAAAAAAAGCATTGTTTTTATGCATTATTGTACAAAATAGACTGGATGAGGGCAACAATAATGCTCACTGCTGGGTTGGATCTGCATCTTTTCAGCTTGGATCTACACAAACACTAAAGATGGGAAGAAAAGGCTTCCCAGCTCATTTATTTCAGTCTGGCTCTGTGTGCATTTTACACACCGCCTGTGAGCTAATTCTATTGCACAGCCCAGCGTGTCCAACGTCACCGAAGTATTAGCCAGAGGTTGTCTGGTCAGCAAGACAACTCGTGTCGCGATCATTCACCGCAACAATGGCTAGTTACAGCGGTGACTAATTGCAGCACAGATGTGAAGGTATTTACGGTTCATGCTGACCATTGAGCTGCAAGATCCGATCTGTGAGGTTCTTGCACGTTATCGACCGAAAAGAAAAATGCAGTTTCATATTTACGATTACGATGAGAGAGTAAAGAGAGAGATAAAAAGCAGCATAGTGTGAGGAGAGGGAAGGAGAAAACACAGTTGACTTCCTCTGTCGTTACTTACACCTGCAGTAGGATGCGATCTCCATAGCAACAAGACTTGCCAACAGCGTGCAGAGCTGATTTTGAGGTGGTGATCTTAAACACCCCCTTTCGCTCCTTTTTACTGCAGTGTTACCGTAGAAGACATCCATTGCTGTCTCTTCACAGCGTTGTTGCTGTGTCATTAATGAACATCAACACAGAAAAAGATGGTTAAATACAATAAGCTGCTAAATCTTTAAGTGTTAATACCTCAACGACATACCTTAACAGAGGTATGTCGCTTGATTTTGAAGTTGCACTTAAAACCTTTTCTCTGTGAAATAAGGAACAGCACTGGAGTGCTGACCACCACTCCTCTGAACTTTGTCAAACACAAACTTTCTGCTTTAAATGCCTGAGATGGTTATTATGGAACCACTGGATTGTAAACCTACTTTAGTTACAAGGACGACAGGCATGTTTTTTTGTTTCGTTAGATGAACCCTCTGGAGCGTGTCACTTGGCTGTTGTCGAAATACAGAGGCTTATATGGTGTATAGTGAGAGTACGGCTTTGTGTTTTGCATAAATAAGCATCAAAGCATCATATTGCCTGACGCTAACTGCTTAAGTTTCCCAAGGATGCCCCAAATTTACAGACTGAAATAATGCAGGGCTCACATTGGCTCTGCCCTCTTGGGTGAAAATGGCCAGGATTCAGTTAAACACCTTCCTCTGGACCTGCTCCTTATCCCCAGCTTACTCAGCTGCCCAGCTTCGCAAGCAAAGTGCAGCCTCATCATCCGCTTTGATAATGAGCCTGATGACCATGGACAATCACCTGCATGTGAACGCCATCTGCTGGATGATAACAGAAATCAAAGTGCAGGAATTCTCTGTGTATGTTTACCATTGAACGTGGGACAGGTTCGTTTGAAATTCTTTTTCTAATTTAAAAGTAGCCATGAAAAAAATAAATAATAATAATAATTATATATATATATATATTTATTTTTTGTACAAAAAATTTAAAGGAATATTACAGCGTTCATTTTCGATGAGTTATCTGTGCATATATATATATATACACACACAGATCAGGCATAACATTATCATTATAAAGTGAATAACACTGACTATCTTTTCATCGTGGCTCCTGTTAGTGGGTGGGATATATTAGGCAGCAAGTGAAAATTTTGTCCTCAAAGTTGATGTATTAGAAGCAGGAAAAATTGGCAAGAGTAAGGATTTGAGCGAGTTTGACAAGGGCCAAATTGTGATGGCTAGACGACTGGGTCAGAGCATCTCCAAAACTGCAGCTCTCAGTGTTCCCGGTCTGCAGTGGTCAGTATCTATCGAAAGTGGTCCAAAGAAGGAACAGTGGTGAACTGATCAAAAATGCAAGCTACTGTAGCTCAAATTGCACAAGTTAATGCTGGTTCTGATAGAAAGGTGTCAGAATACACAGTGCATCGCAGTTTGTTGCGTATGGGGCTGCATAGCCGCAGACCATTCAGGGTGCCCATGCTGACCCCTGTCAGGGCTGTTTTTGGCGGCAAAAGGGGGACAAACGTGGCTATATATATATTTTTTTTTACTTATTTTTTTATTCATGTGCCCTCGTAACTTTTAATCAAAATAACCTACATTTTTCTTGTTCGAGAAGCCGTTTCACTCAGATATACATCAGGATAAGGAAGAAAAGACTTCCTATTGTAATTTTCATTTCAAGCCAACTTTAATTGTACCCAGTCTATGCTCCCAGCCTAATTTTTTTTAAATTAAAAACAGCCTATATGGCTATGCTCTTCGAAATGTTGTAATTTAATCTGAATATCAATATTTGTGAGATTTAGTCAAACAAAACAGTTTTGAGTTTAACTTATCTTATTTTGTGTCTCTAAAAAATAGTGATCTATGACATTGTACTACGGTGAATCAAAGGTTTGTGTGTCTATTTTTAAAGAAGGTTTTGTGGGGACATTAATGTTTTTATATTTGTGGAATAAATAATATTGTTTTTATTTTAAAGAGAAAAGATCAAATTAGATCCTTTGGGGTAAGATGGCACAGAAAGATCAAAGCGGCATGGTGTTGCTTTAATTTAATGCGTATTGTCATTCATGTAATTCATATTATTCAACAATTCTATAAGTTAGACACACACACACACACACACACACACACACACACACACACACACACACACACACACACACACACACACACACACACACACACACACACACACACACGTTGTGTTTCCATGTTTTATGGGGACATTCCATAGGCGTAATGCATTTTATACTGTACAAACCGTATTTTCTATCCCCTACACTGCCCCTGCCCCTAAACCTACCCATCACAGGAGACATGCTGCATTTTACATTTTCAAAAACATCACTTAGTGTGATTTATAAGATGTTTTCCTCATGGGGACCAAAAATGTCCCCACAAGGACAAGGATTTTGGATATTGCCATCTTTGTGGGGGACATTTTGTCCCCATACCGTAGATTACCAGTCCACACACACACACACACACACATTGTGTTTTCATGTTTTATGGGGAATTTCCAAAGACATAATAATTTTTATACTGTGCAAACTGTATGTTTTATCGCCTAAACCTATACCATCACAGAAAACTTTCTGCATTTCTACATATTAAAAATAAATGTATATATTAAATAAAATAATTTAGTCTAATTTATAGGCCGTATCCTCATGGGGACCAAAAGGATTTCAGATATTGCCATCATTCTGTGGACATTTTGTCCTCATAAGAAACACACACACGCACACGCACACGCACACGCACACGCGCACGCCGCACACACACACACACACACACACACACACACACACACACACACGCACACGCACACACACACGCACACACACACACACACACACGCACACACGCACACACAAGAAAAGAAAAGAGCTGCCTCTTTGGTCAGGTCAGTTTGGGACACACTTTAAACAAACTCACTGATGGCAACACATCTTTCAAATCTCTATACTTGCTTTCTCTTGATATACTATCATAGTTCGAACAATGAGATCAGTGACACAACGTAAATCCCCCACTGACCCACAGATCTACAAATCAGATTTAATATGTTCCATTTTACATTTTTACCATGACACTTCCTCAACCGAGCATGCAGTACATTTATGATAACACCATTAGATTTTAAAGTGACAAATAAATCTGAATAGACACTGAACAAGCACAAAGGTTAAAGGGAACAATCATTTCAGGACATTCAGCACATTTCATGTCATCTGCGCTCTTGGAGTCCGCTAGCATTTCCTCTCCTCACTCAATGGTGAATACTAGCTATTGAGATGCATCTGAATTCAGCCACTCCACGCCATTCATCATTAGTACAAATCTCTTTATTTTATACCACATGCAAGCCACAATTAGTGTCAGCGCGAAAAACACTGGAACAGCATTCTACATGCTCTGCTGCACTATTAGCACACACTTCAAACAAACTCATTTACAGTGTTTATTGCTAGTACAAGGCTAATAGGCTAATAATTCATATCCCTTGTTAAATAAAAAGATACAGCACACCATACTATCTGATCATATATTTTTGCATGTGCAACCTCTTCTAAAGTGAATTACATTGTGGCCCCTTCCTGTAATAGCTGGTTTGTTGTCATGGACACAGATTAAAAAAAAAACTATGATCTGTGTCCATAGCAACTGAGTGAATTTCAGTACAGCCAAAAATGGTTTGGGGGGAAAAGTCTTTCAGGCAGTAGGCAGATACGTGGGGTCCATCCTTCATGTCTCAAAAGCCACATCAAATGCTAAATGTTACGAAACAGCATCAAAAGCTTAGTTCCAGATTCAGTCTCTGGAAAGAATTGACTGATTTACCCTTTGTTTCTCAGTGGTGCATCTCAGTTTAATATATGAACATATATGATATATTAAACTACACATGTGAACATATGGGCAGTGCCATTAAATAGCTTTCACCATGCTCAAGGACATTCTGTACAATGTGTATTCTCTATCATGAAGTTGATGAGTGCTTTGTTTAGAAATAGAAGAAGACATTCTAGAAAAGCCACTGTATCCCTTGAGAAATAAAGTTGATGACTATTTTTAGAAACTTAGTTGTACAGCCCCCTGCTGGTGAAGGCGCTGTGCTGCACTGCTGTGCTATAAAAGAGGAAGATGTGTTGCTGAGCAAGTAACAGGATTATATCACCACATTATAAGCACCAGATCAGCCAATAAACTGCTGTTTGTGGGTAAATGTAGAAGATGCATAAAAAATGTGTACATTTAGATGTAAAATTGTTCCTGCAGTTCCACTTGCAGTGCATGACACTAGCAAAAGCAATGCAGTGGATTCAATTCTCTGGGAAAGTATAATGTATAATGAAAAAGCTCCACAAAAAAAAGTTACAAAGCACAAAGTCACTCCAAAGGGAGTTCCCTATATCAGTGCGTTTCTGAACTCCCTAAACACCTTGATTAGTGTTGAATTTCTTTACAAGATGAACACGTCACAATATTCTTAATTTAAAGGGATCCTATAATGCCCCTTTTACAAGATGTAAAATATGTCTCTGATGTGAAGTGTGTGTGACATTTTAGCTCAAAATACCCCACAGATAATTTTTTATAGCATGTTAAAATTGTCAAGGCACCATTTTTGTGTTGCATGCAGAAAGAATAGGTATGACCATGTTACTACGGTTTCGGGAAACAGTCATGACTAGTTGGTTAGTTTGTCCAAAAATTCATCATACTGTGTTAGTTAATCAGCGAATTACATCGTTGTACAGAAAACACAATATAAAATATGAGAAAAATTGTGCAATTGTTAAAGCATGAAAATGGCCCGAAAAACAAAATCAACACTTTGTAAAAGGGCATAATATGGTTTAAATTAGCTACTATTTATCATGATTTTGGTTTAAAATGTAACAGATATGAATGACTGATGCTGTATTATAAGATCAAGAAATGTTCAATTCCTAATCATGTAGGAGCATGTTAGACTAAAGAGACCAAATCTTAGTAAATATGCCCTGGCCATGTCATGGGGTGCAACAAAGACTACACTAAGAGCAGAACTTTATGTGTCCTCCGTAAGCCCTTCATCTGCCATTAAGCGGCCCCACAAAGACATCATTATTACCTAATGTCAGTAAAAAGGTCCAATTCATTGACCAACTCTTGTCTTTACAAGACAACAGAGTGTGTAAATCTCCTTCCACCCATCGTACAATCATCTCTCATCATGACACTATTAGCCCTTGGACCTTAGTGGCTATTCCTAGCCCTATTTCAATTAGAGCTGGCTCTCAAGAGATTGTGGTGTGTCTGTTTGTGAGTGTGTGTTGAGTCCAGTTCATGATGTACAGTTAAGTGTTCTTGAACATGATGTCAATTGGGAAATTGCACCTGAAGTGAATGCAATGGACGTTTAGATCACACAAGTTATCAAAAATAACAAATCCACATACAGTCTATGGCTCATGGATTATTCAGAAACAATGTTTGACAAAGCAAAAAGTCTTGCCTGAAATAAAAAGTAACAAACTAAAAATAGCATAGGTCAGAATAGTTAACGGTAAATAGTTAAATAGTTAATAGCGGTAACGTGCTACCTTTACCAACGAGTCTTGTGGTACAAATCTTTATTTTTACATGTAAAGCTTTACAAACGAGCAAAATTAAATGACAACCGATTCATTTGAGTTCCCATGCAGCACTGTCGTTTTTCTTTTTTATAATGATCCTAGAATATTTAACAAAATAATTTTCCAACATAATATACTGTATAAATTATGGATTTTTCTAGTTTTATATGTGGTATTAATCTAGTCTGAACTGTTTGCAAATGTTTTTTTCTTATATTATACCAAATATTAACGAATACTTTTTCTCAGTGTTTCTTACAAACTATAACTTTTACCACAGTTTCACAGACAAGGCTCAAGCTAGTCCCAGACTAAAATGCATGTTTGAGCTGTTTTCACTGAAAGCAACTTGCACTGACATATCTTAAAATATACAAGATGCACACCAGTAATGTTTTTTTCTGATGCCCTAATTAAACTCAGGCCTAATCTTGGCTTAATCTAAGCCCTGTTTGTGAAACAGGGCCTTATTTTTCCCCTTCTAACTATAACTTTTATTTACAGTTTTCAAACAGACTTCCACACACCTATAATAGAGAAAATGAAGTCTTATGAAAAACTACTCATAAAGGTTTCAAAAGGGGGTTTTCACAGCAATGCCATAGAATTACCATTTCAGCTTTCCCAAAGAACCTTTCAGTGAACAGTTCTTAAAATATATATTTTTTTCTGTGTGAACTTAAGATCATTTTAATAATCCACTAAATAAGGTTCCATGGATGTTAAAGGTTCTTAATGGAACCAAATGAGGGTAAAAAGGTTTATCTCCATGCATAGCATCTTCCTCTCCTGCTTTACAGGAACATTGACACTGCGATCCAGCTGATAAAATGCCCAGTCCACCAAGCCCGCACATCTCACACCTCATGCTCTCATTGCTATGTCACACACACACCACCGCCTTCTGTGGTGCTGCCTGCGTGCTGAAGACTCCAGCAATATGACAGTGGGAATGCAGAGCCCAGCTAATCCCAGGAGAGAGCGCCGCAATGCAGTGGAGATGCTTTAGCAGATCTCCCCTCATCCGTGTGAGTGCAACTGGCAGCTGGTGTGGAGAAGAAAGCCGGAACTGGATCAAGAGCGAGTCGCCTCTGTTTTCTTTAGCACGACACTTTCACACCGGGCTGAGAGGAACTGGACTAAGATAACCAGGGTGTGCAATGCACGCAGACACAGAGAGAGGGGACACCCTCCCCCGTCCTTCTGACTTTACGCGTCGCTATGGATCAGGATGCCGAGAGGCGGCCATGCAGAAAAGCTGCACAGAGCTGGTCTTTGCAGTGTTAAGGGCAAATTAACTTCAACTCAGCTAATTTTCTAATTCTCTGAGATGTACGGGTCTTCAAAACATTCCCATCAAACAGGGGACGTTCTAAAAAACTTTAAATTAACAAGGTTCAATTTCCCAGCAACGTCAACAGAACGTTCTTTCAAATTAATCTGGTGCTTAACAATGTTCTCAAAACGTTAGCACAAAAACATTATTTATGCATCAATCATGGAACATTTTGTCCTTTAGTTGGATGTTCATCTAATTATTTTTAAATATTACTTTTGAATGTTCTTTTAAAAATCTGAAACATTCCCATGTTTGCAAAATGATAAAATGTAATGTTCCCTTAACGTTCACAAAAATGTTTTTAAAACATTTTAAAAAGTGGAAAAAAATTGTTAGTCGGGTTCGTGCATTATTATCTCAGGGTCATTCTATGAAATGTTTTTCAGTTTCATACAGTGATTTTTAAAGTAAATGTTTGTGTGATTTAAACATTTAATCAGATAAATAATGCATTTAAGCATTGCCTTGGCCCATAATATGCTAAACCATTACTGTGATATTACTGTGATATAGTTATAATCAGTGTTGGAGGTAATTTGTTAAAGTTGTTATCAGATTACTTTTTTCAAGTAACTACTAAAGTAACACTTTTAAATTTACAACAAAATATCCGAGTTACTTTTTCAAAAAAGGATAGCAAGTTACTTTGTTTTGCCATTTATTGACTGACAGCTCTCCTGTCTCCTGTAGAGCGAAATCAGGAGTATGTGCAGCGTTGTGTGTGAACATGATGGTTATTGTAATTCTTGACTAAATGTGAGCATGCATTTACTCATCTCACTTGCACAAAATAAGATTCAGTATTCTTCAAAATGAACAATAACAGTGAAAAGCAAGCTCAGAAAATTAGGCACAGATATACTTTATGTATTTAATCTCACTTAATTAAGCAATGTCTTTGCTGCTGACCTTTCATGATGCAACTCAACCATAAACAAAAATGACTTTTTACTACATTTGTGTGTCAGTTTTTTTAATTTTTTTATTGCTGGAGTAAGAGGCTGCATCTGTAATTGCATACTTCCCTATATAGTAGGCAAAAAACAGTATGTGACAAAAGAAGTATGTCTGAATTCACAGTACTCATAAAAGAGTAGGCAAAAAGTGCTCAGATGGCCTACTACTTCGGGCAAGATTTTGTGCATGTGCGACGATGGACACTTGGTAAGGATTTGTGAATGGCAGTGATACGACGCAACTGACGCTGGTAGGTCACATGATAATTGAACTACATTCATACTACACACATTCATAATATATATTATATAGAACATTTTTAAGTAATCTACCCAGATTTTCCATGAAAAGTAAATAACACAAATAGTTTTTTTTAGAGAGTAACACATTATAACGGATTACTTTTAAAAGTAACTTTCCCCGACAATGGTTATAATAAAAGTTATAATAATATGTATGAATATATATGGACATATAGTAATTTTGTCACCAGAAAGTTAACAGTGTTAACAGTTTTCAGATTTATATGACATTTCAAGATTATATTTCTACAAATATACCTTTTTAATTTGTTTAGGCCAACAATACAAGATAAATTGAGACTTTAGGCTATTATGAAAGAGTTCACTTTGTAGAAGAGTCACACAACCTTAAAGTTTTTATAATTTTACATTTTTAAAAGTAATTTAATCATATAAAATCTAAAAGAGAGAGAGAGAGACAAACTGTGAATAAAGACATAATTCTAGCCATGTTTTTCATATTATTTTTAATGCAAAATCATTAAAAAATAATAATAAATGTGCTATTTTTTAATAATGAGTTTATAAAAAAATGACACTAAAGTTGGCATCAGCTATTCATTGTTAAAGTTAATTTTTTACACACAAGTAATATATGAGGGTCACAAA
Source organism: Gobiocypris rarus (assembly GCA_023029165.1). Classification (NCBI taxonomy): domain Eukaryota; kingdom Metazoa; phylum Chordata; class Actinopteri; order Cypriniformes; family Gobionidae; genus Gobiocypris; species Gobiocypris rarus. Next base: position 6,595,595 of record CM040918.1, read on the forward strand.
TTTTGTAAAATGATTGACTGATCCAGAGTCATTGTGGTTTATGCATATTCTGTGCAATTAAAAAACACAATCTCTACTCACTGGATTCAAATCACATTTATGGATTATTTATACTGTAGTGTTAGAAGTCTATAACCTATATTTAACATTGCACCACCAGCTGGGTCTCTAGGTTTGGCTTATCCTCTGGAAGCCTGTGAATAAACGGGGCTAAACAAGCACACAGACACAACAGCGGCAAGTGCAAGTGACGAGAATCACAGGGAACAGAAGACGGGCCAGAAACACTCATTAATACTGTATGGGAAACATCTGTATCACAGCCACACTCAGATAACCTCACAGTACCACATAAATATTCAAGAAGCATTCTGAGACTTGTGATAGTGGCTGCATGGGCAACCTAAAATCCTCAAACTTTTTCAGCCAACCTGCTCTAGCGACGGGGTCTATAACGATCTATATGATCTATAACGGGGTCTTGTCTTGACCCTCAGATAAATGAAAATGTCCAGACTCAACCAATGTATCTTTTGTCAGACATCTTGATTCTGAAATGTTGCATTATCCCTGTTTGTGCTGAAGTTCTCCTTATTACATTAGCTTCAAGCATGCCAAATACACGGCAATAAACACATTAGCATGAGTTTTGTTCTTATTTAATGCCCTAATTGCACCGAAATAATCTAATTGTTTTAGTGACCTAAAAAAATATTTCTGATAATAACTTTATTAGTCCAGTACAGTGTAATTATACATTTAAGCACAGAGTAATCATAATTAACTATATAGGTTATAGGATTAGGGTTCGGTTTAGGGTTAGTTGCATGTTTTATGCATCATTTATAGTTATTACTTCAGGGACTACATGTAATATGTGTCAAAAGGACACTAACTTTTCTTTATTTTACATTTTTCAAAATCTCAAAAATGTATCTCTTACAAGGCTTTTGAATACCAGATTTTCAGTGTGGCGTCAGACATTTGTATGGAGGCTTGTTTCCACCACAGAATCAAACCTTTTAAAAGATAATTGCGACTTTTTATCTAGTTTACATCTAAGCGGGCAATTGCGAGTTATAAAGTCAGAATTGCGAGATAACTTATTATCCGATTCTGAGAAAAAAGTCAGAAATGAGATATAAACTAGCAATTCTAACTTTATATGTCGCTTTTCTGACTTTATATCACACAATTCTGACTTTATATCTCTCAATTCTGACTTTATATCTCTCAATTCTGACTTTATATCTCTCAATTCTGACTTTATATCTCTCAATTCTGACTTTATATCTCTCAATTCTGACTATATCTCTCAATTCTGACTTTATATCCCACAATTCTGACTTTATATCCCACAATTCTGACTTTATATCTCTCAATTCTGACTATATCTCTCAGTTCTGACTTTATATCTCTCAGTTCTGACTTTATATCTCTCAGTTCTGACTTTATATCTCTCAGTTCTGACTTTATATCTCTCAGTTCTGACTTTATATCTCTCAGTTCTGACTTTATATCTCTCAGTTCTGACTTTATATCTCTCAGTTCTGACTTTATATCTCTCAGTTCTGACTTTATATCTCTCAGTTCTGACTTTATATCTCTCAGTTCTGACTTTATATCTCTCAGTTCTGACTTTATATCTCTCAGTTCTGACTTTATATCTCTCAATTCTGACTTTATATCTCTCAATTCTGACTTTATATCTCTCAGTTCTGACTTTATATCTCTCAATTCTGACTTTATATCTCTCAGTTCTGACTTTATATCTCTCAGTTCTGACTTTATATCTCTCAGTTCTGACTTTATATCTCTCAATTCTGACTTTATAACTCGCAATTCTGACTTTATATCTTGGGATTCTGACTTATTTTCTCAGAATTGTGAGATAATATCTATCAATTCTGATTTTATATCTAGCAATTGCGTCTTATAAAGTCGGGATTGCGAGATATAAACTCACAATTCTGAGAAAATAAGCATTTTGAGATGAAGAGATCACAAGAAATGTGAGATAAAAAGTTAACCTTTTTTTAAACCTTTTTTTAACAAGCTTCCATACTTTAGGACCCCGCTGAATTCCATTTAAACTGAATGTTATGGCACTTTGGATTTTTGGTTACATGCAAGCGAAAAATAATTAAAGGGAAGAATGTGGTCCGAGCGATTTTAAGTAGTGCTCTTATTGGGAGACCGCCTGTCTCTTCGGGGCAATGGAGATGAAGTCTAAGCTGACAGGTATGTGTGTGCTGGAATGCACAGCTGAACCACACCTGTGTGTATATCACCTTTTCCCAGCTCAACTGCCCGTGCACTCCTTTCTCACCCCATTGGCTGACTTTCTGATGAGAGTCTGAAATCCAAATCTCAGTTGCAGGCCAATGGGAGCTTAGAAAAGTGTGGTAGGGTTGGGCTGAGGTGACATAAAACTCATCAATGAGGTGTGTCTAAACAACTTTCTCAGCAAGTATTTTCTGGATACTCCTCTAGTCAACAGGTCGGAGGTTTTAAGAAATATGGGACAGATGGTTTATTTTGTTTCTGATGGCAAGATGGACATTTTCTGACATTCTACTGCTGTGATTATACTGGATGTCTATGTCTCACGATGGGGAGTTGGACAGAACTTACAGGGGACTCTTCCATCATGGTGAGACTTCGATTACAGTCGACCACATCTCCTTATCACTTTTCCAGCCCAGCTATCCATTAAGTATCCGTTGGACGGAGAACTGATAAGGGCATGTGCCCGATACTCCCTGCCTGTTGAGCAGGGTCTCAGTCATATTGTTTGATAACTTAACTAATCATGCATTTGTACTATTGTGAACACCTTTGCTGATGGCTCATATCTCTTTGTTCTTTTCGTATATAAACACATTTACAAAGTTACAAAAACCGGTGTTGGATATATGTAGGTATAATATGTCCTTGTATTAAAGTGTTCACCCAAAAATTGTTAATCAAACAGCTGACAGTAGCCATTGATTTCCACTGTAGGAAAAAAAAGTCAATGGCTACAGTTTTCAAAATATCTTCTTTTGAGTTCAACCGAGGAAAGAATCTCATACATGTTTGGAACAACTTGAGGGTGAGCAAGTGAATGCAACAAAAACATTTTAATTTTGGGGTAAACTATCCCTTTAAGCAACTGGACTATAATGCTACACTAAAGATAAGTTATTTTTGAGATGAGATGAACTTGAAATGAAGGATTTGAGAGATAAGTGCTGGTTCATACACCAAAAGATAATGGGTGAAGTTTCCTGAAAGTGTAGTAACATGTATAAAGCCATAAAAACGGAGCAGCCGGAATATCAGGTTTGGTATCTGTTGCAGCCCCGGGGTATGTATAAGAGTTTTCTTTGAACGCTGTTGGTTTAGGTTTTTCCTACTCAGAGTAATTCAAGCATGGATAATGCTTATAAATAAACTCATGAATAAAATGTGTTTGTGTGTGATTGATGTAACTGTATGATATGCACAGTTGGAACATGCCATGCAAATAAAGACTCTTTTTTTGTGCATTTCTTTAGAATGCGTTTGTTCGGTGATTTAAACACACTGTTAACAAATAAAAGCAACGTGTTTGCTAGTTAGTTTTTCACAAGATGGATGATGTTACCTTATCTGATACTCTTATTATGGCACATACGCCCTGATTCTTCAATGTTGCAATGACACAAAACAGACACGGCATATAAACACATTAACATGAGTTGTACGCTTTGTTAGTGTTAGTGTGTTAGGGACCTTGACAGTGTTATAGTGTAATTATACATTTAATAATAATAATGAACTACATACTTATAGGGTTAGGATTAAGATTAGGGTTTGGTGGGTTTAGGGTTAGTTGCATGAAATTTTGCATAATTTATTAGCTATGGCACACACACATGCATATATCATATATATCAGAAACTTACATGGCAAATTTCACAATCAAGACAGTCTAACGTTGTGCTTTCCAACCATTCACAAAGCTGTAACTCCATCAGTACCAACAGAGAGTATTGTCTCTCCATTTCCAAACTTTCAATCTTCCACACAACAACACAAATTATGAGACTTGAAGAGTGCACTAAATCAAAATAAGTGTAGGTTTGCAGAAAGTATTGAGGCAACATTACAAGAGGCAAGTGATTGACATTGTTAGCATGTGTATAGCAGAGGAAGATTACTGGCCACTTTTGACCTCTTGTATGCTTTTTGCCCTTGGGTTATTCTTAACCTCTTCACCCAGCCTCATTGTGTCCCAATTATTCAATTCAATTCAAATATATTTGTATAGCGCTTTTCACAATACACATTGTTTCAAAGCAGCTTTACAGAAAGTGCATTTCATAAATGTACATTGAAAATGTTAGAAAAAGTTAATCAATCATGTATTAATTTAGGCCATAACAGCGCTGGCATATATACTGGACTTTAATGGAATAATAGTAGCAGTGAGTTCTATAACAGTTCTGTGGTTTCATAGGTATTTGTTTACTCTGTCATTACAGACATACCACTTACATGTATAGAACATTTAGCTGGAATAACTCCTTTAAGTTGTTGGACATTAAACAATTTTTGCGTATCTTCATTGTTACCATAGAAACACTATCCATGGTGTCCTCGTCATTTTAAGTTTGTTTGGTCGAATGCACTTCATATTGCCTAGCCTGTCCTATAAACAAATGCTGTACTGCTAAACAACGAGCAAGAATGTGCTAGCATACTCACGTATGAGGGGAAGACAGGCATGTACAGTGCAAAACACAGTTAATAACTTCAATAACCTGTGTTGAATCTCATATTTAAATTAGATAGTTTGGTGAGACATAACCAATGACTATTTAAGTTGATATCAGTTGGTGTGAGTTTAATTTCAAAGTGAAATTTTCTACAAAAAAAGAAACAAACAAACAAGACTACCATGATGTTACAGAACCTCAAAAATATAAAGCGCTTAGCTGACCGATTAATTCATATTTCAGTTAAATAAGCGGGGGGAAATATGAAAAACAGAACTTACAGACGCAGTTTAGACAGGCAATCATAGGTTGAGTGGCGACCTCTTGTGGTGATAGTGGGATAAGACCCTGGTGATCAAGACACTAATTCACTGTCTTAATTATAGATGCAAGCGTAGAGATCTGTCACCATGACAACGAATGCTAAGAAAAATCTTAAAGCACTAGGATATTGTAATTATCTAAAAAAAAAAGAGAAAAAAAAGTTGAGGGGTGAGGTAACATTATTACATACATGGTTGAAAGAGTATGAAATTAATGAATTAAAGATGGCTAAGAGTCATTTGGTGGAATGAATCTGTCAGGTGCGGCAGATCATTTGAAAACATAGAGGTAGGAATACACAGCAAATTACACTAAGGAAAATAAAACCAATGTATGTTCCTGTTATGAATACTTAAAGTGCCCCATTTTGGTTTATTCGAATATTCCCTTTTATGCAGTGTGTAATATAGCTGTTTGTGAATCCAAATGTTCTGCAAAGTTGTAAAGTCGAAAGTGCACAATAAATAAAGTTATTGTCTCCAAAAAGAAAGAATCGACTCTGAACCGTAAACGAGTCGTCTGTAATTCGAATCCCACTGCGTTACAGTTCTATGTCACTAGAAAATACATTTGCATAATGCCTGTCTATGTTGTGCGTTGTCCGCCCGCAAACAACTGGACCAGCCCTCAAACATGTCGTTTTACTGACGACCGCTTCTCAAATCTTGGAGTTCACCGGATTCACACAACGCTTGCTCTTGAAAGATGGATAAGTACTCAGTTTATTTGGACCAGCTTGCTCCTCAGAATCACAACCTGTATTATTAATTATTAATGTAGTTTCTGGTTAACTCACGTTATTACGGTCTTACTGAAATACTTCTGCTCATCAGCTGTGATGTTCCACTGTGTCTATTAATGCAGATTGTCTGTCGTTCCTACTTCTTTGAGTAAAGATAAAGAATTGAGCGAGATTTGTTTTACAAACTTTAATGTTACATCAGTCATTCACATTAGTGCTCAGCTACCGTATGCACTGTTATTGATACAGTTCCCGCATGTGCACCGCAATAAATATACTCATGGGTTTGTTGATGGACATACTCTTGTTAATGGTGATGGTGAGGAATTACAGCTGCAACATCTCATAATGTACCTCACAATGAGTAGCGTATCACTGAGAAATGTCCTGCTACGGTCTTCCTTGAGATGGAGCTTCGGGTTGAATGTTTCATCATCAGACTCACACCGATATGGTAAAATCGTCGCTATCGTTACTGTCTTTACAGTGTGTACAATCGTTGAGCTTTAGAAAGCCTGCAGGGCTGAAGTTCAGTTGAGGGTTTCGCTTCCGAAACAGTTGTGTAGACCACTCACAACAGACTGAGCCATCTGACCAATCAGAGCACAGTAGGCTCGCGGAAAGGAGGGATTTAGATTCATCCATTGAGTCGTCTGAGAATCATTGAACAATGTGGTGATGTGCAATGTATATTATGAGAAAATGAAAGTGTTTTTGACCTTTGATGTAAACTTGTTGTAGGAGACCTCCAAAACAAAATGAGAAAAATTGAAAATAGCATAATAGGGGCACTTTACTATACCTTTATAACAATGCAACTGTAGGATCAATTTTCAATTGTCATTTATGCAAGACTGTCACCATCTAATGCTGCACAAGATTGCCTTGAGGTTGTGTAAGCATTTCATTAAACATGTGAACGCATCTGGGTGCCAATTTCCCAGAATACACCAAAGAGATACAATTTAACCCTTTTCCTAAAGCTCCCCACTCCAATTTGTTCCAGAGTTTTCAGGTCAAACAAGGTCATACATGCAATCCTAAGCCAGCAATTTCCTCCCCTGCTCTTCCATTCACATTGATCACAAAGCCACAGAGAACGTGCCAGTAAATGCTTGGGGGTATGATTAACATCAGTTTAAAACCGAATTACTTTCATTAGTGGAAACAAAGTAATTTAGGCTTTAACAACTGTGGGATACATTTAACGCTGCATCTGTTCATGGGATACAGACTCAATACAAATACAATCAAACTCTAAATTCTGATTGGATAATCCTGAAACTGTAATATGACTATAAACACACCCCTTTGAATGCACAATTATATATTAAATGCACCAAGTTGTTATGCTGCTTAGCAACTGCAAAGTGTGCGGGTTGGTAATTCTTTTTAAATGTAATTGCAAATCGCAAAAATATAAATATTTAGTAGATTATTTTTTCCATCACAAAAACTTCATGCTTCATCCAAAACAATCATGAACACACTTTGAAAACAATCAAACCATAAACCTTTTTCACACCTGTGCTTGTTTTTTATTTTTGAATATATATATATATATATATATATATATATATATATATATACATATATATATATATATATATATATATATATATATATATATATATATATATATATATATATATACACATATATATATATATACATATACATATATACATACATATATATATATATATATATATATATATATATATTAACATCACTATTTGTGTGTGTGTGTGTATATATATATATATATATATATATATATACACACACACACACACAAATAGTGATGTTAATCTAAAGTCATTTTTGCTTATTAGTATTATAGTATTTGCAAGGACAGTGGTTAATAAAGTGAGATTAAATACATTGTTACAAGCACGCCAGGCTCCAACCACTCACAACCACAACGATCCCAATCACCTGAGTACTGAGCACACACACCTGCACGTCATTATCACAGCAATCACCACCTGCACTTAAGCCCCACGCTCACACTCAGTCACTGTCCGGTATCGTTTGCACATGCTACTACTCATGCTTGCTTCCTCGGACTCACCTGCCTACTTACCCTGATCTCCTGAGTGTCTCCTCGTCTCCTTCGATCCAGTGTCCTGTTGTTCTACAATCAAGAAAACGTATCATATCACCTCCATCTCCAGCATTCACCTGAACATCCATTCTGACACTCCCCTCATCTGCTCACTTCCTGGTTCAGCTAAATAAACTCTGCTTTCACCTGCCTCTGTTATCCGTGTCACCTCTGTGTTTGTAACATACAAAAGATATATTTGCGTTATTTAGCATTTAACTATTGCAGGCTTGCGTGATATTCTAAGTTTGCATTTCATCTGTTTTTGTGCAAGTAAGAGGAGTAAATGCATGCTCATATTTAGTCTAGAATTACAATATACTATAAATGTTTACAATTTCTCACTCCTCAAACTGATGCTTCCTCGTTTCCTTACTCCTCTGTCCTCCAGCCTGTGACCTGGAAACCAATCAAAGTTATCCATCTTGAAAGACATCTCAATTCTCTAATTGCATCGCGAGGAGGAGAGGAACGAGGAAGCTTCCAGAGGAGCTATGAGCAAGGATGCACAGGTGTTTCCTATGCAGAAGTCTTTCTTGTTGAGAAACCTAACGCACGTATAAATTCTCCTCCCCCTTCACAGTTGTCATAACAATTTTCATCTATGCTTTACCATTGCAGTTTAAATAAACCATATATCTCACATATTTCAACAGGGCATCTTGCTTTATTATTAATATTTATTCATTTCTTAAATAACCAAACTTCAACAACTTAAGGGTAGATCCTCTGAGCACAGCTGATGAAGCTTTAAAGTGACTCGAGTGATCAAGAATATTCCAATATACAAATAAGCTTTCCTTCGGTTCCTCCGTTCTCAATTTATTTCCTACAGGGATGGAGCTGAGACGCGGACGCGGTTTCGGAAAGGAAACGAGGATGCCCAAATAAGAAACGGGAAGCACCCACTTACTCCAGATTTTTTTCAACATGGGGACAGGAGAGCTGTCATGTCAATCATTGGGAAAACAAAGTACCCTGTGTAGTAACAGTATATTTTTATGTAAATATAATTGTAATGAGTTACTTTACAAGTAATCTGATTACGTAACTGTTACTTGTAATGAGACAGCGTGTTACTGATCAGTTTGTAGTTTTCAACACATTGCTGATACTTTCAAGACTATCACAGGCCATTTTTGCAAATTCAACAAATCTTCATTGATGTTTGTCAGACACAACGTAGAATAGCCTGACATCATCATACTCAGATTCTAGTCAGAATATGAGTCTGATACTGCCCCATAGGCCTTATTCAGAGCAGCGCCATGACAGGTATGAAAGCGAGGCTGTGAGGGTAAGACTTACCGTGTTTTCAATGGCATCCTCTGTGAAAAGCTGGATAAAGCTCATAAATCACTTATCACTTATTCACGCTGCTGTGAATAAGGCCTATTGGGCTGTAATTATGAGGCGTGTTTCAACCGGACCAGGAAAGAAAATGCCCCTGCACTCATTTGGATAGACTTGCAACCAATCAGAGCGACATAGTTGTCAACTGCACAAACGGCGGAAGAAGTAGAAGACGAAAATGAGTGTAAACGATCTTTGCCGGTGTTGTAAAAAAGAATATAAGGATACACAGAAACACATTTTTGAGAGAAATAGGTGAATGCATATACGAACAAGGATTTCTGTTGATCATCTGTTCATCATCGTATAAAGCCTGCCCTGACAATTTGATTGGTCCAAACAGCTCAAGTCCAGACCGAACTTCCTGACCTCAAATGTTATGGGCGGGTCTAAGTTCGGTTGGCATCCAGGCTAAATGTAGAATACATCACAGAAAACCAATCCGATTATGCTTGTAAAACATAAAATGGTAACACTTTATTTTGATGGTTCCTTTTGAACATTCTGTTGACTATAAATAACTTTGCAACTACATGTCAACTTATTCTAACCCCAACGAGTCTACTAATACCAGCTCTAATGAGAGTTAGTAGAAATGTTGGTACAACATTACTTATAGTCAACAGAATGTGTTAAAGGGACCATCAAAATAAAGTGAAACCCATAAAATCAATGAGCTCAATGAACTTAAGAGTTACAGTAGCAATGCAGCACTGGCCCAAAAGAGGCATCAAGAGCCCCAAGAACAAAACTAATCTGTGGCAACAGCACTGTAATACATGGTCTCTTGTGGCTTATTGCTTTATTTTTCACAATCACCTAACTTCACTTACACTTTACTTTACAAATCTGATTTAAAATCTGATAGGCCTGCTCATTTCACAATTCAAATTAGTTCTTGCATTGTTGTACCAGTGGCACAGATATTAAAACCAATCAACTGAATTAAGCTTTGAATGAGCCTTATTAAATGACCAAGAAGCAGTGAGAGTTGCTTACATTTTTGCACAAATTAGGCTCAACAGGCCTGGTGCCATCCCCATGCTAATGAGTCACGCTCTGCCATGCTGAGTTTTCTTGCTAAACTTCCTAGCTCCTTCTGTCCCGAATCTGATCAGCTAAATGGAGAAGGAGGGGGAGGCTTATCCAAACCACAGGATGTGACACAAGCTCTGCCCCCTTCCCATTTGCTCAATGAATGTTACAAACAGGGAGTGCAGTGCTTCTCTAATGACCATTATTAGCTTGTTTAGCAGATTGATTGGTACCAAGTATGAGTGGCTGCTCGGCCCACTGCCGAGTGTTTGCGGCAAAAACAACAACTTTACTGTGACTTTGGAGCGAACTTGATTGGGAAAGGAAAGTCCTTGAACCTCAGTTCAATCTTCAATCAATCACTCCCATCTGAGTCCAAACCGTTTCAATGTGACAATTAAGAGAAACATGACACTGGAGCAGCGGCTTCTACCAGCATCCCCTGAGAGAGACCACAGACAGAGCGAAACAAGAGTATTTCCTCTCTCCAGCAGACACAAAGACACAACCGTTTTTGACCTTTTACAAGCCCCAAGCACCAATCAATTGACCTTTAGCAGCGTTCTAGACATACACAAGATAAATGCAAAGCACTAAAATTCCTATTGAGACAAGCATAGAACAGAGTTATCAGATTCAATCGTCAATCTGTCTTTGCTTCAGTGATTACACACTTACCATTAGGTCTAGATACCATTTATGCTGTAAATACTGTGATAATCAGAAATAGACCTACCAGTGCAAATGGACAGATAATACACACTCATAGATTGTCATTGGTCTTTTACGAGGGTGAGAACATAATACCGTAACAAACAAAAGCATATCATGTGAATGTCAGAGTCAATTCCATCCCTGTTCAGGATCAGTGAGCCACAGAGCAAAGATCAATATTCAGTATTTAGAGGACTCATCATTGTATAGTGTCCAGACATGAAAAAAAATCAATGATGAAGCTTTTATTTAGACATGTTGCTTCTTAGGCTGAGATGATCAAAATAGCTCTTGATGTGTTTTTTTTTATTTATTTGTCTATAATGTTCTGTGTGGTGACAGGATTAAGTAAATCCCCAATAAAGTAAATACGTATCTAATGCATCTTTAATTCTATAGCTAAAGGTACGCTATATAACCTTCATCAATCCTTCTTCCAAAACGTGTTCCCTAAAGCCTATTATAACTGTTTATATTTTAGACCGGGTGGGATGGTTTTCGCCCATGCTTGTCTCGTCATATCCATACATATTGAAAAGTTACTCCGGCTACTTTGACGCGTGTCTGGTGTGGGAGTGGCGGAGGTTAGTTGTCACAATGAGCGAGAAAGGTTGACATGGAGCAGCTACATCTCCAGCCTCCGTGAAATCACCTGTTTTAAACAAACGTAGAACAGATGAGAGTCTGCTGGCAAAAAGGGAACGCGACAGATTTCGTAATAAAACAAGAATCAACACTGGCTTGGCTTTTCGGAGATGGTGAGAACTGATGGATATGAAATGTAAAAGCAACATGGAGATTAAGTTTAGTAACAGGTGAGTAAGGTATTTTATTGAACAGATAAATTGCCATATCTAACGGAGTTCATTGTAAAGCATTATCTATTGTGAAGGGTCATTTCATTATGGTTGTTGTAGCGCTGTGCTGGAATTTATTTTCAAGGAGGTACCGTGTCAATGAATAGGTAAAGCTAGTCAGCTTAAGTCAGATCCTTTCCTTTCCTTTCCAGATGATGTCATGTGCACCAGTCTACCTGACTTTACCTGAGAAAACACAGAATATTGATGTGATGGCTCAGGATGACATCATCTTCCACTGGTCATGTGGCTTTGCAGACGAAATGCATTAAATGGATAGGCTGAAAATGGACTTTGATATGTGACCAAATTAGTCTTTTCATGTATGTTACAAACGTTCTTCTTCTAGGATACTTTTCTGCCTGGAGAAAGCACACTTGCTTTTGGGTTGGTGGGGGGGATAGTGGGCTAGACATGGAAAAAATGTCACTCAAGTAGCTGGGAAGATGCTAGAGTGGGCTGACTTGTTAGAAGACCGTTCTGTGAGGCTGAAATCTGTGGCAAATGTTTGTGATTGCTTCCAAACTTTGAACATAATGCAGCTAATGGGTTATCTGTGTTTGTTTCTGTTTTGGGTGGGTTTGTCACATTTCCTTGTTTTCAGTTAGTTTCCATGGTTTTTCATTGATTTCATTTCATTGGTTAGTTTCCCTGTGTATTTAAAACCTGTGTTTTGGTCAGTTCATTTGTCTGCTCATGTTGCTTAATACTCAGTCGTTCTGCTCCTGAGTGTTTTGTTTTGTATGTTACAGGGTAAGTTCACCCAAAAATGAATATTCTGTCATTAATTACTCACCCTCATGTCGTTCCAAACCCGTAAGACCTGTGTTCATCTTCAGAACACAAATAAAGATCTTTTTGATGAAATCCGAGAGCTATTAGACAGCTATTTAATAATAAAAAATAGTCCAGTGGTTCATCCTTAATTTTATGAAGTAACGAGAATAGTTTTTGTGCGCAAAAAACAAACACTGCCTGCGATTAGATCCTACCTCTCAGCTCTTCACTGCAACCGACAATGACAGATCATTGGTCAAGAATCCTCTGTCCTCTTTTTCTGCTACATTTAGACTTCTTTCTGAGGACATCACCTGTCTCCACTCTTACTGGCCATCTCCTTACTAGAGCAGAGGTCCTGAAAGTGAACAAAGACTTGTAATTTTGAAAGTCAGAGTATAACGGTTGGGATAAAGCTTCCTGCTTTTGAAGCAAAGAGAAAGATGACTCTAAGTTGCATCCACATGACAAAGTACCATATTCAAAGGGAAGGGGATTCATGGTGTCAAAAGGAGCAAAGAGGGCCCTCATTGCATAGCAAACCCGGCTGTCTGTCAGCCTCATCGACTTTCAAAAGACATGGACATCAAAGGCCAACAGCATCTGTAAAAACTCATGGCACACATTGCTTAAAGGGATAGTTCACCCAAAAATGTAATTTCAGAACACAAATAAGATATTTTTGATGAAATCTGAAAGCTTTCTGACCCATCGACAGCAATGCCATTATCATTTTCAAGGCCCAGAAAGATAGTGAAGACATCGATAAAATAGTCCATGTGACTACAGTGGTTCAACCTTAATATTTTGAAGCAACAAGAATAATTTTTGTGTGCAAAAAACAAACAAAAATAACAACTTTATTCAAAGTTGTTATACGGCTGGATCCAGCGTCAGCATCACACGCATACTTTGTGGTAGAAAACTAAATGGGAATATTCTGTTATCATCCCACATATCCTCTTTGTAAAGTTGCTGTGTGACCATAGAATAACCAAAGTGGAACGTCCCCCTAAAGTCATATCGGGAATGTTATTATATGACCAACAGAGGTCCATGTGGGAACGCTCTGTTAACATCCAAAATGTCCTCTTTGTAATGTTGCTGTGTGACCATAGAATAAACAAAATGGAACGTCCCCCTAAAATCATATAAGGAACCTTGAACTGCAGCAATTTCATAACCAAAAGAGGACGTTTTAGGAATGTCCCTAATGTCGTGTAAAGGTTTGAGGATTTTCATCACCTTGTCTTAACTACACAGTACACACGAAAAAGGTATCTTTTCCATGTTAATTAGAGTTTTTGTCCTATTTTAGAAACGGTTTCTATTCCTGTGACGTTGCAGCTAGAACAACAACACAACACAAAACATGGCAATGATAATCTCAGGTAATGTTTATGTAAAAAAAAAAAAAAGCGTGTAATGTGATTTAGAATATCATTTAGTGCTCCCAGCTTTGTAACATAGTCCTAGCCTACACACAGAGAAAAAGGGTGTCAAAATTGTACCTTTAGGGGTACAACAGCTTGTCACTGGGGCAGTAGCCTTAAAAGGACATCTTTGTACCTTTTTACTCCTAAAATGTGCATCTTAGTACCTTAGAGTACAAATATGTACCTTAAGGCAGTGGTTTTAAAAACCTGTCATGGAAGGAACCCCAGGCCTGCGCATTTTGTGTGTCTCCCTCATCTATCACACCTGCTTCAACTCAT